>CM046041.1:22930271-23451500 GCA_025215565.1 Flaveria ramosissima | reverse complement strand
GACTGATCCAGTCTCCTGTTTCAATCGTGCGATTGAGTCAATCGTATGAAGTTATTCATGCGTGTGGTCCATTCGCATGGGCCATTCGCATGAGAACTTCATTAAGTTAAGTTTGAATGTTTTAATTAATATAACATAATGTGCAATCATTCAAACATTCATAAACCCAATCAATTCAATCACAACTTATTAATGAAATATTAAACATCACAAGTAACAACCAATTCATATCATTTCATTAATTGATACAATTACATCATAATCAGACAGACAAGATTTATTACATTACAGCTCATGATCTAGGGACATACATGCATCAACAAACTCCCCCTTGGACCTAGATCTATCTAATCTCTTGTCTTCTGCATCACCTCCTTATACTTCTTGTACTTCTCCTCTTTAGTGACTCCTGCGTGTATCTCAAACGCAAAGCAAAGTCGTATAACATTTTGGAACTGGAGGGCTTGTACAATGTCTTGTGTGTCATAGAACAGTGGCCACTTGTATAATGTGTAGACATCATTAGCAGACAAGTTGGTTAACCACATCGGGTCGAATACCCTGATAGTATCCATTTGGCCCTCTTTATTCAGAACTATGACAGCTTCAGCGGTTCTCCAATCATAGTACCACCATTTAAAGTGTGGAGTGAAGTCCTGTGGCATTTCCTGAGAGGGATTCTCGACATAGTACGCGGGGGACTCCACTTCAGCACAATCTTGGGTTTGCCAGTAATGGCATCAACCTCAGACCTTCTTATATACCTCGTAGGCTGTTGTGGTCTGAAGTTAACCCATCAGGTGTGATACTCCTTTTTCAGGGCAGCCTCAAACCAGCCTGACATCTTTCTTGGGTCAGCATACAGCAGCTTTAGTTTAGCCAGCTGGTTGAGCTCAAAACCAGGTAGAGTCTTCAGATCATGTGGAAACCTGAAGTACTCTATGCCCTGCTCCCTCTTAACTGCATACGCGTTAAGGTCATCAAAATAAGCCCATGAGATAATCCTGCCTGACACCTTATGGTGTTTCTTGACTCTGTAGAGCTTGGTGTAGGCATCTCTCTTTGGTGCAGCACGCTGGGCTCTTACTTCTTCAAAACAGGCAGCCCACTCAGCCTTGCGAATGTCTACATCATCGTTGGAGGCTTGGGCTGTTCCTTCAGTCTTTTCAGTTTCCTGCTCCATCTTGTCTAGTACCTCAAAAGTATCACTGACTAGGGATTCACCCAGATTGGGGACCACATTTCCCTCGGCGTCAGCATACTGAGGGTACTCTTCTGCAGTAATGTCTTCAACCTCAACTTCATCAATGTCATTAAGTTCCTCATCACTGGTTGAATCAACTGTTGGAGCGTCCTTGACTATTTCATCGGGATTGAGTCTGAACATCTCTGCCAGTTGCTCATCAGATAGGTCATGAATTATTTCCCCTTCTTCAGGGGTATAACTCACAGACCGTCTCACTATCCCTTGTAGGTCAAGAATCATGGTTAATTGAGTCTTGACCATTTGAAGGGGAGCAAAGTCAAACTCATCCCTTTGAAAGTTTGGATCTGTTTGATATAAACATTCAACACATAAACCATTAGTAATAATCAAACAGACTTATATTAACTTAATATATAAACATTTAACACACTTGTTTTTCATTACATGATTCAAGTACAAAATAAATAAATACATAAGACATCTAATCAGTACTTTTGTCTTGAATCTGGGGCGTGTCGCTCGGAGGAGCAGAAGTGGTGGATGACTGGTCCTGTCGATGCTTAGATCTTCGCTCTTGACCTGAAGCAGAGGCCGATGCAGCCGCATCCCCTCCTTCTGCTTCGTCATCATCATCATGACCTTCTGTCCTGTCTTCCTCAGTCCCTCATCATCATCATCTTCCTCATCATCATCATCATCTTCATCATCACCATCTCCATCATCCCCGTCACCTTCCTTTAGCTTCAGGGGCTCATCCTTCGACCCCTTTAGCCTCAGCATAATCGTCTTGTTGGTCGTCTCCAACTCCTCTATACGTTTGACGGACTGGGCCTGCAGGTCCTGGAGTTGGGACACCTCGACTCTCTGCTGGTCGATCACCCGAGCCTGCTCTGCCATTTGCTGAGACTGGGCAGCAGTCAGGTCGGTCAGCTGGCGGATCTGCGCCGCCTTCTCCTCATCTGCAGCAAGCAGACGCATCACCATACGGTTAAGCGCTGAGAGCTGCTCCTCTACCCCGATGTGAGGTAGAGTAAATCCATAAGCATGTGAAGGCTGGGCTGAGGGTCCAGCATGATGTGTGGTGGTGGTGGCAGTGGCAGTGGTGAATATGGGTCGGTGGGCTGATGCTGGTGAAGTAGGTGTGAATGGTCTGGTGGTGGATGGGAAGGATACAGTGGTGGTAGGTAAGGTGGTGGATGTGGTAGTGGGAGTAGTGGATGTGGTGGCTGTGGTGATGGGTGGTATGTCAGTAGTGGTGGTAGTGGTGGCTGTGGTGGTGGAAGTAGTAGTGACGAAGGTCAGGCGACGCTTCTTCTTCTTCAATCCATGGGGTTGAGCCATCCGCTTCCTCCTAGTCCCGGTGGAAGTGGATGCTCCCCCTGCAGCTCTGCTCACTGAACCCGGAACATAGTTCGGGTCAGTCTCTCTCTCTGAGGAGTCCCGAGGGTGTTCACCAACCACCCTAAGCCCGTGGTCTGTGGGAACAACTTTACTTCCCACAGTCCTGGTGAGGGGCTCCTCATCTGACTCCTCCTCCTCTACATCACCAGCCACAAACTCCTGATGGAAACCGGCCATCTCAGCGACCTCTCCGGCAGTGGCTGACCCGGGGGAATAACGTCTGAATCAGTGCCTCTAGATGGAGCAGGCATATCATCCCCGGCGTCGCCGCTATCATCATCATCAGAGTCAGTATCTGGTATAGCAATATGCTCAACATCCGAATCACTGTCATCGTGGCGCCACTTTCTCTTGGCTGGCGCCACATAATCAGCACGGGCCAGATGCCCAAACAGCCTCCTGACAGGGGGCTTCACCTGCTTCCCCCTGTATACCTTCATCCGGCCAAGCGTCGTGTCATCCATGACCTCAAGAGCAACAGCATCATCCTTCTCCTTTGGCAGGGAAGGGAGCTTCTGGTCAATGATCATCTGCATAAATCTGGGGTACATACAGAAGCCTCCTTCCCTTTCCCCTCGATGTTCTCCACCAGGTAGGTGAATATCATCTTGGAGAAGCTGAACGGGTGGTTCAGCACCAACGCAACATACGCGTTCTGGATCTGGTCGGAAAGCTCATCAAAACCTCCCTTCCTGGAAGCTATACACTTTAGCAGCACGTGCGCAAGATACTTAAACTGGGGACAGAGGTTACTCTTGTTGAGTACCCCAGCATTGATGTCCCCAGAGTACTTGGCTCTCATGAAACATCCTCTGACAGTGAGGGGGTGTAGACGAGTGGGCAATCAGCATCGTCCCCAAGCTGTAGAACAATCCTCAGATCCTCCTCTGATACAGTGATAGCCTCACCAAAAATCGAACTCCTGATGCAATGAGGCTCAGAGGATCTATCAACAGATGCGCCTTCCCAGAAGGCCTGCTGCACTGATCTATACGGAGTGCATGGTGTAGCAATAGCATGAGCGATCCTGGATCTCAACAAAAACGTAATAATCCCCGAGAAGTCAGCTGCGTTCCTGGATGTCAAATCCAGATGAGCACATATGTTGTGCTTGGTGCTCATGGTCCATCGACTCGCCATCTGTAACACATAACAATATAAACATTAGTTCCTTGGCTAAGAGTATAATGAACACTTAGACTTTGAATAAAATCTCTGTCATGCGATTGAAGTTGTACGACTGAAGACAGTCGTGCGACTGAACCGTGCGATTGAGGTTCAGACGTGCGAATGACCTCATGCGCACGACTGAGTGTGCGACTGGACTCATGCGCATGTACTCTTATGCGGTTACACCAGTCGTGCGACTGAGTCTCATTCGCATGGTTCATCGTGCGGTTAAGTGAATCGTTCCCTTCAGTCGTGCGACTGAAGTTCATCCGCTTGTCCAGTCGTATGACCTCCTGTCTGTTCATTCAAATTTGTTTTTTTCACCAACTTTGAGTTTTAGACTTCATGTTTTGGTTTATTAGACTCGCAACCCATTCGTGTAACACCTAACATCCTTAATTTCATTAATTTGAGTCATTTAGTTAGGTCATTTTGTCACACAGGTCATAGTTTCGAACGGGTCTGATTATCCCGATTCAGAGTCAAATTGAACGATGTGTTGATGTTTCTTTGTCGCAAATTACCTGTAGAATCGAAGTAAATGATCAGTATGCAAGAAACGAAGGTTTTAAGGAGATCAAATGAAATTTTGGCAGAGTGACTTTAGTCGTGCGAATTAGGGTTTCTTTGAGGGTGATGAGTCTCTGCGACCGACTCATCTTCTATTTATACTAACCCTAGATCCAATCGTGCGACTGAGTTCATGCGCTCCATTCAGTCGTGCGAGTGGAACTCAGTCGTGCGAGTGGAACTCAGTCGTGCGATTGGGTCAGTCGCCTTCTCCAGTCGTCCGACTGAAGTTCATCGTGCGACTGACTCACTCGTTCGCACTTAATCCTCCGACTGGACTAATCGTATGGGCCATTCGGTTGGATGGTCCATACTCATAGTTCATTCGTGCGAATGGACTTCATTCGTATGGTTAGTCCATACGTATGGTCCATTCGTGCGAATGGGTCATACTTAGTTAATTTTCTGCCATTTTTACCAATTTACTTTTAAACTCTTTTAGATTAATTAAATTAACGTTATGAGCCTTTGATCATCTCAGACATGATCCTTTTATCTTGAAAACACTTTGATCACCTCAGACGTGATCCTTTTAACCACTTTGGTCACCTCAGACGTGACCCTTTTAAAAACACTTTGTCACCTCAGACGTGACTAATATAACCTTTCAAAGCACATATGGTCATCTCAGACATGACCTTTTTAGTGAGTTGATTCCTTCTGATTTTCCTGATGTAGCCCGACACTTGACTAAAATTAAAATTAAAACGACTAACTAATTTAAGACTTTAAACTGATTACATAAAAGACATATTTTTGGTTTTTTTTGTGAGAGATAAATCCAGAGATTGATATCTACGGGATTTGGTTCGGGAGTAGATAGCTTCAACTTAGATTGATCATATCTGGACCAATTCAATTTTTGGAATCATACAGGCAATTCAAATCATTTGGGACTAGTTATTAAACCTTTTGATGCTCAAGTTCTCGGTGTTCATCCAGAGTCGTTAGCAACATAAGGAAATCATACTGAAACTCTTAGATTTTCACATTGATTTGAACCTTTGAGAATGTAGCCACAATGATTGTCAGTATGTTTGTCCACTTAAATCCATACACAGACTTTTGACACAGACTGGTGACTTATTTAGGTTTAATTATTTCAACTAACATTTGTGGATCCCACACTTATATGGTAATCAACATTCCTCAGGAGCTTTTGAGCGGTCTACGGGTATTATTACAAGAAGAGACTATTCTTAGAGCTTTCAAAGAGAAGCCTGTCCTCAGGTCAGTGCCATCGCACAGCAGAGAGGCGGCAAACAACAATGAATTCTAGAATATCTAGGTTATGCTTATCCTCAGGTCAGTGCCATCGCACAGCAGAGAGGCACACAACCTATCTCCTTGTTAGAGCAGCTTATTTTATTTTGCACAAAATGCACCAACAACATAAGTCATTAGCTTTATTGCATTTGTCTTTCAATTTTTTTCTTGCTTTGCTCTAATTATGGTCATCCGCACACATTTGTGGCGTTTAATTGCTCATTACCCCTTATTGGAATATTGTTGATTGTGTTAACCAATTATAAGATGGAAGCCCACAGTCAGTTGAACAACTTAGTTTTATCTTGAGATCACCAATCAGGTCTATTTGTCTATTGTGTTGAATCTACCAACATATCATATATGGTCTAGCAGCCTCTAAGTCTACTTTCTTTGTGTCACCTTAGGAGTTGCCAGTTTTCTATCATCTTCCCTTTTGTATTGTTTAGATTACACAGATTTATACTTTGAACTTTTGCATCTTTCTAAAACATAAATTTTAAAGTCCCTCTTGATTTGTTCCTGTGTACTATCATTTTCCAAAGGTACTATCATTTGCATCTTTTTTTTTTTTTTTTTTAATGTTAACTTGCTGACATATTCTCCCCCTAAAATACTGAAATCATTTCTGGTTTAATTATTTTAGGATTTTAATAAACAGCAAAATAACATGAGTATAAATAAAATAAAATAAATAGACAAATAAAATTAAATAAAATAAATTTAACTAAACTACATCGGACTACACATTGTCATCATCAGGAATTACCTCACTTTTCTTTTTAACGCCGTTGACCTCTAATAAATATTGAAAACGTGGTTTATCAAAGGCTTTAGTATAGAGGTCAGCGCGTTGAAAATCAGTATTAATTTTAACCACATCAATTAAGTTCTTTTCAAAGCAATCTCTTATGAAATGGTATTTAATACCGATGTGTTTGGTCTTAGGATGTTGGACCGGATTTTTAGTTACTGCAATTGCAGCAGAGTTATCAACAAAAATAGGAGTAGATGAGAATTTTAAACCGTAATCCCGCATTTGCTGTTGAATCCAGATGATTTGTGAACAGCAACTTGCAGCAGCAACATATTCGGCTTCACAGGTTGACAATGCAACCGATGTCTGCTTCTTACACTGCCAGGTAACTAATCTTCTCCCAAAGAATTGACACCCCGCTGATGTAGACTTGTAGTTCATCTTGCAGCCCCCGTAATCCGAGTCACTATACGCGGTAAGCTCAAAGTCATCATCATGAGGATACCACAATCCAAGTGTGGGTGTACCCTTCAGATAACGAAAAATCCTCTTGACCCCGATCAGATGGTTGACCTTTGGTTTAGCCTGATATCTAGAACATAGACATGTAGCATACATAATATCAGGTCTTGAGGCAGTGAGATACATGAGGGATCCAATCATTCCTCGGTACATAGTGGCATCTACTAGATCTCCATTCTCATCAGGTGCTATATCATGATTTGTAGCAAGTGGAGTCCCAGCAGCAGAAGCATTCTCCATGTCAAAGCGACTGAGAATGTCTCCTACATACTTGGTCTGATGTAGAAAGATTCCATTGGTGTTTGATCCACCTGTAACCCGAGAAAGAACTTCATCTCCCCCATAGCACTCATCTCAAACTCTTTCTTCATTACTGCTTCAAACTCTTTACATAACTCTTCGTTCTTTGACCCGAAGATTATGTCATCAACATATATCTGTACAAGCAGTAGGTCGCCATCCTTTTCTTTAATAAACAGTGTACAGTCAATTACTCCCCTGCGAAAGCCGTGTTTCACAAGATGAGTTGAGAGTTTCTCATACCAAGCTCGAGGAGCTTGATGAAGCCCATATAAAGCTTTGTCGAGCTTGTAAACTCTATCCCGATGATAAGGATCTTCAAATCCCTCGGGTTGACTTACATAGACTGTTTCCCTGATTTCCCCATGAAGGAATGCACTCTTTACATCTAATTGGTAGACTTTGATCTTCATGTACGATGCATAGGCAAGGAAGATACGAATAGCTTCCATCCTTGCCACGGGTGCAAACACCTCATTATAGTCAATTCCCTCGACTTGGCGAAAACCTTGAACCACCAGTCGAGCTTTGTTCCTGATAATGACCCCTTGGTCATCCTTCTTGCATTTTAGTACCCATTTAGTGCCAATGACTTTAGCACCTTTAGGTCTATCAACCAGAGTCCATACACCTAACTTCTTAAACTGCAGAAGTTCTTCTTGCATGGCACTCACCCACGCCTCATCATTTAGTGCCTCACTGACATATTTTGGCTCAACCTGCGAGACAAAACATCGATAAGCACCATCATGAATGTATCCTTTCTCCATAACCGAGGCGTAATCAGCTGAGTATAACTGATTTCGGGTTTGTACTCCTGATCTGACATCCCCAATAACATTGTCAAGGGGATGATAGACGTTTAGTCGTGATCCTGGAGTAGTAGGAACAGCCACCTCAGAACCGAGATTATGAACATTTTGTTCTGCATCTGAGGTAGTTGGAGTTTGAGGTTCTGAAGTCGAAGGAGCATCACTCGTAGATGCTTGTGGACTTTCAGGAACTGGAACCTGTTCCTCCTGACTGTTCTGGTCATCTGCTTCAGTTTCATCTTCAGAGGAGGAGTCACTGTCATCGACTACTCCCCCTGACTGAGTAGATGATTCTCCCTGTGTGCTAGATGGTGTATTCAGAATATCATACATCATCCTAGTAGCTAACTCATCATCCGAGGGAGAGAGAGGTATGTTGAAGGACTTGAAGAATCCATCATAATCGAAGAAGTATGCAGGTCCTTTGCCTGTAGGTGGTGTGGTATATCTCTGAACGTCGACATTACACCACACTTCTACAAGACCCGTTGAGTTATTGTAAACTCGCTTATTCGGTATGTTGTATCCTAGAAAGATTCCTTCATCTGCCTTCTCGCTGAATTTTCCTTCTTGTGTCTTCTTCAGAAGTGTACACGGCGCGCCAAAATACTCCAAATTCGGTTTGCGTCTTTGTAGTAGCTCATAACATGTCTTTCCGTGGCGCTTGACTATTAGGACTCGATTCAGTGTATAACATGCATTTGCTACTGCCTCATTCCAGAATTGGATAGGCAGTTTCGAGTCAGCCAGCATAGTCCGTGCAGTCTCTATCAAGCTTCTATTTTTCCTCTCAGCAACACCATTCATCTGAGGCGTGTAGGCTGAAGTGAATTGATGAACAATTCCCTTTTCCTTGCAGTATGCCTCCATCCATTGATTCTTGAATTCTGTCCCGTTGTCTGAGCGTACTTGTCTAACTTTAGCTTGTAGAGAGATTCCAGAGTGGTGACTAATTCCTTGAATGACTCAAATGTTTCTGATTTGGATTTCAGAAACATTACCCAAGTGAACCTTGAGTAGTCATCAGTGACCACAAAACAGTACAAATCGCCTGCAATGCTCCTTGTACTGACTGGACCAAACAGATCCATGTGAAGAAGTTCAAGAGGAAGTTCTATTGAATGAACTTTCTTTTCCTTATGAGACTTCTTTGTCTGTTTGCCTTTCTTGCAAGCTACACAAAAGTCAGGAAGTTGGAAGTTCTTGACATTTACTCCTCTCACTAAATCCTTCTGAATCAAATGATTCATCTTCCTTTGACTAATGTGTCCCATTCTCCTATGCCAGGAGATTGAGTCCTTCTCAGTAGCTTTAGATAGAAAGCACTGAACCTCATGATCCGTTGTAGCAGCTGTTGACAGATCCAAGACATAAGGTCTTTATATCTTGAAGCAGTCATCAGAACTTGGTCCTCTGGGATCATGTAGTCTTTCTTCAGCACGTAACACTTCTTGTTGTCGAAGATGACTTTAAATCCTTTATCGCAGATTTGGGAAACAGAAAGTAAGTTATTTCTGAAGTTGTTGAACGTAGTTCACCTTATCAAACTTAACTTTCTGATTTCCCACTTCTCCCTGTGCTGTGATGTATCCTCCCTTGTTTCCTGCAAAGGAAACATGCCCTCCTTTTATTTGTTTGACATTGATAAAAGGGCTCTATTTCCTGTCATGTGCCTGGATGCTCCGCTGTCTATAATCCACGTGTTAGTCTCAGCGCTATATCGAACACCCTGCACATATCAAGTAAATGTATTAGTTTAGGTTAGGAACCCAAGCCTTTACTGTCTTGGGTTTCCCAGAGGCATCACACATCATAAACTCTACCCATTGACCTTAGAGGGTGAGGGTAGCTCAGATTCCTTCTTGTCATCAGTATCAGACACACAGGATGACTTCTCTCTTTCATAAGCCAGATTTGTGCAATGCCTGTTTATGATAAACAGTCGTCTGGCTTACAGGTTGGACTTTAGGTTCACTAGATCTTCTAGGTGGAGTTAGAGAACTCCTCTTAGAAGACCTAGGTCTAGAGTCCTGAAGATCAATCTTCTTCCTAGGTGTCTGATAGAAAGGACAATAGGAAGCAATGTGTCCACATTCTCCACAGTTGTAGCATGATCTGCTATCAACTTTATGAGTAGACTTTCTTTGTGGAGAAATGCGTGACACTCTTAGTAACATCAATCACTTTAGGTTTGACTCTTGCATGTTTGATGTTTTCTCTGGTTTAACAAATTTAACTGTTTTAACCTGTTTAACGTGTTCCACTTTTTGGTTAACTGGTTTTTGACTTGTAGCATGTGAAAAATTAACGTTTGAAGTCTTTTAGTTCTGATTTGACTGTTTGACCCTGACTTTAAGTTAACTTTTTCAAATTCATTTTGATTAACACAAGGCAATTTACCCTTTGCCTTTGAAGTGGCCTCCTTTTGTTTCTGTCCAGATTCAGTAGATGAACATGATGTGTCTGGATCAGTAACAAGAGGAGTAGTCACCACATGATCCTTGATGGGGTTGTTGTTTACTGGTTTAGACTTGGTGTTCATCAAGGTCTCAGGTGGTGGTGGAACCACTTTGTAGCCTAATCCCTCCCCGTTATTCCTTTCTCTCACTAAGTGTTGAACTATGTGTGAAGAACTAGTCCAACTATGCAGTTTCTGTTTTAAGGAATTAACTTCTACTTCTAGAACTGCCTTTTGCTTCTTAGTGTCCTCTAGGGAGTTTAGATAGTACCTAATGTCATTTGCTTGGTTAAAGGCAACTACTTCGGTTTCCCTAAGCTGTTTAGTCAATAGGTCTATCTTTTCTTTATAACTATGCTCATTTTGTTTTAGAACTCTATTGGCCTCAGTGCACAGTTGTAAATCTTTACTAAGTTATCATTGTGATCTAATAACCTAGCAAATTTTTCATCAATGCTATTCCTAAACATATCACATCAGAACAAGCATGATTATTAAACATTTGTCAGTTGTACTTACCTGTGTTGGTTCAGAAGAGTTAGCCATCAACGCAGCATCAGATGTCTCTGGTTCTGGTGATTCTGACTTTTCTGTCTCTGACGTGGAAGTCTCCTCCTTTGGCTTGTAACTGACCTCAGCTGCAGTTGTTTCTTCACTATGTGACATCGCTATTTCAACTGCTAGATCACCTTCACTCGCAGAATCATCATCAATATCTTCAACACTGGCAATGTTAGATTCTCTGGTGAGACAAACTAAACTCCAATCCTGTCCTTCATCATCATGAGCAGTCAAGGCTTTTGGATCCTTGTTTGATGAAGTAGAACTGGAAGCTTGCTTGTCTTGGCGAGTAAAGGATGAGAACGGGTTCCCATTACCCGTCTTCTTTGGCTTGACACATTCTCTCTTGAAGTGCCCTTCTCTCCACAGTTGAAGCAGGTCACTTTGCTCTTGTCAAAGCCAAATGTGGTATCCTTAGTAGCTATCAAGTTCTGTCCTGTCTTCTTAACAAACTTCTTCGCCCTTCGGACAGCGCTAGCTAAGGCCCACATTATATCCATTCTTTCAAGCTCCATTTCATCTACCTGCTCGTAGTCCTCATCTGCCAGATGGCAGTTTCCAATCTTCCCAGCAACAAGTCCATCATATGAATGAACCACTGCGCTAAAGATCCATATGCTCTCGAGCTACTTCTACGGTCACATTACCGAGGTTCTCGGTCTTCAATTTGGTAGCACTTGCTTCTGATCCAATATAATGGGTACATGACGACCCTGACGTGTCTGATCCAGAAGGAGAAGCATGTGAAGGACCTGACGAGCTAGACACAAATGCTGTCTGGAGAGGTGCTCCAGATGTCTTAGCTTGAGGCGTGGCGTTGTATAAAGCTGGATTTTGTGTGTACGAAGACTTCTGAGCTCTATACTTCATCCTTAGTGCTTCTTCTCGCAACTTAAGAATGAAGTCATTTATATCCAGCTTTAAAGCATTTCATTCTGTCTAAGGTTAGACACGAATGAAGCCCACTTATCAGGCAATCCGTCTGCGAAGTTGCTTACTTTCTCTTCCAGTCGTTTCAACTCCATGTGTATGCAATTCGCTCATCAAGTGGTAGAATCTGTCTATGACTTCATCTAAACTCTCATTACCAATCGATGAGAAGTTATCGAATTCCTTCTTTACTCCTTTGCCTTGATTGCCTTCAATGACGCATTCCCATCATATCTCTTCTCTAGCTCATCCCACAGTTTCTTGGACTGCTTGTTCTCTGAATACTGGTGGAATATGTCTTTGGGGATAGACTGAGTGATCAATGCATAAACCCTTTTCTCTGCATTGTACTTTACTTTTGTGCGTCGGTCATCCCACTTAACGTTAATTTAACTCCATCAGCTCCCACCGGTGTACTATAACCAACCTCAATAGCTTCCCACAGATTTGGATCTACTCCATTGAGGTAGATCTCAAACGTTGTTTCCAGTGGGGAAACTCATCTAAAGTCAAGAGCTTTGGTGGTTTATTGTGATTACCCACCTCACTCTCAAGCAACAGCAGGTTCTGAATCCTTGAGTCCTTCCCAGCAGTAAAGGCTGACATCTGATCTTCCATGGTTAATAACTTAGAATCTAATCAAATAAACTTTACTGATGCGACTGAAGTGCAAATGGTCTAATCGTGCGTATGAACTCTGCGATTGGTTCAACCCTGCAACTGAACAGGGCGAATGGTTCAGTCGTGCGAATGAATCTGGTGCGAATGAGTTATGCGAACGAACGGTTCAGTCGGCCGAATGAGGGTGCGACTAGGTCAAATCGTGTGAATGAGCAATGCGAATGGAGTCCAGTCGTGCGAATGGGTCACTCGTGCGACTGAAGCTGCTGTTTTGCGAAAATTTCTAGGTTTGACGGGTTTCAGCCGTAAAAATTTGAAATTTCACAAGTCCTAATCGCCTAGGTCCGTAGAAACTGAACTTCGATGAGCAGGGAACGTCCAAGATCACTTTTGATGCCAAAGATTGCGTTTTTCGTGCAAAAACAAACTTTTATGCAATCTTGATTGAATCAACACGTAATCAAGAGCCAATGCTCTGATACCACTTGTTAGGACCTGGTATTTGAACGAAATACCGAGTGATTAGCGTGTTAAACAACTCAAATAGTGCGGAATCCTATTTGATTGGCGATTCAATCAGTGAGAACACACGATGAATCAATTAAGAATTGAAATCAACGTCAGAAATCGATTAGGAATCGATCTGATGTGTTCTGTGAACTTGGAGAACGATTTGGGAGGCTTCTGGACGGCTAGGGTACGTCTGGGATCGTAATGGGATGAATCCTTACGTTTTTCCACGAATTGGGTCTATTTATAGGTTAGTATTGTTCAATCGTGCGACTGGGCCATAAGTATGGTTCAGTCGTGCGATTGAACAATGTGGTTGATTCATCCGCACGACTGAGTGTTCAGTCGTGCGATTGAGTCAATCTTATGTGTCAATCATACGACTGATCCAGTCTCCTGTTTCAGTCGTGCGATTGAGTCAATCGTATGAAGTTATTCATGCGTGTGGTCCATTCGCATGGGCCATTCGCATGAGAACTTCATTAAGTTAAGTTTGAATGTTTTAATTAATATAACATAATGTGCAATCATTCAAACAATCATAAACCCAATCAATTCAATCACGACTCATTAATGAAATATTAAACATCACAAGTAACAAACAATTCATATCATTTCATTAATCGATACTATTACATCATAATTAGACAGACAAGATTTATTACATTACAACTCATGATCTAGGGACATACATGCATCAACATTTCACAATTCACTTAACATCTCCAATGGCAGCTATCACAAAGGCTGATATGGAAGCCAGTACCATGACAAAGTCTCCACTGATCACTCCTGATAATTTTGATACTTGGTGCCAAAGAATAGAAGGCTTTATCAAGTCTCAAGACTCTAGCATGTAGGGATCTTTTGTCTCTGGACCTCATGACCACCCTCCAAACTGCTCTTACTAACTCCATATACAGAGGCTTCAAGAAGTACAAAATTGCTAAGAACCTATCAGATGCACTGAAGCTCATGTATGAGCGGTCCAATGAAGAAAAAGAGAACAAGAAGGACATCTTGAAGCAACAGTTTGAGAACTTTACCAACAAAACAGGTGAAACCATGACTTAACAATACTTTAGGAATGTTGAGATTGTGGATACTCTAATGGATGTTGGAGTAACTATTAAGAACAGGGACATTGTGAGGATGTTCATGTCCTTTCTTCCTAGAGAATGGACACACTATTGAGTGGTCATTAAGAGAACTAAGAAACTTAACACTCTTACTCTTACTGAGTTGTATGGTTTTCTTAGTGGCTATCAGATGAAGATGAACATGCAAAATCCATTTGGTAACTCCAACAATTAGGAGAGTTCAGCCCTTCATATGGTTGAAAAGGATTGCAGAGAACCACAAGATCATCTCATCTGTTACCCTGACAACTCACAAAAGGGCCCTTTCATCACCTTCCCGGAGACACCAAGGTAGAGCTACATCTAAGGAAGCCCATTCAAAGAGACAAGCTCATCACAAGAGTCTGTGTCTGCTGATGAAAGCACAACAACTTTCTCTTCACCCTTGAAGATCTGGACTACATCCATCCAGATGACCTGGAGTACATGGAGATTCTCCAACAGATGACTCTTTTCACTTATAGAGCCAAGAAATTCTACAAAAGAATAGATAGGATGTTTCCTAGCAATGTATCCACTGGAAAGTTTGGACTGGACAAAAGCAAAGTGAAGTGTTACAACTGTAACCAGATTGGTCACTTTGCTAGGGAGTGCAAGGCACCAAGGACAAATGGTGGCCAAGCACATCCCAGGCCAAATTACACTGAGGGAGTTGCACACACAGAAAAGCTCATATAGTAAGATGCAGTTGCTATTGAAGAAGGAGGCTTTGATTGGAGCTTCCAGGTTGAAGATGCATCTCCAAACCAAGCACTGATGGTAGATGATGATAATGCCAAGGTATTGGAACATCTTTGTACCCCAGAATGCATTGCTAAAGTTAATACATATAGGTCCTATAACTTAGAGATGAGATCTGATCTTGAGTCCTTAAAAATATTAAAATCTAATTTTAAAAGAGCTAAAAATAATTACAAACTTAAAGTAGAAGATTTAGAGAAACCTATCTCCACTCTTATGCATAAACATACCAACTACATGACTCGGATCAAAGACCTCATCACTAAGTTAATTGAATGCCAGGCTGAGCTTGTGATCAGCAAAGCCAGGGCAGAGAAATGTGTTCTTGAAGAAAATACCTTCAAGGACATAATATACTCATCCTTGCATGTAAAAGTGTTTTATCAGAACAAGCAGATACTGGGATCTAGTGAGATAGCTCCTCCATACACTATAGTTTCTGTAAGATCTCCAAGGTGTGGAACTTGTCAAGATGAGATTCCACTTATAGACCGCATTGAAGAAGAGGATGAAGAGGAGATAGTGAAGGATGATTTTAAGAAGAGTGAAGAAAATCATCCTAATAAGGGTCACTATTCTCCTAAGGAGAGGAAGAAACCAGGAATGACAAACTCTAAAGGAAGAACTTGATCAGAACAGCCAAAAGAAGATCACAGAAAGCTCAAGAGATCAAGGTCACCTTCAACTCCAAGAAGAAACAAGCTTTTATTTCTGTAGGATTTGAAGTGGTGAAAACTGAGGACTCAACTCTAAACTCTAGTACCAAGAGTTCTAGTTCATGTTTAATTCATACCTGTGAAGGAAAGAAGGCTGATTAGCTGTGTACCATTGTTACACAACCTGAACCATCCACCTCCAAGAGCAAGCCTCACCCTAAGAAGCTTATGGCAGCATATGAGAAGATGAAGATGGAGATGGAAAGTGATCAAACTCAGCTTTCTATTCATAAGAAGACTCTCAGAAGAAAACAAATTGATTGTATCATGTGTGGTAGTACTTCTCATCTTGCTAAGGATTGTAACTACAATCCCAAAAGTATTGTCCACATGACCAAGAAGAAGACTTCTTAGAAGAAAAGGAAGAAGAAATATTTGAAAGGTCCAAAATGGAAATGAAGACAAGTGAAAACTAAGCTTCGAAAGATAATTTGGTCTCGGAAAAAAGGAATGCTTCCGAAGCACTAAAGCTTGTTGTAGTGAAAACAGGATATTCCAAAGGATCAGTCTCCAAAATTTTTGAAGTTATCAAAACTTCCGAAGCATTGAAGGTCAAGTCTAATCTTCCAATGATGGTGTGGAAGATGAAGGAAGACCAAGTGACTGGAAGTTCTTCATCAACAACAACAAATGATCCCTAAAATCTTAACATAGGATCAATTACTGTTGCATTGTCTTCAATCCATTTGACAAGCCCAAGACCAACGAGGCTTGGGTTTCCAAATATAACTAATATTCTCCTTTTGTGCAGGAAAAACTAAAGACCAAGAGAAATGTATGGATCATTAATGGTGGCTGTTCCAGGCACATGACAGGCAATGGCTTTTTGCTTCAAAACTTTGAGAAAATTGATGGAGGGCCAGTTGCTTTTGGAAAAGATGCAGGAGGTTACATTATTGGAAAGGGCAGATTCATTAATGGTAAGCTTAGCATTGAAAATGTAAACTTTGTGAAAGAGCTTGGGTACAATCTACTGAGTGTATTCTAATTTTGTGATCAGATTCATACCATGCTTTTCACTAAGTATGAGTGTGTTGTTCTCAAGCCTGGGGTGGGCATTCCTTAAGAGCATATCCTACTTAGAGCCCCTATGAAAGGGAACATGTACAAGATGGATTTGCAGGAAACATCTCCCTCAAGAGAAGTTTCTTGCTTTCTATCTAAAGCAAATATTGACGAGTCTTTTCTTTGGCATAAAAGAATGTGCCATGTAAACTTTAAGAACATGAATAAATTGGTTAAGAATGATTTGGTAACTGGAATGCCAAAGAAAGAGTTTACAAGTAGTGATCACTGTGTTGCATGCGTGAAGGGGAAGCAACACAAAGTGTCTCACAAACCAAAGGAAAAGAACTCTATCACAACTCCCCTACACTTATTACACATGGATTTCTTTGGCCTCATCGGTGTAATGAGTCTACGAAGGACCTCATACTGTTTGGTGATCACAGATGACTTCACAAAATACACTTGGGTCTTTTTCCTTAGAACTAAGAATGAGAAACCTGAGATCTTAAAGAACTTAATTCTGAAAATTGAGAATCAATATGATCACAAGGTCAAGACCATAAGATGTGATCAAGGAACTGAATTCAAGAACCAAATCCTTAACACATTACATGATGAAAAGGGTATTACAAGACAATATAGTTCTCCTAAGACTCCTCAGCAAAATGGTGTTGTTGATAGGAGAAACATGACACTTATTGAAGCTACAAAAACCATGTTGTTTGACTCTAAACTTCCCATCACCTTCTTCATAGAGGCTGTACACTACCTGCTATGTTTAAAATAGAATTTTACTGGTTAAGACTCATAGTAAGACTCCTTATGAGTTGTGGCACAAAAGGAGACGTTTTATTGGTTTTCTCAGATTATTTGGATGTCCTTGCACCATCTTGAATACCAAAGATCAACTATCCAAATTTGATGACAAATTAGATGATGGACACTTTATTGGATAATCTTCCCAAGCTAAGACATATAGAGTATATAATATCTAAACTAGTTGAAAAGTCAGCCATTGTGACCTTTAATGAGCACACTTTGAGTGTGAAAGGTTCTTGTCCTGATTTGTTGTTTGATCTTGATTTAGTTACCAAATGTTTTAACAAATCTTGTGAGAATGTTTTAGGATCCACAAATATCTTATCAACAAGAGATCCTGACCCAAGATTTGAGCTGAGAAGACCAAACAAGCATACTACTTCAGGTTTAGGGGTAACTGACCACCCTGCAGATGGAGATCCTATCAGTACAACCATGACAAATCCAGCTGATACATTAGAGGTGCCTACAAATTCTAGCTCAAAGGCACAAAACTCAAATGAAGGAGCTTCAAATGTATGAGGAAATGGTAGTGGTGACAGTGATTAAGAATTTCTTGATGCTGATAACCACTCCATGGAACATAACATCAATGATGTCACACACTCACTGGATCAAACTTCTCTTGATAAATATGTTGATGTGGTGGGAGACACTTCATTACTAGACCTAAACTTCACAAATTTAGATTTGTCCAATCAACTTGCTGTGATCCCTCAACTTAGGATCCATAAGTCATACCCTACCACAATCATCAGTGGAGATATTAACAGGGAGTGAGAACAAGAGGACAAACTCATGACAATAATATGTGTCTATACTCTTGATTCTTGTCCCAGATCGAGCCAAAGAAATTTGATGAGGCTTTGAAGGATGAAAGTTGGGTTTGAAGCAATGCAAGAGGAGCTGTTTAAATTCAAAAGACAGAAGCTTTGGAACTTGTGTCCTCTTCCTCAAGGGAAGACTATCATAGGAACTAAGTTGGTTTTTAGGAATAAAAAGGATGATAGAGGATTTGTCATTAAGAACAAGGCAAGACTAGTTGTTCAAGGGTACACAGAAGAAGAAGAAATTGACTACATTGATGGCTTTGCTCCTGTGGCAAGACTTGAAGCTGTTAGGATAACTCTGGATATTGTTACTGTTGGACCAAAAGAACCAATGAGCCAGATCAGAAAAACCTTAAAGTCCACAGACATCATAACAACTGAAGTGATCTACATCTACTGAAGACAAAGGCTGAAGACAAAGTCTGAAGACAAAGTCTGAAGTCAATATGCTGAAGACAAAGTCTGAAGACAAAGTTCTTAGAAGTTGTCACAACAGCTGAAGTAGTTCTTTTCAGTAGTTGTGATGGTTTACTTTTCAGTAGTTTGTTTTCAGTAGTTTTATTATTGTAAAACATCTTAAGTTCTTACACTTCAAATGTTATATCTTCAGTAGTTGTAATTGTAGTTTATACTTAGCTTTTTGTGAAGGTGTCCTCAGTTGTTGTGGACATCTTTAGTAGATTTGTTTACTTTTAGTAGTTTGTATAAATCAGTTAGATGTCACTATCAAGTGACATCAGCTGACGTCACATTCCTTTATTAAAGAAATGTTGACCTAATTGTTTTGTAACCGAAGCATTTGCGTAAATGAAAATCTTCCATTTGCAAAAAATCCTCTCTCTATAATCGTCATTGTGTGATTGAATATTCATACTTGTCTTGCTTAAATTTGATCTAATTTGTGTTATATTCCGCTGCAAATTCTAATCTAATTGATCAAACTAGATCCGATCCTATCAAATGGTATCACAGCTGGTTAATCATTGATCGATTTAACAATTGATCATTGAAACTGCTCTTTTGATATCTAAGTTTGATCGAATTAGCAAATTTGCAAGAATTGGTTATAGAGTTTGATTTTCTTTTGCTTCCGATCAATTAATTTGAGATTCGAATTGTGTTGTTGAGTTTTGAGCTAGACTTATTAAAATTTCATTGAATTTGTTTGAATTGGTGAAAATGACTATATCAATCAATGATCCTCACAATACTGGCTCCTCAACAAAGCCTCCGATGCTTGTTAGGAGTGAGTATAACATATGGCAACGCCGAATGCTTCATCACATGTCTGTTAACAATTCAGGTTGTTGGAAGTTGCAGGATCGGGTTTTGTCACTTAACACTTGTAATTCTCTCAAACTCACTTATGGTATCACTCAACAAGATGAAGCAATGTCTTTAACAAGAGTTGATAATAATATAATAAGTAATCAAAGCAACAAGCAGGAGTATTTTCAAGGTACTTGTATATATTACTTCTCAACTCAAGATTACAAGACACTTACAAGCATAGAACATGAGTTACAATGAGAGACTCTATATACTAGATCCTACAGCCGGTTATACTTGATACCAGCTGGAAACCTACGACTAAAGCATATACTACAATGCTATAGTTAAGGTATCTTAGATAAAGTATTATCTAAGATATGGTAGTCATGACATGTCCATGACTTACCTTTTGTCACCAACTAAAGATGGCAACTGTACCTAACATAAAAAGGTAAACAGTAGATTAAAGTATGGTCAACTACATGGCTTTTGAGAAAACGCCATGCAGTATCTCAGAGATTTGCAGCGGACTGTCAAACAGACCATACTTATGTCTATTGGATAATAGAAGTGTCTTCCGAAGGTTAACTGGCTTCGGAAGAACAAGTTCTTCCGAAGCCACTTATACTTCGGAAGATGCTTCTATGCTTCCGAGGCTTTAATGACTTCTTTATACTTCGGAAGTTCACTTCAGAACTTTGTCTTCTTGATTCTTCGGAAGTAGCTTCTTTACCTTCGGAAGTTGGAGTTCTCCTTCGGAAGTGTATTTTACACTTAGACTTCGGAAGAGCTCCTTCTTCCTTCGGAAGTCCCACACTTGGCTTCGGAAGTCCTTTGTATGTTGTACTCAAAATCTTCTAAGTGATATGGTTTTGGTTGCAACAGCCTCTCTTGATCCAACAAACTCCCCCTAGGCTGATGCTACCAAAACTTCACTTATCTCTACTTCTCAAAGTTTTCAGCACCAGGGACAAAAGATATTTGTCTGTCTCTCTGTTCTTCCCGGAAGTGGTGCTGAGAAGCTTGTACAAGTCATTCGTGGATAGGAGATCCAGTCTATCATTTTGAATGACATGCACCCTTTGTTGTGACCCCATGAAGAGAGTTAGTTGACGGGAGTTGTAGTCATACTCCCATCTAACTATGGACTCAAGTTCAGGACCTTCAACCATTTGAAGAAAGGCTTTGCCTTTGGTTGCTGATCCTTTCCTTTCCTCCTCCTCTCTCTCAGTTTTGACTCCTCTTCGACTTGACTTGCTTCTTGCAGTGAGCTCGGCCATGTGAAGGCTGCCTAGATGATTTCTGATGTGAGCAGCTACTTCGGAGTTTGAGGGGTTGGAGAATGGTTTCTCTGCTAACTCAGCAATATCAAATCTGCTTAAGTGTAGCAGAGATGAGGCATTCAGCCTGTTGATCTCACCATTCTCTCTCTCAACAACAAAGTTGTGAGAAGAGTCTTCGAACCTCCACTGGACTATCTTCTTTCTGGGTACAAGAGATTGTCTTGGTACCCTATCTCCTTTCTTTGTGTCCAGCAGAGTCACCAGCCTTCTCCTCAGCTTCTTTTCTTCCTCATTCAATGTATCTGAATTGAGGCCAAGGAGTCTTTCAGCTTGGTCCAAAGTTCCTCTTGGCAGATCAAGAAACTCATCTCTAGTGAGGGAACTTGAGGATCCATCAACATAAGTCAGGTTGACTGTATCCTCCTCACATGAGATGTCGCTCAGAGTAGTGCAGTTGATGAGCTTGGTTTTGATCGCCTTGAATTCCTCCATAGAGAGATGTTTGGAAGGCTGAGGGGATGGTTTGATTGGCATTGGTTGTTGGGTAGGTTTAGGAGTTTGGGTTCTGGGTAAGGTTTTAGGTTGGATGATGGGTAGTTTAGGTGGTTGAGGTGAGGGAATTGGTAGTTGTGATGGTGTAGGTTCAGGGGTGAAAGGTTCAGGTTCAGTTTTGATTGGGAAGGGAAAGGGTATTGGTTCAGGTTGATGTTGGGTTTGGAATTAGGCTGAGGGTGGCTTTGAAGGTCATCCCCTGTCCCCTTCTATACATCTCCTTTCTTCTCCCCGCACGAATGTCAGCCTTGATGTCACTGACATGTCGTTGGAGAGTCTTCTCAGACATTGGACCCACTTGCCTGCCAGAGAAGCCATGAGCTTTAAGATAGTTCTTCATCCAAGCTTTCTCACCTATCTTCTTGGCGGCAGACAGTCCAGCCTCTTCTTTTCTTTCTTTCTTCTCTACCAGCTTCTCCCTTGCAGCTCTCTTTCTCTCCTTCTCCATTTGATCTTGCTCTTTGTTAAAGAGCCATAAGATCGTGTCACTATTGTGTGGAGACAACTCCTCTTGAGAGAAACCTCTGGAGAGTAGGAAAGTGATCCTTTCTCTCCCTGACTGCAGATCAGCTTCTCTTTCTTTTCTCAGCCTTTCTTCTTCCAAGGCCAACCTTGCAGCTTCTTCTTTTTGCTGTCTTTGCAGCAAGTTTGCCTTTTCAAGCTCTATCAGCTCCTCTAATGGTAGCAGGAGTACATCTTCCGAGGCAGCCCCTAGACTGACAAGTCTATCAATTACCTCCACCCTTCTTCTATTGTTGATTGCCTCTTGGGTGGCTGTAGCTGCTTTTGAACTTGCAGCTAACAGTTTCCCAGTTGGCAGTCTTCCTTTCCTTTTAAGTTTCTCCAACCTTTCTTCTTCTTGAAGCTCTTCCGAAGTCATCTTCCTTTTGCCTTTAATGTCTTCGGAAGTGCTAGACTTTGGTGGTTCTTGGTTAGAAGATTCAGGTTGGATGGTGGAGGTAGGAGCTGAGGTCAATGCAGATGTAATAGCTAGTGGTTGGCTGAGAAAGTCCTCCCTATTAACCTCAGATGCAAGTTCCAGAATTGCATCTGTGACTATTAGATCATCGGAAAGAGAAAACAGTCCTTCCGCAGCAGCAATTTCAGCTTCGGAAGTTTGAGTTGGTTCTTCCGAGGCTTCGAATTGTGCTTCGGAAGCCTGTGAAAACACACCTTCTATCCCAACTATTTCAGTTGCTGGGCCATCAGTCCTAGTTTCCCCTTCGAAATCAATCTCAGGTTCCACTTGGGCCTTAGGTTGACCAACTTCCTCAACAGTGGTAGGAGGTGCATTCAACCTTTGAAGCTCTTGAGCTCCAAAGTAAATCACAGACATATCTGGACTGGGTTGATCAATTAGGGATTCTAACAGGAACTTGTTGAAGATCCTATTTAGATCCTGAAGCATCCTTTGATCCACTTGAAACACAACTGGAGGAGGCTCAGGGAAGATGGCAGCTTGTTGTCTTGAGCTCAAAGAAGTGAGAGCTTGACTTATGGAATCCTGTTTTTGGCTTTGTTCCTCAACATTCTCCCCTTTTTGGTAGCATCATCTTGAGAGGTAGATGAGCTAGAGGAAGAGGTCAAGGAGACTTGAACTGGTACATGCCTAACAGATCTCTCAATCTGTTTCTCAGCTAGTTGACCTTGAGACTTTCAATCTCAAGTTGCTGAGTGGCAGACCTATCCTCTAAAGTCTTAACCTTTGATTCAAGGTTTGAGACTTTAGAAAGTAGGTCTCTTATTGTGAGTTGCATTCTTCCCTCATCTTCTTTTGAAGAATCACGGGGAGATGAGGTAACATACCTAGTATGTTCATCCTCACCACCAGATGTGGTTTCTTGGCACCCTGGTTTCCCTTGCACAATGATGTCTCTTTCAGAGGCATCATAGGGCATGGTTGCCGTAGATTCAGTCTGACTATGTTACCACTGTCCTGAGGATCCAATGAGGCTCCTTCAGTAGTGGCAGCTGAATCTACATGAGTCCCCCTCCACATCAGTGGGACTCACCTCAGTAGGGCGTTGCTGGTGTGGGCTAGAAACAAGAGGTTTCTCTAGGCTCTGTTGATCCTTAATGGGGTGTTGTGGATCAACTTCATCGCCTCTGAGAGACATAGTCTCTTCACCAGCTCCGGTCAATAGGTCAGTAAAAGAAAAGGAATGAAGACCTAAGGACCCGGGACTTTGATCAATGTCAAAAGGCATTGAGCTGTCCCTTGGTGGCTGCTCAGGGGAGTATAGAGACTCACCCTGAGGGCTATCAGCTGGGATTATGGGCTCATGGGTCTGAGACTGAGGAGACTCAAGACCCATATTGTAGTCCTGGTACAACTTAACCTTAGCAATGCAAGCAGGGGTACAGAGATGTTCATATACCTTGGTTTCATCTGTTCCTGCCATGAGTGCTTGAGCAGGAGTCACATCTTGAACCATAAAGCTCCAGTCAACTTCTTGAGCCATAGCTGCAGTTTCAGTTGACTTCCCATTGGGCTTTGGTGTAGAAGGATGTGTGGAGGCCTGTGAGGTTCCCGGGTTGGACTTGGAGCCTTGCATTCCCTTGCAAAATGGCCAAGCTGGTTACAGTTGTAACACTTAGCCTTGCTTTTGTCAAACCCAAACTTGCTAGTGATTGGGTTTTGAGGGAATTGCCTTCCAGTTCTCTTAAAGAACTTCTTCGCTCTGTAGGTAAGGAAGCCATTTGCTGGACAATGTCCACATACTCTATGTCATCTGGACTGAAGCACTCAAGATCATCAAAGCAAAACTGATGATCATTGGAGTGTCCACTCCCTGAGACAAACGCACAGCCCTCCTGAAAGGAGCTTTGCTGAGCTTGATGAGACCTTGGAGTCTCAGGGAATGTGATGTAAGGCCCAGATGAACAAGATGGCTGCTGGGTGTATGACAGGTACTGCTGAGACTGGGAGATACCTGAGCCTTCAGCAACCATTAAAGCGTTGCTAGCAGGAAGGCTCAAGGGTCTGCTTGCTTGGTGACCCTTCTTACTTTCCATTTCCAAACGGTATCCATCAAGGATCCCATAAAGTTCGGTCATGGTGAGTGTTTAAATTCTCTGTTCTCTTAATGGAGACACAGTAGAAAGTCCACTCATTGGGTAGAGCACTCATGAACTTTCTGGTAAGGTCTCTAAGTTCTTGAGTGATTCCCACAGATTGGAGGGAGGAGATAAGATCCATATACCTGAAATATTGCTGGCTAAAAGTTTCTCCAGCAACATAGGTGAAGTCTCAAACTGCTGCTTCAGTGAGTCCTTCTTTGAATCATTAGAGCTCGAGTACATTTGAGCAAGTGCATCAAAGAGTTCTTTGGCTGACTTACAATACTCAAACCCCACCATGATGGAGTTTGGGATTGCAGTCATGAGAACAGTCATAGCATTGCTGTCTATGTCAAGCTTCTTCCTGTCTTCATCGGAGTAGTCTTCAACAGCCTTCTCGATCATGGCACCGTTTCCACCAGCAACTTTTGGCTTGTACGGGCCATTACGATGGACTGCCACATCTTGCTATCCTGGTATCTGATGAAGCCTTCCATTCTTCTGCTCCAAGACCTGAAGTTTTCAGGATCGATGATGGGAGCTTTGGTCATCATTCCCATTTCAACTTCAGATTTGATGAGGGCCATTTTTGAGTGAGGTATAAGGAGGAGTGAAAAACTGGTTGATTAGGATGGTAAGATCTCACAATCAAGAGCCTAAAAAGCTCTGATACCAATTGCAGGATCGGGTTTTGTCACTTAACACTTGTAATTCTCTCAAACTCACTTATGTATCACTCAACAAGATGAAGCAATGTCTTTAACAAGAGTTGATAATAATATAATAAGTAATCAAAGCAACAAGCAGGAGTATTTTCAAGGTATTTGTATATATTACTTCTCAACTCAAGATTACAAGACACTTACAAGCATAGAACATGAGTTACAATGAGAGACTCTATATACTAGATCCTACAGCCGGTTATACTTGATACCAGCTGGAAACCTACGACTAAAGCATATACTACAATGCTATAGTTAAGGTATCTTAGATAAAGTATTATCTAAGATATGGTAGTCATGACATGTCCATGACTTACCTTTTGTCACCAACTAAAGATGGCAACTGTACCTAACATAAAAAGGTAAACAGTAGATTAAAGTATGGTCAAGTACATGGCTTTTGAGAAAACGCCATGCAGTATCTCAGAGATTTGCAGTGGACTGTCAAACAGACCATACTTATGTCTATTGGATAATAGAAGTGTCTTCCGAAGGTTAACTGGCTTCGGAAGAACAAGTTCTTCCGAAGCCACTTATACTTCGGAAGATGCTTCTATGCTTCCGAGGCTTTAATGACTTCTTTATACTTCGGAAGTTGACTTCAGAACTTTGTCTTCAAGTCTTGATTCTTCGAAAGTAGCTTCTTTACCTTCGGAAGTTGGAGTTCTCCTTCGGAAGTGTATTTTACAGTTAAACTTCGGAAGAGCTCCTTCTTCCTTCGGAAGTCCCACACTTAGCTTCGGAAGTCCTTTGTATGTTGTACTCAAAATCTTCTAAGTGTTATGGTTTTGGTTGCAACAGCCTCTCTTGATCCAACAGAAGTCAGTGGTTCATGGACCATATAAGCCTATGGTGAGTAATCCGGAAACCAATGAGATGGTTCCGAAGAAGAAGGAGCAATATTCAGATGAGGATCTGAATCTGTTTGAAATTGATGCTAAAGCCCATGGAATTCTGGCCATGACACTGCCTAATGAAATCTACTCTGGACTTATGCATCATGAAACTGCTCATGATCTTTGGGTTGCTCTGAAAGAACAATTTGGAGGAACTGATGAGGTCTTAGCAAACAATAGAGAGATCCTTGCCCAGCAATATGAGACATTCTCTCATAGAAAGGGTGAGTCACTGACTCAACAATTTGAGCAATTTTCCTGTTTGATATCTGAGCTAAAAATGGTTCAACATGAATATACAAACAGTCAGATGAACAACAGATTCCTCAGATCCCTGCTTGAGAGATGGGACACATATACTATTGTCCTACGCTCCAGTGCAAATCTGGCACTCTATCTCTTACCCAACTTCATGGGAAACTATTAACGTTTGAAAGAGAGATAGAATAGAAAAGGAAACTGGCTTTATCTGGAAAGCTCACTAATGACTTTGTACCAGGAAATACTGCTCTGGTTGGTCATGAGTCAGAATATGCTGCATCAGAAAGTTCTTATGATGAGCATATAGATTTCTCTTCAAACAGTGGAGATCATGCTTTTGTTAGTGTTGATGGTAATTCAGGGTCTAGTATTGATAATTTGTGCTTTTTGATGGATGATTTGAAAGGAATTGCTGATGATGATCTGGAAGAGATGGATATTTTGAGCCAAATGGCATTAATCAATATCAGATCTCAAAAGTTTTACAAAAGGACAGGTAGAAAATTCCCTGGTCTCTCTGGAAAAACCAAAGTTGGTTTTGATAAGAGCAAGTTGAGATGTCACAAGTGCCATAGACTTGGGCATTTTGCAAGAGAGTGTAGATCATCTGGATCTAACTCATCTGCACCCTTTGTGACTTTTCCAAGCAATAGCTCACAAACCAAAAGGGCAACATTCTACCAGTTCTGATCATCATTCACAAATTCAATCATCTCCTGCATTTTTTGTTCCTCAAGGTCCAATGCCATATCCTTATCCATGTTTCTACATGCCTCAGTCTAGTTAGGTTCCTGTACCCATGGCTCAACAACCACATGCCCTACCTGATCCTCAACCATCTCAATCAAATCAACAATCTCAATCTCAATCACATCAAAGCTTTTTCACACCTAAAGTTGTTGACTGGAGTAGCTTACCAGATGATATTTCTGGTTATTCTGAACAATTGTTTACTGGTGCTGGTCAACATGGTGGTGAAAATCCTTTTAGAAAATCTTGCTCTTATGGCCCTGGAGTCTACAGATGGAAATAATTCATCATCACAGGTACCACAGGTATCTTCTGAGGCTAAGGCCAAGTTGTCTTCTTAGTCATGCATAGCTGCTTTTGTTTCAAATAGGGAAGCAAATGTAGCCTTAATTAATCAAAATCTTGACCTAGCGAAAGTGATTTCCAAAAGAAAAGCTGAGTTTGATTCTATTTTAAAAGAAAAAGATGAGGAGATTTACAAATTAAAATGCCAAATCACTGATGAAAAGGCAAAGGTAGAGGTCATTTTGGAGAATCATAAGAATCTCAAAGAAACACTTGCAGCTACTCAAGTTAATTGTGAACGTTGATAACATCATGCAAGGGTTTTGAAATGCTTCTCAAGAAGCAAACAGCTTCAAATGTGATGTTTGGGATTGGGTATAATCATACTATACCTCCTATAGATTTTACTCCCAAGCTAGAAGTAAAATCTGAAGGTGAATGTAATTCCCAAACCACATCATCATGTGTCTCTTCCTCAAGTGATAATTCAAAATCAGAGGATAAGTCAGTGTTATTACCTCAGCTAATCAAATTGCTGATGGTCTCACTGCTTCTAAACACATGATCAAAGAGAAACTGAGCAATTCAGGTGTTGTCCCACAAAGTATTCAAAGTACTAAAGGGCAAGTCATAACACCTGAAGAGCATTTCAAACCAAATGAAAATAAGCATGGTTTGACAACTGCTGAAAGGTCTATCAGGAAATTCAAAAGTACTGATAGAAAACTTCTGAAGAACAAATCTTCAGTTGTTACAAATCCTTCAGTACTTACCATAAGTACTGAAAGGAAGAAAGTACTGAAGAACAAATCTTTAGTAGTTTCATCATCTTCGGCAGTTGATCAACAAAAGATGAAGAAAAAGCCATGTGAAATATGTGGTCTGTTTAATCATCTCACTGATGAATGTTGGTATAACAAGGGTTTAAATTCAACAAGATAAAATCATTAAAAGAAAATGAATAAAATGAAAGATGAATTTCAAACCAAATTTGTACCACAAACATCTCAATCTGATAACCCAAAGTTTTTCCAAAAAGCTAAAAAGAAGGAAGGGGTTTATCACAAAACAGCTGAAAATATTCCTCATGGAATATCAAAAACCCAGACTAAGTCTGTGTCTTTCAAAAAGGAGGATTTGGTGAGTCACAAGAACAAATCAAAAACAAGTACTGATGTCTCAGCTGAGCTGAAGGCTTTGACAACCAATCAGACACAACTTGTGATGATGGTTCAACATCTGTTGGGGAGAGTTAACCAATTAGATGTATCTGTGATTAAACCACTGAAAAGGAAAACTAAGCCAAAATCAAAGGAATCCTTTTTAGCACCATCTCCACCTTCAAAGGCTGTCAATCATGAAAAATCAGTTAGTTTAAAATCTGTTGATGAAAAACAGAAACCAAAATGGTTTGGGTCTCAAAGGCTAACTAATTTCTTGTGTAAAATGCAGGGTTCTTCAGCATGCCAAAGAAGCATCTGGTATGTAGACAGTGGAGGATCTATGCATATGACAGGGAGCAGCTCTCTTATTCATGATTACTCTCAAGGAAAGAAGGGATTTGTTTCTTTTGGTAATGATGCTAAGGGTTACATCATCGGCAAAGGGTTTGTGTCAAATGGTGAGATAAGGTTTGATGATGTTAACCATGTGGAGAACCTCAAGTACAACTTGTTGAGTGTCAGTCAAATGTGTGATAAAGGGCATGTTGCACTTTACACCAGTCAGAACTGTCGGATTCTGTCTTCCAAAGTTCTGAAAATGATTGACAATATATTGGATGAATATACTCTCCTGAAGGCCAACAGGATTGGAAGAGTATATGCCTTAGATTTATCAAAGAAAATTGATTTAAAAGGCCATCCATGTCTGTTCTCTAAGACCTCTCCTCAAGAATCTGGACTATGGCATAGAAGGCTTGGTCATGTGAATCTTAAAAACATGAACCAGCTTATTCATCATGGTTTAGTGAGAGGTTGCCATTGAAGGAGTTCAAATGTGATGACAACTGTCCAGCTTGTTTAAGGAAACAACACAAAGTTTTATTTCCTCCAATAGAAGAACCAAAGTCCACTACCTGCTTGCAATTACTGCATATGGATCTTTTTGGTCCAGTAAGAGTGATGAGTATGGCAAAGAAAAAATACTGTATGGTAATTATGGATGATTATTCCAGATATGTATGGACTTTCTTCTTACATTCAAAAGATGAGGCTGCCCAAATCATCATCTACTTTGTGTTGTATGTGGAAAAGCAGTATTCACTTCCAGTCAGTGTGTGAGAAGTGATAATGGCACAGAATTTCGAACCACACTCTTGATGAATTCTATTTATATGGCTAAGGGAAATTCAAGAGCAATATAACATCAAAGAACTCTGAACAAAATGGAGTGGTGGAGAGAAGAAACAGGACCCTCTATTTAAGCCACAAGGACAATGTTGGCTGACTCTGGTTTGCCACTAACCTTTTGGGCTGAAGCTGTCAACACAGCTTGCTATGTACAAAATAAGGTGTTAGTAAATCAGAGGTTGATGAAGACTCCTTATGAGTTATTACATCATTTGGCCCCTCTGATTTCATTCTTTAGAGCATTTGGGTGTCCCTGTTATATTCTTAACACAAAGAATCCACTTCAGAAGTTTGAATCAAAGGTGAATGCAGGGTATTTTGTTGGGTATTCATCTACTTGCAAGGCATACAGAGTTTTTAATTGTAGAACAAAGATAGTTGAAGAAACATTGCATGTCAAGTTTAATGAATCTCCAAAAGACAAAATTCCTTAAAATCCTGTGGAGTTATTTGATTTGGACATACTGCAATATGTTCCATATCAGTCTCCATCTATTGCTGTTTCTGAGGATCCATCATCTCCATCTGGTGAAATAAATGCAAGTTGTAGTGATCATCTGCTTGTGTCTACTACACTTGATGTTCCTGTAGCTTCAGCAGTTCCATCCACAACAAATGCTGATGAAATCTCTGAATCCTCTACTTCATTTGAACTGCCATCTCATTTTAGGTTTCAAGAGTCTGAATCAACATCTGTTGCTGCTGAATCTCCTACAAACACTTGCATAGATATTATTGAGTACCAAGAACTGAAGAATCATCCTATGTCTCAGATCATTGGTGACATCAATGCTGGTGTCTCAACTAGAAGTCAATTGTCCAATTTTTGTCTCTATGCTCTCTTCATTAGTCAGCAAGAGCCAAAGAACTATCATGTGGCATTAAGAGACAATGGATGGGTTGAAGCCATGCATCTTGAGCTTCTTCAGTTTCAAAAGCAGCAAGTGTGGGAACTGGTTCCTCTACCCTAAGGTAAGTGTGCAATAGACACTAAATGGGTGTTTAGGAATAAAACTGATGAAAAAGGCCAAATTGTCAAGAACAAGGCCAGACTGGTTGTACAGGGGTTTTCACAAGAAGAAGGTATTGATTATGATGAAACCTTTGTCCCTATAGCCAGACTGGAGGCAATTAGATTGTTCTTAGCTTATGCTGCTTTCCATAATCTTAAAGTTTTTCAAATGGATGTCAAAAGTGCACATTTATATGGTAAAATAAAAGAAGAAGTTTATGTGTGTCAACCACCAGGTTTTGAAGATCATAAACATCCAGATTGGGTGTATAAACTTGATAAGGCTCTTTATGGGTTAAAACAAGCTCCCAGAGCCTGGTATGAAACACTCTCTCACTTTCTTCTTCAAAATAATTTCACTAGAGGTTCCATAGATAAAACTTTGTTCATTAAGAAAGTAGGCATGCATAAGCTCCTTGTTCAAATTTATGTAGATGATATTATTTTTGAATCTTCTGATCCACAGTTGTGTGACGCCTTTACTAAGTTGATGCAATAAAAGTTTGAAATGAGTGCCATGGGAGAATTACAGTTCTTTCTGGGTTTGCAAATCAAACAAATGGCTGATGGAACTTTCATTCATCAGTCAAAATACACAAAAGATTTGTTGACCAAGTTTGATTTACAAAACTGTAAGCCCTGTTCTACTCCCATATGCAGCAACACACAACTGGATGTTAATCAAAAAGGTAAAGCAGTTGATGAAACTCTTTACAGATGTATGATTGGTTCCTTGATGTACCTTACAGCTTCTAGACCAGACATTATGTTTGCAACTTGTGTCTGTAATAGATTTCAGACTGCACCTAAAGAATCCTATATGATTGCAGTCAAAAGGATCTTTAGATACTTGCAAGGAACTCAATCTCTAGGACGTTGGTATTCCACTGGGCACTCTTGCAAATTAGTTGCTTTCTCTGATAGTGACTATGCAGGGTGTAAATTAACCAGAAAATCAACCTCTAGTGGATGCCAATTTCTAGGCAATTGTTTAGTTTCTTGGCAGAGTAAGAAACAAACTTCAGTTGCTACATCTACTGCTGAAAGTTGTACATCTTAGGTACTCTGGCTTCAAAATCAATTATTAGATTATGACATTACAGAGACTAAGACACTTTTACTGATGGATAGTACTTCAGCTCTTTGTATTGTTAAGAATCCTGTCCAGCATTCTAGGACCAAACATATTGAGATCAGACATCATTTTATCACGGATTGTTATGAAAAAGGTCCGATTGATCCAAAGTTTGTGCCTAGTGCTGATGAGCTTGCAGATATATTTACTAAGCCTTTGGATAGTGTAACTTTCCAAAATCTTGTGCTTAGGCTTGGTATGCTGCAGCTAGAATAATTTGACAACTACTGATGCTCTTAGTTAACAAGTACTGATGAGCATTAGTATACAGCTGTCAAAAATAAGTATTGATAAGTTATTTTATCTTCAGCAATTTTTATAACTATTGAAGACTAAATTACTTAAAAGTACTGAAGTACTCTACTTGTTGAAAAGTACTGATGTAGTTAAAACTACTGATGTCTTTTCTCATAGATAAGTACTGATGACAAATGAAACATCTGAAAATCAGATGATCTGCTGAGTAAGTGTTAAGGTCATTGAAACAACTGAACTTTGTGAATTGACGACAACAACTGCTGTTTCATTTCAAAACAACTGAAGCCAAAACCAAGTCTTTAGTAGTTTAAAACTACTGATGACTAACACCAAGTCTTCAGTTGTTTCCAACATCTGAAAGTTAAAACCATGTCTTCAGTTGTTTTCTAACAACTGATGACTCACACCAAAACTTTCAGTTGTTTTCTTTCAGCCGCTTCATAACCTATAAATACCTAACCCTAACTTCAACATTTTCATAAGTCGTTTTCCAAACTTTCATCTTCCATTAATGGCGACCATGCAAATCAAACCTCGACACAACTGTGTTGCCTACCTCACCAAATCAGCCTTTTGGACTAAGTTTGATGCTGCCATTGATCTGATGGTTGATTCCCAATATCACACCGCTTTCCTTCTAAATCCGACTATCTATCCCGATAGCCTTCGCCAATTCTGGACAAACATCACTGTCCATACTGATGAGAATGATGACTCGATCACTCTCTAGTCGTTTTTCAACCAGAAGAAGGTGGTCATCACTTCTGATATCATTCGCAAAACCCTAGACCTGAATGATGCCACCTATGTCACCAGATACCCCAAAGGCACCATTGATTTATCATTTATTAACCATGGAAATGACGGTGACCTAAGTGCTACCACTATTATAAAGAAGCACTTCCATGATGCTGAACGTCTCACCTTTCATATGATCAATGTCTGCCTTGCCCCCAAAACATCTTCATGGAATCAAATGTCATCCAGGTGGCAGCAGGTATTGTATTCTATCCTTGAACGCCAAAGCTTAAATTTTTCTGAAATAATATTTTTGGAATTAAAAGATCTGGCACTGAAACCTGTGGCTAATAGATGGATATTATATCCAAGGTTTCTTATGGCCATAATTATTAATCAATTAAAATCTGATGGCCTTGTTGGCCTTGGATTCCTTGCTATGGTAGTTTTGCCAGAGGTATACTCCAGGCACAACTCAAACCCAAAACTCAAAGAGGCTGCCAAACTGCTAAAACCCAAGCAGCGGGAACCCACAGCCTCCACCTCCAGATCTAAAGTCCCCTCCAAACCAAAATCCAAGCAAACCAAAAAGGCTACTCAGGGAGTTGAGTCCCCTGATGATGCCCCTGCAACACAAACGCAGGATGAAACTACTGGCAGTAATCCCCTTGTAGTTTCCAAGACTCTACCAGCTAAAACCGCTCAGGTATCCTCTCAACAAGATCCTGATGCAACCAAAATTGGGGAAACCACATTATTGGAATCTCTCTCACTTGAGAAGATTGCCATTGAAGAGCACCATTCACCCCAGATGCAATCCTTTTCACCTTTATCTCCCACTGAAACTACCCCTACAAGCCCAACTGCAGTAATTGCACAAGTGCTGACTCAACTTCATTCCTCTACCCCTCCCCAGAAACCTATTACCACTGGGAAAACCTCAACAGTTGAGGGAGAGGATTATAATATGGTTGACAACCCACAACACAGGGATTACAAAGTTCAATCTTCCAGTGTAGAGGAGGAGATTCGAACATTTGGTGAGGCTACCTCTTCTCCTGTTTCAGCACATGAATAGGACAAAGGTGGTATCATCTCTATGACCTCCCCAGAGGCAACTGCCAATGAAGGACTTAATCCTGAGGCAGGAAGTCCCCAGTTCCAAGACATAGGGGCACATGTGAATACTGATCTACACTCAGCACATGTTCATCCTGCCCCTACAAGCCCAACTGCAGTAATTGCACAAGTGCTGACTCAACTTCATTCCTCTACCCCTCCCCAGAAACCTATTACCACTGGGAAAACCTCAACAGTTGAGGGAGAGGATTATAATATGGTTGACAACCCACAACACAGGGATTACAAAGTTCAATCTTCCAGTGTAGAGGAGGAGATTCGAACATTTGGTGAGGCTACCTCTTCTCCTGTTTCAGCACATGAACAGGACAAAGGTGGTATCATCTCTAAGACCTCCCCAGAGGCAACTGCCAATGAAGGACTTAATCCTGAGGCAGGAAGTCCCCAGTTCCAAGACATAGGGGCACATGTGAATACTGATCTACACTCAGCACATGTTCATCCTGATTTACTCAGGAGGTCAGCTGATTCAGCAAAGCCTGATGATGACCTGGGCTTTTTCTTTGATGTTCTAGCCCAAAACACTATTCTTGAGGCTGAGGTATGCAGACTACAAGAACTGCTTGCCAAAATGTCTCAAGAATCAAGTCCATCTACCCCAATTCACCCACAGATGGCAGCTTCTTTTGAAGCATTCCCAAACACTGAGCCACTCCCAACAACTAAGCCACCAGCCTCTATTTCAGGCACCATTTCTCAGGGACAGAACCCCTCTGAGCAAATGGTTGTTGCATTTAAATCCTCCTTACCTCTCATCACTCCAATCATCACTAACATTGTGCATCAAACCATTGATGAGAGGCTTTCCTCAAATCTTCAAAACCTAGTTGATGATGCTGTTTCCAAGAAACTTTCTGACATTCAAACCCCTGAACCTAATGCAACCAAAAAGGGGGAGTCTAAGTCAGTGAAAGAAGACAAAAGAAAGAGAGTTGAAGAGGAAGAAGCAAAAGAGAAAAAGAAAAGGAGATGATAACTTACAAGAGAAAGAAAAGTACTGAACAGACTGAAGAGGAGAAAAAGTTAGAAGAACTGATCAAAGAAGCTGATGAGCAACATAGCAGATCTATGGATAAGATCATTGATCAACTCTTCAGACAAGGCTTTGACACTGCCAAACTTGATTTTGAGATCAGACGGCTAGAGATTCAAGAGATTGAGAATAGATGGGCTAGTTGCAATGAGAAAGAAAAGGAAAGGCTGGAAGCTATGATCAGATTCTTGTCAAAACATTGGGGAAGACCAATCATTGAAGTGAAATCATGGTCCAGAGACAGTATTTTGGAGATAACCACCAAAATCTGTTCTTCTGAAGCTTTCAACAAAGGATTAATCATAGAAGCTCTTGATGAAGCCGGTGCTGGGAAAAGTTTTGATATGGCAAAGTTATCCAAAGCCTCCCTCTCAACTAAAATGATAGAGCAGCCTTTACAATCTCCCTCACCAAAACAACCAACCTCAAAACCCTCAAAACCAACTCCTTTACCCAAGAAACCCACTCAATCAACCACCAATGATGCACCTAAGAGGAAGAGGAGGGTGTTGAGGATGGCAGAAGAAGAAGAAGAAGATGATGAGGATGATAGTCTGCCAATCAATGCTGTGATTAAAATGAAGATGCCTGAGCCTAGGAGTCAACCAACAACAATCACACCTGACACCCAAAGGCAAATGGTAAAAGTAAAGATTGAAGAGGAAGAACAGCAAAAACAACATGATGAGCAGCTGTTAAGCTTGGTTGATAAGGAATTTCCTAAGTCTTCATCCATACAAGCTATGAAGAAACATGCTCAGAGGTTGTATGCTCTCAAATTTATATTTCAATATCAGAAAGAAAGAGTGAGAATTTGGCCTAACCCCAGAGTAAGTCACAGAATTCATCGAAAGAATGTACCAAGTCGATACAATGGCCAAGTAAAGAAGACTGTAAATGCTGTGATAATGCTAGCCATTGTAGTGTCACCCTGGGAAATCCTTGATGACTTCAAGCGAGCTTACAAGACTAATATGACTCCACAAACTTTACTAGAAAACAAAATGGTGAAGAAGGGGTTAATTACAAGAAGCTTGAAGAAATTAGAAGAAATGAGCTCCAGTTGTTACTTGAAGGTACTCATCCTGATGAGTTTGCATACAGAGAAATAACAACTGTGGAGCTAAAGAATGGAAAGAATGTTAGTTACTTATTCGAGTATTATGGGCCTGAGTTCTTCTTTGAGAGTGAAGCTGAAGAACTCACAATGGAAGAAAAAGTTGTTCTTCTTGAGGCCTATGTTAGAGAGTCTTACAGACTCATCATTGGGAAGTAGGTTTCATGATTGGGGTAACAGCTCTGTGTCCAATTCCCCAATACAGAGTTCCCATTCATCCTTTGCCAATCAAATTTTTGAAACCTCTTCTTTGGCCTGAGCTTATTTTGGAAATTTCTGAGCTGATCCAGAAAATGTTTCTACCAATAAGTGGGACTTCAATAATCTTAAAGGTTTTGACTGCATTGGTTCAGGGGGAGTTTGTTGGACCAAAAGAACCAATGAGCCAGATCAAAAAAACCTTTAAGTCCCACATACATCATAACAACTGAAGTGATCTACATCTGCTGAAGACAAAGGCTGAAGACAAAGTCTGAAGACAATATACTGAAGACAAAGTCTGAAGACAAAGTTCTCAGAAGTTGTCACAACAGCTGAAGTAGTTCTTTTCAGTAGTTGTGATGGTTTACTTTTCAGTAGTTTGTTTTCAGTAGCTTTATTATTGTAAAACATCTGAAGTTCTTACACTTCAGATGTTATATCTTCAGTAGTTGTAACTGTAGTTTATACTTAGCTTTTTGTGAAGGTGTCCTCAGTTGTTGTGGACATCTTCAGTAGATTTGTTTACTTTCAGTAGTTTGTATAAATCAGTTAGATGTCACTATCAAGTGACATCAGCTGACGTCACATTCCTTTACAGAAGGAATGTTGACCTAATTGTTTTGTAACCAAAGCATTTGCGTGAATAAAAATCTTCCATTTGCAGAAAATCCTCTCTCTATAATCGTCATTGTGTGATTGAATATTCATACTTGTCTTGCTTAAATTTGATCTAATTTGTGTTATATTCCGCTGCAAATTCTAATATAATTGATCAAACTAGATCCGATCCTATAAGTTACATCCAAGGATTTCAAGGTCTACCAACTTGATGTCAAGTGTGCTTTCTTATATGGGGTCATTGATGAAGAGGTGTATGTCAAACAACCACCTGGCTTTGCAGACCCAGATAATCTTGATTATGTCTGCAAGCTTGATAAAGCTCTCTATGGGCTGAACCATGCTCCAAAGAAGTAGTATGAGACACTATCTAAGTATCTCTGTCAGCATGGCTACAAGTGGGGTACTATAGATGGAACTCTCTTCATCAAAGGTACATGAAATGACTTAATGCTGGTTCAAGTGTATGTAGATGACATTATCTTTGGGTTAACTAATCCAAAGCTCTGCAAAGACTTTGAGATGCTAATGAAGAATTGATTTAAAATAAGTGCCATGGGGGATCTAAATTTCTTTCTAGGACTTCAAGTGAAGCAAGTTGATAATGACATCTTCATAAGTTAGTCAAAGTATGTACAAGACATACTTACAAGATTCAACATGACTGAGTGTAAAGTTGCAAAGACAACCATAGCCAAAAACCACTCCATTGGACCTGATCTTGAGGGGGAGTGTGTAGATGAGCACCATTACAGGGCTATGATTAGGTCTGTTATGTACCTCACAGCCAGCAAGCCTGATATCATGTTTGCTACATGCATCTGTGCAAGATATCAAGCCAATCCCAAGATATCACACCTGGTTGCTCTCAAGAGGATTCTTAGATATCTCAAAGGTGCTCCTAAACTTTCCCTATGGTATCCAAAGAATTTTGACTTCAATCTGTATGCCTATACAGATAGTGAATATGGTGGTTACAACATGACTGCAAAGTCCGATGTCAATTACTTGGTGGAAGGATAGTCTCATGGCAATGAAAGAAACAATCCTGTGTGTCTGCATCAACTGCTGAAGTTGAACACATTGTTGCTGCTAGCGGTTGTGCTCAAGTGCTTTGGATTCAGATCAGATGATAGACTATGGATTCAACTTCAAGGAGACTTTGATTTACATAGACAACAAAGTGCTATATCTATTACAGAGAATCTTGTGCAACACTCAAGGACAAAACACATCAACATCAGGTATCATTTAATTGGAGATAATTTTAAAAGGAATTGATAAAAGTAGTCATAGTTAACACAAATGAACAATATGCTGAGCTATTCACAAAGACTTTTGATGAACAGAGATTTAAATATCTTGTATTACCTAGGATGTTTAACTTTGAGTATATTTTCTTAAATACTTAATTCAAGACCACTTTTAAAACATGTGTGTCCTAAGTTGTCTAAATTATCATCTATATAAGCCCAGTTTACTTTGAAAACACCTTTTTCAAATGACACTCCTTAGAATTCGGGAAATTTTAAACATATTTTCTCTCGGAAGACATTAATATTGTCTTCGGAGGAACATTAAGTCATCAAAACAGATAACTACTTATAAGAAATTAACCTTAAGAAGAAATTCTAATATGTCTCCCGAAGCAAAATATTTTTCCAAGTACTTATATGTGTTTGAGAACAATTTTATTCCGAAAGCAATTAAGTCTCAGAAGATTTATTCCTTTGAGAATAAAACTTCCAAGTTTTAAATCTCTTCTGAAACCAAATATGTCTCAGAAGAGAAAATACTCTAAGTTTTTTTTTTCTTCCAAAGCAAAATTTTATAAAGCTAAGTAATATCTTCCAAAGTCAAAATTGGCTTCGGAAGTTTTTATAAAATTTACGAAGACAAAATACATTCGGAAGATTTTCGACTTCCAAGAAAACTAACTTTTTGAGCATCTTTTTTAGAGGTAGGACCGACATTCGGATTTCAAAGTTTATCCTTTTGCATTAACTTTGTCTCAAATCCATTTCACCGACAAACCTAAATTCTCAAATTCTCAAACCTAAATTCACCCACAAACTGACCTTGTTCTTATCTTCCTTCACAACAAAGCTACCTCAAATGGCCAACCCTAACAGTAGAAACCAATCCGATTTCACCATACATCTTCATAGGAAACATAATCAAGTTGCTCTGTTAGATTCTGAGAAAGATCCAGGTTTCTTAGAGGTTTGCTGCTTTCTTGCTCTATCCAACTACTTCACCTCCCTTACCATAGATCCTCCACTCTATAAGGGTCAGTTATTGGACTTCTGGAGGACCTGCCAAGAGGTCACCCATGGATGGGGAGAAGGCACTATCTACCATAGTGCAGGGGAGGACAATCTTCATCACTCTAGCATCAATAAACACATATCTGCAGCTGGATGATGTAGAAGATGACTTGTCCTTCCCCAGATCTGCTGTAAACCAATCCTTTGGACAGATGGGCTATGGAGGTGACTTCTCAGTCAGAATCTTCAGGAAAGGGAAGGTCTCTTCTTAATGGAAGTACCTCCTCCATGTGGTCATTCACCGCTTATCCAACAAGCATGAAGGATGGGACCAAATTTCTAAAGATCTCTCCTTCATAGTCCATGGGATGGTTCAGGGGGTCAAGTTTAGGTACTCATAATTTATGTATGCTAATTTATTTGCAAACTTGGACTCCTTAGAATATTACTTGTTCCCTAGATATGTCCAGCACATTCTCAACTATGAACTGGGCTCATAGTTAAGGGGAACATGTAAGGTTTTAAAATTAGGATAGATGAAGCCTAACATCTTTAAGACAATATGAAATCCTGCTGTGGGCTTCTCAAGGGTAGAAACATCCCTTGTTCTAAAAATGTTAGAGCTCATTGCTCAAGGTGGCAACCTAGCACCAGCTAGTGTTGAACCCACACCTTTTACTTCACAACAACCCACACAACAACAATTAACCATCACCTACCAAAGAAGATCCGGAAGAACCCTTGCACAAGCTAATTACCTTATGCAGGCTCTCATATCACAACCCATGCAGGAGGAAGTGGACACTAGATCTCCTACTTCCCCTGAGGAGCAACCACTCCTATCTCGCAAATAATCAATGCTGAGGTTCCTCATGCTCAACATGATGAGCTCACAACCCCAACAACCTTAAGCTTTCACTCAGAGTCTCAAAACTCTAGTGAACAACCTTCAGGAGACAATTACCATCCCAGCCTCTTGATCTGAACCAACCAATTCCCAACCTAGAGTTCTATGATGATAAAGTCATAGGATTTAGTGAGTACCATGAGTCTCTCTTCTCCACCCCTGCTCAAGGAGAGATGAGTACTCCTGCCTCTCCCATGTCTAGCCTACATCATCCACCTACTACTGAGGTGGATCTCCCTGAACCTGTTCAAGAGGTCCATATTGAAGAGGCTCTCATTTTAGCAAATGATTACATCATTAAGACCTCAACCATGGCAACCTATCCCATTGACACTTCAACTGAAGTTGTCAGTGTGTAGGGGATATCTAGCAGCCAAGAACAACATGCTGGTGATGTGGAAGAAGACTTAGGTCCTATTCTATCATCCTTTAGTGATTCTTCTAATAAAGATGAGGAGAACATGAGACTAAAGGTGCATAAACTGACCAAAACATGCACCTATTTAGTCTCTAAGGTTAGTCACTTGGAATCTAAAGTGACTACCTTGCAAAGAAAGGTCAATGATCAACAACTTGAGATTTCTGATCTCAAGAAAAAACTAGCTGGGAGACCTTGAAGGAGGACTCAACCAGGAACACAAGAACTTTTGGATGTGATAGACTTAACCCCCAGCTCACCTATGCAAGAGGATGATGCTACCAAAAAGGGGGAGAAAGTCCAAGCAATCACAGATGCAGTGAGTTCTTCACAGAGTATGCACATTAAGGATTCACCACCCTCACTTGCAATTGTCCATACTCAGCAATCTCCTCAAGTTCACATTGTTGTGGACTCACTCATACATATTCTGTTTGAGGAGGGTATTTCCAGAGCTATGCCTACCTCATCTCATCACTCTGAGAATCCAATTATGAGATGGAGGTATGACACTGATAGAAGAGCTCTGGTAATCTCTAGAACTCAGGGGCAACAGGAAATCTTCAACTTCTCTAACTTGAGATTCTATGAGAGCACCTATATGATTGACCTTCCACTTGCTAACCCAAGTCAAAACAGGCAAGTTGCAAGGTTAGCAGATAGGATTCAAGAAAGGGTTCTTGAGGAGTTCAAGCTAAGATCAAGACTATATAGACAGAGGCTAGCAGCTAAGGCTATTGGTCAACTGGATGTTAAGGTGGAGCCTAAGATTAGCTTCGAATGGGAAGCCTTGACTAAAGGCCTAGTAGTTGAACCTGTGAACATTAAGACAGGCATTTCTTCTCACCTATTACCCTCAGTGAGGCACCAACTAGTGAAGGTGCTTCATAGCCTCTCTCTAGCCAGAGCTTGACTGTTACATCAGGCAATAAAGGCCAAAGCTCTCTCCACCCTGAGTCACTAAGGCCTGTGAGTGACAAAGGGAAAAGAAAACTGACTCTTGAGGAGATTAAGGAGGAGAGAGAGAGAAAGATAAAGCTAAGGGGAGAGAATTCAAGTGGGTCCCCAAGCTTCATGGAAGCTACTATCAGGACTGTCCCTAGGCCAAACACTCAAGATGATGAGTTGAAGGGCAGCCAGGGTAAACTACTTAGGGACCAGGAATTACAATGTGGATGAACTCATCTCTATTTCCTTAGATGAATTAAATAATTTGGTAGACATGGAGTTGTTAAAGGAGAGGAATGAGGTAGAGGATGTAGAGTTGCTCCTCAAGGTCAAAGAAGAAAGAAGGCGGAAAAGGCTATATAAGCATGCCCCTACCCTCTCCCAGTTTAAGAAAGTCCTGAGACAGAGGTATGACAACTGAAAAACTTCAGGTAGACAAGGAAGTTGATAGAAAAAATATGACGAACTACCTGAGTGCGACAAGCCTCTATCAGGCATCTACACTTCTTCCCTTATCATATGAGTATGTTGAATTCGAGTATCTTAAGGTGCTGGAGCAACAAGTTATCAAAAAAATGCTTCTAAAGAAAGATGAGGATGATGAGCTTTTTAAAGTTGTATGGTTTCTCTGGAAAGAGGCTTGGTTTAATGTTTCTATCCATTATGGATGAGCATATTAGAGTGATCAAGAAAAAAATTAAAAGGGGAGAGCTTGTTGACTTGCATTCTCCACCAAGTCAAGCTCCTCCTGAAGTTAAGGTCAATGTTAAACCCACTGAGACAACACAACATGGACCTAGAGCTGCATCTCAGCCAGTTTCATCTTCAAATCCATATAGGGGTCCTGCTCCCTTTCCTTCCGAACCCATGAGGGAAGAGGACCCGACTGAGAGAGAAAGAACAGAAGAAACTAGTGCTAAAGACTAGTCTTCTTAGTTAAAGACTTCATAGAGGAGGAAAGTGATGGCCATGAAAAGTGTATCTAAGAAGAAGAGGTCAAAGGCATCCACCTCCACACCTCAGGATAAGTCAGAGCATCTTGAGGAAGTGCAAGAAGAGGCTTCTGAACCAACTACAACTCAAGCACAACCTCTTGTAGCTGGAAGACCCATCCTGTCTAGGACCTTTGCTGTATTTCCAAACACATGGTATGTCATAAGAGATCAAGGAGGTCAAGATGTCTATTTCTGGCAAGACATGCTTGATCTTCCTCTACATGATCTTTATGTCATGCGAAGGTATTATGAGAGTCTGAGGGATCCTGACCAATCAATGAAGAAGGGAATGGTCTTGATCCTAATGAGGACGGTCAATATCTGAATAAGCTTCTCTGTTTTGGTAGCATCAGCCTAGGGGAATTTGTAAAGTTATATTAGAAAGGCTGATGTAACCAAAGCAACCAAAGAACTTCCAGCATGCATGCACTTATGTACAAGGTAGAAGTCACTTTAGAAGTTTTACACTCTTCATATAAAAATATTCTGAAGCCAAATACCAAATCTTCTGAAGCCAGATATGAAGTCTTACAAAGCTTTAAAGAAAAAGTTTTTCGAAACCAGTGAAGTGAAGATTGAATTCTTCTGAAGACACAGAAGACATGCTTTCTCTAATCAACTTTTACATAAAGCTGACCCACTTTCTGTTGCAACTCTGAAAACTTACCAAATTGTATAAGTTGGTGAAAAGGTCCATGCTTTCGTAACTGTAGATTAAGGTTGAGATTCTATAACTTTCTACTTTGTACTTTTTATCCTTTTTGTAATATATTAGGATGTGAGCTATGGCATGTCACAGTTACAATTTAAAAGACAATATACCTTTTGACTATACATTGATCTTGTTGTCTATATTAGTGTTTCCAGCTGGCTTTCAAAGTAATGCTGGCTGTATGATGTAGTATAAAGTACCTCATGTTCTTGTATTTCTTATGATGCTTTGTAACACTTGTAAAAGAACTTGAGAGCAATATACAACATTCTTGAAAACCATATTTATCTGTTCTTATTCTTTTGTTTTGTCTCATTATTTGCATGTGTTCTTAGTATCATCTACATAAACCCGGTTCTTTATTTGATCAATTAAGTACTCTAACACTCTTCTCATTATGAAACTGACTGTATTGACCACCCTTATCCGATCCTGCAACCTATCACATAATAGTATAGTTTTATGTAAAAACTGAGTATCAGTTAGTGGACACAAATACCTCCTATTGCAAAACCATCATCACTATCTAACTAGTCAATTATGTTTCGATTTGTATATATTAAAATTGACTAGACAAATTGTATTTTAATAATCCAAACTATCATTTATTGGCCGGTAATAATCCATGCTATTAGTTTGGCTAGTAATAATTTGAACATTCATTTTTGTTGTAACGTCCGAAATAAAGTCCAAACGAGCAAATGAATAATAATGGGCTTAGTCGGGATTATTTAAAGAAAATAAGCGGGAAATGGATTATGGACCGAGTTAATCTTATGGGTTATGTGTTCGGCGAGTTTAAGGTCCCAGGAATGCCCGATATATATTAACGGATCAGCAAGAGCCACTCTCATTTGCAACTCAACACCCAACTTTTAAAGAGAGAGTGTAGAGAGAGAAAGTGGTGATCCAAGGCTCGGTTGATCAAGAGATTGAAGATCGATGTTTGTGGGCATCCAAACAACAAGAAAAGACCAAGAATCCAGGTAAGAAACATCGTTTAATCGTTTATTTAAGAGTAAATTCGGATTCTAAGGTTTGGGATTCTTGAAAGTGGCAAAGAATCACCCAAAACTCATGTTTTTGTGTAAGAAAACATGTAAAAAGCTTAGATATAGCTTCATGGATGATAAACCAAGGTTTTGGGTGTAAAAGATTGAAGTTTTGGGTTAAAAATGGGTTGATTCGTAAGGCCCTTCTGCGAAATTGCATGTTCATCCAGCGAAATTATGCAGTCGTCCAGCGAAACTATGGATCTTCCAGTAAAACTATAGTTTCGCAGGTAGATTCGCAGACTTGAATTTCCAACGAAACTTGCGCGAAACTGGCAGCGAAATTGGCAGCGAAGATGCCAGCGAAAGTGCCAGCGAAGGTGGCAGCGAAACTGCTGGCAAAACTAGCAGCGAATATGCTGATCTTGCAGCGAAATTAGAAGCGAAATTAGGCTGAAATTAACCCCTTTGAGTGTTAACTTATCTGCAGGCTGCGTAGTATGACCCTTGCTTAGAAAGCTTGATTGAGAAGCTACTCATCGATCCAGGTGAGTTTTAGATCCCTTATTTTAAAGGTTTTAAACTTGTTTGGGGCTGGAAATCCATACCAAATATACGTTTTAAATGACTGAGATTTTAAAAGGTTTTAACAGGAAGATCATTTTTTCTATAAAAGAAGGTGCTATATAAATGTTTCAAAATAAAATTTTTTTACGCTAACCTGGCAGCACAGCCGCAGCCAGGGGCGTTGCCCCTTGGACCCCACTAGGGGCTGCTGCCCCTAGGACCCCGCTGTCAGGGGCTGCCGCCCCGAACCCCCGCTGTCCCGCGGAGGGTTGGTTATGTTCTATGATGTCTAGTACTTGTTATGTATGTGTATGAGTATGTGAATGGATGATGTGTGATGATTATATGATGATGTGTGATGATGTTATGTATGTATGCGTTATGTTTTCTTTATGTTTCTTGCGTATCATTATGTAGCTTTACGTGGTGTGATTATGTTAATGAACGTAAAGTTTTATCTTAACGAAGCGAAAGATTTAAGATAATGAGAGTGGAACATAATGAAAGAATGTATGAAAGTCTTGCAAGAAAATGTAAAGGGGTTCATAACTCAATGAGAGTTGTTAGCCCGACTGTGTGTTACGACGTGCGATCTTGGCTGACCCATGAGGGTTCACATAGAGGAGTCAGTCTTGGTGACTGATCCATATGTGCGATATGGGATCCTTTTCGTTTAACCCTAGATGATATGGCTTTGTGCCCAAGAGGGAGTTTAAGAATACGCCATGATCTAGATAAAAGTAAAAGATAATAAAAAGTGCGAAAATTACGAAATGTACGAAACGAAACGAATGATAATGGAAGATAATAATATTACGTTGATGTATGTATGATGTATGATCACGTGCGATAGTAAATAAAATGTTTTAACGAAGGAAAGGTGATATATTTTTATAAACTAGAACTCACTTAGCAACGCTGACTTTTATGCATTTTCAGTTGGTAGGTAATGATTGCTGAGGATGGCACGGGCGTAGCTACTTAGCATGTTTTTGGGATGGCATCCATTTTATATAACGATGATGTTTTTGTGATGTAATGCAAACAAATGATGTTTTGCAATGGTTGACAATGTTGTATTATTTTGCAAAAGAAATTATTTGTATATGAAATGGCTTTAAGTATTCTGCTGCAATGTTTTAGTGAATGTGAATGTATGTTTTATGTTTTATGTGCGATGATTGTCCAACTGTGAGCATCCCGGGAACGGGGCCTTACATGTGTTGTCAAGAGCAATCCTACTAACATAATTATTCATTTGATAACATTTTATTTCCACTTGATTTTCCTCATGATGGTGATTGTGAATGAAATAGGGGTATACACAATGAAATGAAATGAAAATCGAGTGAAAATCAAGTGTAAAAGAATAAAAATTATGCTACTAGGATTGTCATTAGCAACAAAACTAAAAGTTGGGATTATTATCGGCTTTTTAACAGTATGGATTATTATTGGCTAATAGGTCGTAGTTTGGATTCTTAAAATCCAATTTGCCAATTAATTAAAATAGTGACCAAGTTAAGCTAATAAAGCAAGAAAATAATGATGAAGATACAAAATCAATAGAAGATACCATTTGGATTTTGACTTCACTTAACATAGCAATAACAACTAACGCAAATTTCAGGTGAAATTATTTTGTAGACATGATACATGAAACTAGCCTAAATCTCGTCAAGAATATCTAGACATATAACTCTTTGGAAATCTAGAATGTTAAACATACAATAGTCACCTAAAGTTAATGCCAAAAGGAACAAATGATACAATTATATCAGAGTGAAGGATGATTTAAACCCTATCAGCGTTTAATAAATCTTTAGAAAGTTAACATGATAAACAGTTAAACACATAACAACCAACTCAACTTGTGTAAAATAGATATAACTATAACTACCCTTAAATTCATGAACATCAAACAACGATAAAAAACCAGCTCATAACCAATCATAAGAGAGATTCATGACAAATACTATGGTTTTCTCAAACATAAGTATAAGGATGCACATTTAACCAATTATACTAAACATTTAATCTTCATTCACTATTCCCAGTCAAATATGACATATTTCACACAAAAGATGCAATTATATGCATAAGAGTTGTATATTAAAACACAAGGTTTTTCATTATAACATACTTATGAAACCCACAAGAGTGTACATTTTATTAGACTAGAACAAACACACACAATCATCAAAGAATAATCAAGTTTCATTGTAACATCAAAATAAATAACACTAAAAATCATATACAAGTTGTTAAAACATGATAGGTTTCATTTAATTCAAGTAATAATATGAGTTTAGCCCATGTGTCACAGCCTCAAAATCCACGTGCGGAGTTTTACCGCGAGGCGTGTGAACAAACCAGGATCACAGTCAATAGTTACTCAGAACGACTCTACATGCCACATTTAAAATAAAACCAACCAAAGTTCGAACTTTAAAACCATGCGGAATCGTTTTGTAAATAAGACAAACCCAAAGTATAAAAATGCATAATATGGAAAAACACGCGTCAACCCACATGATTAAACACTCATAAATAAAAACCAACAATGATGTCTTTAAAATAGAGTCTTAGAATGCATGCTGGACCCGTGTAGTGCTCCTAATGGCAAGCGAAGTTAACGACCTGAGAATAGCATACTAAAATGTCAACACAATGGTTGGTGAGTTCAAGAGTTTGTGTTTATCATAAATATTAACAGTTGTATAACATAAGAAGTGCATTGATAGTCTATATTCACATGTATTAACAACAGTGATTTCGCGATGAAAGCTAACTGTGTTGCGTTTGTTGCCTCCCGTCATGACTTACCAGGTCGTGACGAATGTTTGTGTATAGGACAATATTGCACCCGCTCGACCTCCAGTCTCACGAGTGGGGCTCGTCAGACCCAGTAGTACTACCCAAGATTCCCCGCTAGTTACCATTATTAACGATCCAAAAGTGTGAGGACTTTCCATGGTATTAAGCACTATGTTAAAACATACACAACTTATAATAATGATAAAATAGCATTTGAGTACGAGTATGCTACCTCCCCAAGAAGAAGGTTTATAAAATAAAGGGGCATGAACTCACCTGGTGTAATGATAGTGAATAAAGAGACTGGTGATAGGTGCAAAGACAACCCTTCAAAGGTTACCTAGAACACACAAGTACATAAGTACGTGTACACAGAGAAACATCATAATCCTAGGTTAACCTAGTTGACCCGTTTGACTTGTTGGTGACATATTAGTTGAAATATAGTTTAATCATATATGATAACTTAACATACAAGAGTATCATGCAATTTATCCATGCGTATCTGAAGATCATGCATAGGTTGGACTCACCTTAGTTTAGATTGTTTTCTTTTACTTGTAATAGGTCTTTTGTTAGTTTCCTTTTGTATGTACTTAGATTTATGTATTTTAGCAGTCTAGCAAAACTGTGAGCAAAACTATAAGTTCGCTCATAGTTTGCTGTTTTGTTTACCTGGCGAATCTACTGTTTTGCCGGGCGAAACTATAGTTTTGGCAGGACAGTTTCGCTGACAACGAAACTGTCTGCGAAACTAAGACTGCTATATATACTCATGTCTATTTTCATTGTTGGGTAAGCTTGCGAAACCCTAATCGATTATCATTGTTGCAAGTTACCATTTCAAAGCAGTTAATACATAGAATTATCCTTGTGCTTTTTGTTATTAATTGTCATTGATCATTGTCTTATCATGAAAGAGTTATTATTGTATTCAATCCTCTCTATTATTGTTGTTTAGCATATTTGTTGGATATTGAACGATTCTTCATATCATTTGCACTGTAATTCGATCACATGGACCAACATTATGGTATCAGAGCCTTAGTGCTCTTGATTTGTTGAGTTGTTGGTAGTTTTGGTTCAATATCTAGTTTCAATCAATTTTCAGTGCATTATGAGGTGTTTTTGATATGGAAATTGATTGAATTCTGCTATTTTTTGATTGTGAAAGATCTTATAATCATCAGATCTCAAATTCATTGAGTATTTGATGATTTCAGATTGATTTTGGGTTGAAAAAGGGTTTTGGGGTCGATCAGCGAAATTACAGTTCTTACAGCGAAACTGTCAATCTTCTTCCAGCGAAACTATGGGTTATATTGCTATTAATATTTGTTCTCTAGTGGTTCTGCGAAACTAGTCTTTTGAACGAACATCAGTGATTGTGAACGGTTAACAAGCGAAATTGCTGCTGAAATTGTTTTTGAACGAAAGTTCAAGCTTGTTTCGTGCGAATTTACCTGCGAAACTAAGCTTGTTGTGACATTTGGCTAGCGAAAGTGCTGCCGAAATTGTCAGCGAAATTAGCTTCCACTGTAAAAGTATCAGCGAAAGTAGTTTTTCAGCGAAATTGTCTGCGAAGTTACCTTGTTCTGTGAAAGTGTCAGCGAAATTATCTTCTCTCTTGCCGAAATTATATCAATCTCTGCGAAACTACCATGTCTAAGTTAACATCACTCACACTTGCCGATCTTGAAAGTGTTACTCCCAATAGGCCTCCGAGACTTATTAATGGAGACAATTTTGAAGATTGGAAGAGATGTCTCAAAGCCTTCTTCTTCTACACTGATCATACCCAATGGGAATCGATTACTTCTGGTCCTCACATACCAACGATTACTGTTGGTGATGTTGTTTCTCAAAACAAAGACCCATCTTCCTATACTTAAAAGGATCTGAAATTGATCGATCGTGACCAAAAGGCTTTTGGTGCTTTAACTCTCTGTCTGGCATCAGACATTTACAACCGTTTTGCAGAGCATAAAAATGCTAAATCTCTTTACGATGCCCTATGTGAGTTTTATGATGGTAATGTAGATTTGGTAAAGGATAAGAGCATTCAGGCTGAGAAGGAATTCAATTCTTTTGTTGGATACAAGAACGAGAGTCTGACAGATCTCACAAATCGTTTCTTAACTGTTTCAAGCACCACAAAGAAATATGATGAAAGACTTTCCAATAGTGAACAAGTTAACAGGCTTCTTGATTCTCTTCCACCTCAGTGGAGTCTTCAGGTGAGGATGCTTAAACAAGAAAGAGGGTTCACAGACTACAAGCTGATGGATATTATCAATAAGCTGAAATCCTTTGAGTTGGACATGAAGAGACGGGAATTTAACCAGACTATGATGCCCACATCTGATTTTTCACAAAATGCTGTTTTATTATCATTCGCTACAAATTCTCAAATACAGAATTCAATTCAAGGGGGAATTAATACAAGTACTTTTTCAGGTGGAAATAATAGTGTTGGAAGAAATCTGGGTAACTGTAAGGCCAATGTTGAAACTCCAGTCTCATCAGAAACAATGGCTCTTTTCGGAATGTTCGTTCAAAGCTATGAAGCACTTGTAGCTGGAGAGTTGAAAGGGAAGGGAATGACTATGGAAGACATGTATCAGGTGGATCCTGATGATCTTGAAGAAACTGATATCCAATGGCAGATGGCTATGTTGACCTTTAGAGCTTGAAGATTTATGGAAAGAACTGGATGAAAGAACTTTGGTGGTCAAACATCTAATTCAAAACTGGGATTTGATAAGTCCAAATTGAGATGCTTTAACTGTAACAATTGGGACACTTCAAACGTGAATGTCCATCACCAATTGTCACCGAATCCAGTAATTCAGGAGTTCCAAGACTCACAGCTGAGAAGAAAAGGAAGAAGTAAATCACAAAGAGGAGACTGCATTGATTTCTAACTTTGATTGAAGTGCTGAGGTTAAGGAAAAAAGAACTGAGATAAATCATGCTTTAGTTGTTGAGCTTGTTGAAAGGAATGAGAAGGAAGATGGTAAAGATGGATTTGACCTTTTCAAGGAATTCAAAAGGAAAGATGTGTCATCTGTGAAAGAGATAGAAGAAAAAGATGCTGGAATTGGGGAAGATAAAACTGCAAGTTTAAGTGAGGAAGGAAGTTCATACACTGGGCAAAGAAAGGATAATGATGATGTTGTTGCTACCGTTGAGGAAAAGAAGTCAAGTACTCCGGTGTGCCAATGTAATAAAAGCCTTAGCTGCTGAAAGGATGGTGATGGGACTTCCATATGAGGTAATCCAGGATATGTGCTCATCTGCGTGTAAAATTAGATTATTTGGGATTTATAAAGCTAATCGTCTATTAATTGATAATGAAAAGGATTTAAAGAGAACTAATGATGAACTTAAAATTAATGAATCAAAATATTTTGTTAAATTTAAATGAGGCTTTAAAAGAAAATGATCATTTAAAATGAATTGTTTCGGAAAGAAATGTTGAGATTAACACTTTGACTGAAAGAGTTGCCCTTGCTGAATTTGAAGCAAGCAAACTTCAGTCAAAGTTAGACAAATGGACCATATTAGGAATGAAACATGATGATCTATGTAAATCTCAACGGGGAGCTAGGATTAAAACGGGATTGGGTTATGAAAACGTAAAGGTCTATCCTCCGCCTAGTACATACTGTTATTCTCCTGTGCCTGTTCCTCATCTTTCTAATGATTTAATCAAAACAAATACTAACAGTATGTCTGCAGGTTTAGAGGGTGTTAACTCTAAGCACGTTCGTGAAGAATACGACTATGGACCAACTAGTGGGCTTGGATGCACTAGTATTAGTACACCTGATTGTCAGCAGTCTATTTTAGATCACAAGTCTAGTTTACATTTTGTTTTTGTTTCTAGTTCTCCTGTAACAGATTCTGTTGTCTCATGTTCTCTTGACGGTTCTATTTCATCTTTTAATTCAGTTCATTGTGGTGATGTCTTTTGTTATGGTGATGATTATGCTGCAACTGATCTTTCTACAAAATCAACTGAGCAAATTAAAACTAATTAATTTGAAAAGTTCTTTTCTCATCCCATTCCATCTTTCACTCCATCAAATATGTCTTTATGTGATGAAAGAATTACCTCTTCATCTGAAACCAGTACCAGTGGAACTAGTTCTACTGGTACGTCGACGATCATTCATCTATTTTGGTAAATAATAATTCTTGTTCAAATAAACTTCGACCTCGTGGCATGTATGAGACATTTAGTGACATTGATTCTAGTATATCTGAATGTGATGAGGAAATTATCATTGATCATATTCTTACCCCATCACATCACAAACCTAGACACAAACCTCATTGTTTCAGGTGTGGTCAAGAAGACCATCTTGTCAAAAATTGTCCTACATTGCTTCATGGTCATTTTAATAAGAATTGTTTTGGAAATAAATTAACAAAATTGGTTAATAATTTCTTTTGTAAAAAATCTGTTTCATCTAAAGATAAAGTTGTTCAATCTTGGGTTCCTATTACACCTGGTTGACTGGTTCATTAATTCATTTCAGGAGTCATCCACTAAGATTGTAAACAGCTTGTGGCATGTAGATAGTGGTTGCTCCAAGCATATGACAGGGCTGAAAGACTTGTTGACCAATTATCGGATTATTGATGGAGGATATGTTGCTTTTGCTGGTGACAAAAAGGGTGGAAAATGATTGGGCAAAGAGAAGTTACCAATGGTTCTTTAACCTTGGAAAAAGTCAACTATGTTCCTGAGCTGGCATTTAATCTTCTGAGTGTTTCTCAAATCTACGACAAAGACATTCCAGTCCTGTTTAAATCTGATGAATGTCTATTTTTAAAATCAGAGATTGATATTCCAGATGATTTGATTCTTATGCGTGCTCCAGGAAAACATGATACATATCTTCTTGATATGAACTCCAGCGAGTCAAAGTCTACCGCAACTTGTCTTCTTTCTAAAGCTTCAACCTTTGAGTCTCTTTTATGGCATCGTCGATTAGGCCATGTTAATTTTAAAATAATTAACAAATTAGTAAAAAACAATCTCATTAGAGGACTCCCTTCAAAAGATTTTTCTAGTTAACGAAAAATGTATCTTGTGCCAAGGGCAAACAACACAAGAAACCACATAAGCCCAAACTTCTAAATAGCATATCTAGTCCTCTCGAGTTGTTACATACTGATTTGTTTGGCCCAATTAGCATTAAATCTATTGCTAAAAATTTTTTTGTGTTGTTGTTACAGATGATTTCTCCAGATATTCATGGGTGAGGTTTCTTGCACACAAAAGAGAGGTTGCTGAAGAATTGTAGAAATTAATTCTTTCTATCGAAACAATCAACAAGAGAAAGGTTATGGGTCTGAGAAGTGACAACGACACTGAAATCAAAAATCAGATTCTTGATTCATTCTGTGCTCAAAGGGGGATTGTGAGACAATTTAGTGCTGCAAGAACTCCTCAACAGAATGGTATAGCGGAACGAAAGAATCACACTCTCATTAAAGCTGCTCATACAATACTAATAGAATCTTCGTTGCCCATTATCTTTTGGGCTGAAGCTGTAAACTGTGCTTCATATGTTCTACACCGAGTGTTAATTGTGAAGGACAAAATGAAGACTCCTTATGAACTTTTTCATAAGAGGAAACCTCTAATTGATTTCTTTCGGCCATTTGGTTGCTCTTGAACTCTTCTAAATACTCAATCTCAAAAGACAAAGTTCGGTGCCATATCTGATGAGTGTTACTTTGTTGGTTACTCTTCTTCTCAAGAGGCATATCGGGTTTATAACAAGAGAACACGTATTGTTCAAGAGTCATTCTATGTCGATTGGAAGGAGTCTAACTCTTCTGATGTTCGATTTGAACCATCATGGTTCTTTGACTCCAATACTGTGTTTAATTCTTTCAATCTTCCAGTTTTCGACGATGATGCGTCCACTCCAAAGACTCAAACCAATATTATCTCTTCCACTCCATCACCTGTCCATTCCAACTCGTCAGCAAATGAAGCTATTTCAGCTGATGTTAGTTCATCTTCTCCATTGCCTGATCCAGAACCAACACTTGATTCTTCATCACCTATATCTATCGATCCTTCACAACCTTCTCCATCTCTCTCTCCCTCATCTAATCTTTCACCATCTGTGAGCGAAACTTCTCCAAACATCTTTCCTTCAGCCACCGACTACAAAACTTTGAAAGATCATCCTCTTGATAATGTTATTGGATCTATCACTGATGGTGTTCGGACACGGAGTCAATCTGGTTTGATTAATATTTGCCTCTTCTCTTGCTTCATCTCTCAAACTATCCCGAAAAATGTGCATGCTGCTCTACTGGATCCATGCTGGGTGGAGTCAATGCAATTGGAGCTTCAACAATTCATAAAGCTTAAAGTTTGGACCTTGGTTGACTTGCCTCCCAACAAATGTTCAATTGGTACAAAATGGGTGTTTAAGAACAAACCAGATGATCGTGGTTTGGTGGTGTGTAACAAGTCTAGACTAGTTGTGCAAGGTTTTGCTTAAGAAAAAAGGATTGACTATACTGAAGTATTTGCTCCAGTCGCCCGTCTTGAAGCAATCAAAATTTTTCTCGCTCATGCTGCTCATAAACAGTTCAAGGTATATCAGATGGATGTGAAGTGTGCTTTTCTCTATGGAGACATTGATGAGGAGATATATGTATGTCAACCACCAGGTTTTGAGGATCCTGACTTTCTCGATAAAGTCTTTAAGCTTGACAAGTCTCTGTATGGTCTTCATCAAGCACCTAGGATCTAGTATGAGACCATCACAAGGTATCTTTTAAGCAATGGTTTCTCTCGCGGTACCATCTGCAGGACCGTTTAAGGGCTTTAACACAATTACAACACAACAACACAATGAGGAGATTAACTAAACTTTAATCAAACAGTGAACTGGGTTAACCAAAGTGATACAAAGAACACAAGTAAAGCAAGAGACAGAACAAGAGAGTATGGGTTTCAAGGAGGCAGTATATTGCTTTCTCAAGTTCTTTTACAAGTGTTACAAAGCATAAAGAAAGATACAAGAACTTGAAATACTTATACTACAACCTACAGCCGGCTATACTTTGAAAGCCAGCTGGATACAATTGACTAGACACTAACAAAATCAATTGTAGGATCAAAAGGCATATCTGCCTTTTGACCTTGTGACTATGACATGCCATAGCTCACATCCTTATACATTACAAAAAGGATAAAGTACATAAAGTGGAAATTTACAGACTCAAGACCTCAATGTACAGTTACCAAAAGCATGGACCTTTTCACCAACTCACGTAAGTTGGTGACTTTACAGAGATGCAGCGGAAAAGGTGCTTTATGGAACAGTACATCAGATAAAGCATGTGTACTAAAAGTCTTCGGAAGAAATCTGTCTTCATAGGTTGAAGCTTCGGAAGACTTTGTCTCTGAAGCTTCGGAAGACTTCATATTTGGCTTCGGAAGATATTGGTCTTGGCTTCGGAAGATTTTACACTTAGAGTATTTTCTAATGCATTGTGTAAAACTTCCGAAGCATTCTTCACTTCAGTACTTAGTGCATGTTGCTGAGACACTTAGGATGTTTTGGGTTGTATCAGACTTAAGGAATCCTTACAAACTCCCCCTAGGCTGATGCTACCAAAACACTTAGAAGATCTTCAAATGTTGGTAGTCTTCAGTACAATCAGGACCATTCCTTTCTTCATTAGATGGTCAGGATCATCAAGACTCTCATAGTATCTTCTCATCTCAAAGAGATCATGCAGAGGTAAGTTGATTATGTCTTGCCAGGAGTAGACATTCTCAACACCTTGATCTCTGATAACATTCCATCTTTCTGGATTGGTAGAATAAGTCCAGGACAAGATGGGTGTCTCAGTTGTTAGAGGAGCCACTTGAATAGGAGTTGATTGGGCTGCCTCATCATGCACTTCCTCAGGTTGATCTGATTCAGCCTGAGGTGCAGAGGTAGATGATTTTGGCTTCTTCTTCTTAGTCTTTGGTTTAGAAGCCATTCTCTTCTTCCTCTTAGATGACTTTAACTGAGAAGACTGGTCTGCAGCACCATGTTGATCATCAGTGTCTTTCTCAGTTGGGTGTTCCTGCCTCACAGGTTCAGAAGGAGAGGGAGTTTGACCCTGCCTTGGATCAGAAGATGAAGCTTGCTGAGGCTCAGCTGGAGGTGCTGGTTGAGGTGTCTCTGGTTGTTCAAACTTGACCTCCACTTCAGGTGGGACTTGACTTGGAAGAGAGTGCAAGTCAATAAGTTCTCCACTTTTAATCTTCTGCTTGATCAACCTTATATGCTCATCCATAGTGGATAGAGACATGGGGCCAAGTCTCATTCCGGAGAATCCATATAGCTTCAAGAAGCTCATCATTCTTTGTCTGTCAGCTGACTTCTTTGCATTCTTTTGAATGATGGCTCTTGACTTTGCAGCTTCTTCCCTTAGCTTCCTTTTGGTTGTTTTTCATTCTTTGACTAGCTCAAGTTCAAGTTGCTTTAGGTACTCGAACTCAATGAAGTCATAGGACAGGGAAAGAAGTGCATCTGCCTGATAGAAGCCCGTGGCACTCAGGTAGTTGATCATCTTGATCCTATCTTCTTCTTTATCTACCTGAGGTTCTTGTGGAGCCACATCTTCCTGTGCAGGACTTTCTTGAACTGGAGAGAGAGTGGGAGCATGCTTGTAAAGTCTATTCTGTCTCTTCTCCTCTTTGAATTGGAGAAGTAACCTTGCATCCTCTTTCTCCTTCATCTCTCTTGACACTTTAATGTCAGTCAGTTCATTTAACTCTTCTAAGGGGAGGGAGATGATTTCATCAATATCATAGTTCCTGGTCTGTAAGTAGGTAATCTTGGCTGCCCTTAACTCATCATCTTGAGTATTTGGTTTGGGAGCAGCCCTGATTGCAGCTTGCATGACGCTAGATGACCCAGTAGAACTTTCTCCCCTTAGCCTCCTTTTCCTCTCTCTCTCTCTTCTTCCTCAATTTCCTCAGGAGTCATTATCCTTTTCCCTTTGTCACCAACAGACCTTTGTGACTCAGGGTGGATTGAGGCTTGGCCTTCATTGCTTGGTGTAGCTTCCATGCTCTGGCCAGAGAGAGGCTGAGAAACACCTTCACCAGCAGGTGTCTCAGATGGAGTTTGGACCTCTGCAGCAGTTGTTGATGATGAGACAGGGGTCTCAGGTTCTGCCACTGGGCCTTCAGTCAAGGTTTCCCCTATGAAAATAATCTTAGGGTCCACCTCAACATCCAGTTGACCGATGACATTGCCTGATTGCCTAAGTCTCCTTCTTAGAGAGAACTCTGCAAGGATCCTGTCTTGGATTCTTTGAGCCAGCCTGTCAGCTTGTCTTGAATTGCTTGGATTGACAAGTGGCATGTTGTCTAAATCCAGTCTTTCATAGAAGCTCAGGCTTTGGAACTGAAAAACTTCTTGTTGGCCTTGAACTCTGTGAAGTATAAGGGCTCTTCTGTCATCATCATACCTCCACCTTATGATGTAGTTGCCAGTTCCTTGTGGTGGAGATGAGACAGCCCTTGGTATACCTTCCTCAAAGAGACTCCTGATGAGTGAGTCTATAGAGTCCACATTAATGTGAACTTGAGGAAGTTGCTGAGAATGCACAATAGCAAGTGAGGATGGTGAGTCCTCTATGTCCATTCTCTGTGAAGAACTCCCAGGTTCTGTGGTTGTAATAACTTTCTCCCCCTTTTTGGTAGCATCACCCACTTGCATAGGTGAGCTGGAGGATAAGTCAATCACTTCCACAGGTTCTTGTGTTCCTGGTTGAGCTCTCCTTAAAGGTCTCCCAGCTAGTTTTTCCTGCAGATATGAAATCTGAAGTTGCTGATCATTGACCCTGTTTTGTAAGGTAGTCACCTGAGATTCCAAGTGACTAACCTTAGAGACTAAATAGGTGCATGTTTTTGACAATTTCTGCACCTTTAGTCTCAAATTCCCCTCATCTTCATCAGAAGATTCATTGGGGGATGAGATGATTGGACCAAAGTCCTCTCTCTCACCACCAGCTTGAGTTTCTTGGCTGCTGGTTTTCCTCTGCTCACTGGCAGCCTCAGTTGAGATGCCAGTGGGCTGAGTTGCCATGGTTGAGGTCTTAATGATGTAATCACTTGCAAAAGTAAGAGCCTCTTCCATATGGACATCCTGAACAGGTTCAGAAGTGTCCACCTCAGTAATAGGTGACTGATGTGGGATAGACTGAGGAGAGTCAGAGGTACTCATCTCTCTTTGAGTAGGGGAGGAGAAGAGAGACTCATGGTACTCACTGAATCCTAAGTCTTCATTAGTATAGAAGGATAGGTTGGGAATTGGTTGGTTGAGATCCAAAGGCTGGGGATGGTAGCTGTCCCCTGAAGGTTGTTCACTTGAGTGTTGAGACTCAGAGTGAAGGCTTAAGGCTGTTGGGCTAGTGAGCTCATCAGGGTGAGCATGAGGAACCTCAGCCCTGATAGGTGAAGTAATGGGAGTGGTTTGCTCCTCAGGAGAAGTGGGAGCTCTAGTGTCCACTTCTTCCTGTAAGGTTGAGTATATGGGGGCCTGCACAGACTCAATAGCCTGAGCAGGGGTTTGTTTGGATTTTCTTTGGTAGGTAAGGGTGATTTCTTGTCTTTTTAGAGGTAAGGATAAAAGAGGTGTGGGTTCAACACTAGCTTGTGTTGCTAGGTTGTCACCTTGAGCAATGAGCTCTAACATTTTTGGGACTAGGGCTGTTTCTACCCCTGAGAAGCCTACAGTTGGCTTCTTCATTATTTTAAAGATGCCGGGCTTCATCTGTCCCAATTTAAGAATATTACTTGTTTTCCTCAACTGTGAGCCCAGTTCACAGTTGAGAATGTGTTGAACATATCTAGGAAACATGTAATACTCTAAGGAGTCTAAGTTTGCAAGTAAATTAGTATAAACAAATTGTAATACCTGAACTTGACCCCCTGAACCATTCCATGAACTATAAAGGAGAGATCCTCAGGAATCTGGTCCCATCCACCATGCTTGTTTGATAAGCTGTGGATAACCACATGGAGCAGGAATTTCCATTGGGATGAGACCTTCCCTTTCCTGGAAGGTCTTTACAGAGAAATCTCCCTCATAGCCCATCTGCTCAAAAGAATGATTAACAGCTTCTTTTGGGAAGGACACCTCACCTTCTTCATCATCCAGCTGCAAATGTTGATTAATGATGGCCGGAGTGATGAAGATTGTCCTCCCTTGCACTGTGGCAGACAGTGCCTTTCTCCCCATCCATAATGACCTCTTGGCAGGTCTTCCAGAATTCAAGCAAGTGATCCTCATATAGAGTAGGATCAATGGTCAGGGAGGTGAAATAGTTTGACAGAGTCAAGAATTGGCAAATCTCTGAGAAACTTGCATCTTTCTCAGAGCTTAACAGAGCAACTTGATTATGTTGCCTGTGAAGTTGCATGGAGAAATCTGGGTTGTTTCTGCGGTTAAGGTTGGCCATTTCAGAAGCTTAAGGGTGAAGAAAGGTAGAAAGCAAAGGCGGTTTAGAGAATTAGGTTAGAGGAATAGTAGAATTGAAGAAGATAGTGGGAAAGAGGGGGAACCGTTGGGTATTTATGTGAAAAGGGATTTGAACCAAAGTTAATGAAAGAAGATAAACTTTGAAATCCGGAAGTCGGTCCCACCTCTGAAAAGGTAGTTTACTTTTGCTCAAAAAGTAGTTTTCTTGGAATTCGAAAAGCTTCCGAAGGTAATTTGTCTTCGGAAGTTTTGATTGAAAAAGCTTCCGAAGCTAAAATGGCTTCGGAAGATTTTCCTGAGAGTCTTGAAGATTTATGCTTCGGAAGAGAAATAAACCCTTGGATGCTTTGTATAAGAATGAAACAAAGCTTCCGAAGGTTAATTTTGCTTCGGAAGGAAAAGGTCCTTGAAAATGAATAAGTGTCTGAGATAAGAATTTTAAGCTTCGGAAGATGAATTTGACTTCTTCCGAAGGTAAAATCTCTTAGACAGTTATTTATTTTGAAGACATGTTTTTCTTCCGAAGATAAAATTTATCTTCCGAAGTATCAGAAAATTTTCAAGAATCTAAGGAAAGTCTTCAAAAAGAATTTTACATCCAAAGAAAACATGAGCTTATGAAAGTGATGAACTAGACAACTTAGGACACACATATTTTAAGAAGAAATAATTAGAATTAGTTTTAAGAAAAAGTCTACTCAAAGTTAATCATCCCAATAGCTGATATCAGATACTTAAATCTCTGTTCATCAAAAGCTTTGTGAACAGATCAGCATATTGTTCATCTGTATGAACTTTGACTAGTTTAATTAATCCCTTTTCATAGTTATCTCTTATTAAATGATACCTGATGTTGATGTGTTTGGTCCTTGAGTGCTGCACAGGGTTCTCAGTGATAGAGATAGCACTATTGTTGTCTATGTGGATAGGAGTCTCTTTGAAGTTAAATCCATAGTCCAGCATCTGATTTTGAATCCAAAGCACTTGAGCACAGCAGCTTGCAGCAGCAATGTATTCAGCCTCAGCAGTTGATGCAGACACACAGGATTGTTTCTTGCATTGCCATGAGACAACCCTTCCACCAAGGAATTGACATCCCCCAGATGTAGACTTTGCAGTCATGTTGCAACCACCATAATCACTATCTGTATAGGCATACAGATTGAAATTAGGATTCTTTGGATACCATAGACCAAGTGTTGAAGCACCTTTGAGGTATCTTAAAATCCTTTTCACAGTGATTAAGTGAGACATCTTAGGGTTGGCTTGATATCTTGCACAAATACATGTAGCAAACATGATATCAGGCCTGCTAGCTGTAAGATACATAAGAGACCCAATCATAGCCCTGTATAAGTGTTCATCTACACACTCCCCCTCAAGATCTGGACCAAGGGAGTGGTTTCTGGCTATGGGTGTCTTAGCAATCTTACAATCAGTCATGTTGAACCTCTTGAGTATGTCTTGAACATACTTTGACTGACTTATGAAGATGCCATCTTCAACCTGCTTCACTTGAATTCCCAGAAAGAAATTGAGTTCTCCCATTGAACTCATTTCAAATCTGTCTTTCATCAGCTTCTCAAAGTCTTTGCAGAGCTTTGGATTAGTTGAACCAAAGATGATGTCATCTACATATACTTGAACCAGCAATAAGTCATTTCCCTGTCCTTTGATGAAGAGAGTTCCATCTATAGTACCTCTCCTGTATCCATGTTTACAAAGATACTCAGATAGTGTCTCATACCACTTCCTGGGTGCCTGATGCAGCCCATAAAGAGCTTTGTCAAGCTTGCAGACATAATCAGGATGATCAGGGTCTACAAAACCAGGTGGCTGTTTGACATAAACCTCCTCATCAATCACTCCATATAAGAAAGCACACTTTACATCAAGTTGGTAGACCTTGAAGTTCTTGGATGCAGCAAATGCCAGGAATATCCTAACAGCTTCTAGTCTTGCTACAGGAGCAAAGACATCAGTGTAGTCAATCCCTTCTTCTTGTGTGTATCCTTGAACAACTAGTCTTGCCTTGTTCTTGATGATGATTCCTCTATCATCCTTCTTATTCCTAAAAACCCATTTGGTTCCAATGGTAGTCTTCCCATGAGGAAGAGGACAAAGGTTCCAAACTTTCTGCCTTTTGAATTGAAGCAGCTCTTGTTGCATAGCTTCAACCCAACTTCCATCCTTTAGAGCTTCATCAACTTTCTTGGGCTCTATCTGAGATAAGAAACAAGAGTGAAGACAAACATTTGCTTCATGGGTTTGTCCTCTTGTTCTTACCCCTGTGACAACATCTCCAATGATGTTTGTGGTGGGGTGAGACTTGTGGATCCTTAGCTGAGGGATCACAGCAAGTTGTTGAGAAAGATCTAAATTTGAGAAATTTAGATCTGGCCTGGAAGATTCACCCTCCACATTATCACACTTATCAAGATTAACTTGATCCAATGAGTGTGTGACATCATTGATGTTGTCATCTATGGTATGGTTATTAGCATCAAGAAATTCCTGATCACTATCACCATCACCATTGTTGTCTTCTACAATGAGGTGTCTTTATCTGGTTGAGAAGGCCTCTGAGCTGGAATTTGAAGGCATGCCAGATGTATCAGCTGAATTTGTCTGTTGTGCTGATAGAAACCTCATTTGCTGAAGTAGTTCAACTGGAGCTGAAGATGTATGAGTTGAAGGTCTTTCCTAGCTCAAATCTTGGATCAGGATCACCTGTATTTAAATTTTCTGCAGATCCTGAAACATGCTCACAAGATTTGTTAAAACAGTTGGTAACTAAATCAAGATCAAACAGCCAATCCGGACCAGAACCAGCCACACAGGGAGTGTGCTCATTGAAAGTCACATTGGCTGACTCCTCAACAATTCTAGTTCTGAGATTGTATACTCTATAAGCTTTAGCTGGGAAGAGTATCCAATGAAATGTCCATCATCTGATTCTCAGCAAACTTGGCAATTTGATCTTTGGTATTCAAGATGGTGCAGGGACATCCAAATGACCTGAGAAAACCAATGAAAGGTTTCCTCTTGTGCCAAAGTTCATAAGGAGTCTTACCATGTGTCTTAACTACTAAAACTCTGTTTTGCACATAGCAAGCAGAGTATTAACTGCCTCTGCCCAGAAGGTGATAGGCAGTTTAGAGTCAGACAACATAGTTCTTGCAGCTTCAATAAGTGTCCTGTTTCTCCTCTCAGCAACTCCGTTTTGCTGAGGAGTCCTGGGAGCACTATATGTCTTGTAATACCTTTTTCATCACAAAATGTATCAAAGGATTTGGTTCTTGAATTCAGTTCCTTGATCACATCTTATGGTTTTGACCTTGTGATCACATTGATTCTCAACTTTTAAGATGAAATTTTCAGAATCTCAGGGGTTTCATCCTTAGTTCTAAGGAAGAAGACCCAAGTGAATCTTGTAAAATCATCTGTGATCACCAAACAGTAAGAGGTCCTTCCTAAACTCATTACACTGGTGGGGCCAAAGAGATCCATATGTACAAGTGTAGGGGGAGTAGTGATGGAGTTCTTTTCCTTAGGCTTGTGAGATACCTTGTGTTGCTTCCCTTTCAGGCATGCAACACAATGATCATCACTTGTAAACTCTTTCTTTGGCATTCCAGTTACCAGATCATGTTTAATTAATTTATTCATGTTCTTAAGTTTACATGGCACATTCTTTTATGCCATAGGAAGACTCATCACTATTTGCTTTAGATAGAAAGCATGAAACTTCTCCAGAGGGAGATGTTTTCTTGCAAATCCATCTTGTACATGTTCCCTTTCCTGGGGGGCTCTGAGCAGGAGATATGCTCATGAGGAATGACCACACCAGGCTTGAGAACAATGCACTCATGCTCAGTAAAGAGCATGTTATGACTCTGATCACAAAATTGGGATACACTCAGAAGATTGTACCCAAGCTCCTTAACAAAGTTTACCTTCTCAATGCTGAGCTTACCATTTGTGACCTTGCCCCTTCCAGAAATGTAACCACCTTCATCTCCTCCAAAAGCAACTGGTCCTCCATCAATTCTCTCAAAATTATGGAGTAGAGACCTATTGCCTGTCATGTGCCTGGAACCAGCCACTGTCAATTATCCAGACATTCCTGTTTGTCTTGAGCTGTTCCTGCACAAAGAAAATGATTAGTTACATTTGGAAACCCAAGCCTTACTTGTCTGGGCTCATTAAGTGTAATAGAAGGATGCAACAGTAATAGATCCTATGGTTGTACTATGGGGATCTTCAGATGTTTGGGAATGGAGAAACTTCAGTCATTTGGTCTTTCTTAGACTTCCACACCACCTTGGAGTGTTGGACTGGACCTTCAAAACCTTAAAGATTTGAAACTTCACAAGTTTTGATGACTGAACTTCGAAGAATCTACAGTCACTGCAGCAGACTTCAGTGCTTCGGAAGAACTCCTTTCTTCCGAGACCAACTTTGCTTCCGAAGGTAATTTTCCATTTACCTTCTTCTTTGATTTGGAGCTTCCGAAGGAAACAGACTTTCCTTCCGAAGCTTGAGACTTCTTGAGACTCTTTGAAGTCTTTGTATTGGTCATGTGGACAGTACTTTTAGGATTGTATGGGCAATCCTTAGCAATGTGAGAAGTACTTTCACACATGACACATAACATTTTCTTCTTCAAAGAAGTCTCCTTTGAGAGCAAGACTGGCTTTGGTCACATCCCTTCTCCACCTTCATCTTGGTAGATGCTGAGACAGTTCTTTTGGGCTGTGAACTGTTCTTGGAGTTTGATGGTCCAGGCTGTGCAGCAGTGGTACACAGCAGCTCAGTCTTCTTCTTTGCACTGAGATGATTTGAACAAGAACCAGGACTCTTAGCTGAGGAGTCTTGGTTGATGTCTTCAGTCCTTACTACTTTGAAACCTGCAGAGATAAAAACTTGTTTCTGCTTAGCATCAAAAGTAGCCTTGATTTCTTGAGCCTTCTTTGCTTTCCTTTTGCTCTTCCTGATCAAGTTCTTTCTCTTGGACTTGGTCATCACAGTTGATTTCTTCTCCTCAGAAGGATAGTGGCCCTTGGAAGAATCCTCTTCTTCACTCTTCTCAGAGGAATTCTTCACTATCACTTCTTCATCATCCTCACTTATAGGATCTATGAGAGGAAGCTCATCTTCACAAGTTCCACACCTAGGAGATCTTACAGACAAGATTGTGTGTGGAGGAGCTATCTCATTTGATCCCAGTCCCTGTCTATTTTGATAACAACTTTGTTGTGCAGGGATGAGGATATCATGTTCTTGAAGGTCTCTTCTTCAAGAACACTCTTCTCTGCCTTGGCTTTGCTGATCACAAGCTCAGCCTGGCACTCAGTCAACTTAGTTATGAGATCTTGGATCTGAGTTCTAAAATCTGTATGTTCATGTTTTAGTACTGAAATGGTTTTCTCCAGTCCTCTATCTTTAACTTGTAATCATTTTCAGACTTTCTAAAATCAGATTTTAATATGTTTAATGACTCAAGATCAGATCTCATCTCTAAGTTGTAGGACCTGTATCTATTTACTTTAGCAATGCATTCAGGAGTACAGAGATGTTCCAATACCTTGGCTTCATCATGGTCAGCCATCAGTGCTTGGTTTGGAGAAGCATCTTCCACCTGAAAGCTCCAGTCAAAGCCTCCCTCTTCAACAGCAACAGCAGCATGTTGCTTTGTCTTCTCAGCCTGAGGCTTTGTCAGTGTAGTTTGGTCTGGGTTGTGTTTGGCCCCCATTTGCTTTAGGTGCCTTACACTCCCTAGCAAAGTGACCCATAAGGTTACAGTTGTAACACTTAACTTTGCTTTTATCCAGCCCAAACTTACCACTGGTAGCATTGCTTGGAAATCTTCTTCCTGTCCTCTTGTAGAACTTCTTGGCTCTGTGAGTGAGGAGAGCCATCTGCTGAACTATCTCCATGTATTCCAGGTCATCTGGATGGATACAGTCCAGGTCTTCAAGAGTGAAAGATAATTCCCACAGCTTTCATCATCAGTAGACACAAAGGCTTGAGAAGAACTTGTCTCTTGGAATGGGCTTCCTTGAGTAAAGTTCTCCCTTGGTGTCTCCGGGAAGGTGATGAAAGGACCCTTTTGTGAGTTGTCAGGGTAGCATATGAGATGATGTGGGGTTCTATGCTGTCCCTTTCAACCACATGAAGGGCTGAACCCATTTGATTGTTGGAGTTGCCAGATGAACCTTGCATGTTCATCTCCATCTGGTATCCACTGAGAATCCCATACAACTCTGTAAGAGTAAGAGTTTTAAGGTTCTCAGTCCTCTTGATCACCACACAATAGTGTGTCCATTGCCTAGGAAGTGAGGACATGAACTTCCTTACAATGTCCCTGTTCTCAAGAGGAACTCCTCCATCCACTAGGGTATCCACAATCTCAACATACCTGAAGTATTGTTGGGTCATGGTTTCACCTGCTTTGAAGGTGAAATTTCAAACTGCTGCTTCAGAAGATCTTTCTTGTTCTCCTTGGCTTCAGAGGAGCCTTCATACATCAGCTTCAGTGCATCCCACAGCTGTTTGGCTGTCTTGCACTTCTTAAAACCTCTGTATACAGAGTTTGGGAGAGCAGTCTGAAGAGCAGTCATGGCCTTCCTATCAATCTCTACTCTTTTTCTATCTTCATCTGAGTAGTTGGCCACATCTTTAGGAATCATACCAGCACCAGTAGCAGAGGGGGTGCTGGGTATGAAAGGTCCATTCTCAACAGATTCCCACATTCTTGAATCAAGAGACCTGATGAAGCCTTCCATCCTCATGCACCAGGTGTCAAAATCATCAAGAGTGATCAGTGGGGATTTGTTCATGGTTCCAGTCTCCATATCAGTCTTTGAGATGGAAGCCATTTGAAGAGTTTAGTTTTTTGTGTGTGAGGGATCTTAAGATGGTTAGATCTTATATCAAGAGCCTGGAAAGCTCTGATACCAATTGCAGGACCGTTTAAGGGCTTTAACCAATTACAACACAACAACACAATGAGGAGATTAACTAAACTTTAATCAAACAGTGAACTGGGTTAACCAAAGTGATACAAAGAACACAAGTAAAGCAAGAGACAGAACAAGAGAGTATGGGTTTCAAGGAGGCAGTATATTGCTTTCTCAAGTTCTTTTACAAGTGTTACAAAGCATAAAGAAAGATACAAGAACTTGAAATACTTATACTACAACCTACAGCCGGCTATACTTTGAAAGCCAGCTGGATACAATTGACTAGACACTAACAAAATCAATTGTAGGATCAAAAGGCATATCTGCCTTTTGACCTTGTGACTATGACATGCCATAGCTCACATCCTTATACATTACAAAAGGATAAAGTACATAAAGTGAAAGTTACAGACTCAAGACCTCAATGTACAGTTACCAAAAGCATGGACCTTTTCACCAACTCATGTAAGTTGGTGACTTTACAGAGATGCAGCGGAAAGGTGCTTTATGGAACAGTACATCAGATAAAGCATGTGTACTAAAAGTCTTCGGAAGAAATCTGTCTTCATAGGTTGAAGCTTCGGAAGACTTTGTCTCTGAAGCTTCGGAAGACTTCATATTTGGCTTCGGAAGATATTGGTCTTGGCTTCGGAAGATTTTACACTTAGAGTATTTTCTAATGCATTGTGTAAAACTTCCGAAGCATTCTTCACTTCAGTACTAAATGCATGTTGCTGAGACACTTAGGATGTTTTGGGTTGCATCAGACTTAAGGAATCCTTACACCATCGATATGACTCTCTTCAAAAAGGAAGTGAATGGTGAAATGCTTTTTGTCCAAGTTTACGTTACCGATATTATTTTTGGAATACCAATTCTCTATTATTAGGGAGTTCAAAGAAGTGATGCGTACGTTGAAATGAGTATGATGGGAGAAAATGTGCTTCTTTCTTTGTTTACAAGTTGAACAAAGCAAGAAGGAATTCTTATTCATCAAGAGAAGTATATTAAGAAATCTTGAAGAAATTCAGATGGACGACGCCTCTCCTGAGATAACTCCCTTTATTGCTCAGACTTGTCTCACTCCTAATGAGAACAGAAAACCAGTTGATCCTCATCTCTATAGATCCATGATCGGTTCCCTCATGTATCTTACAGCAAGTCGTCCTGATATCACTTTTGCTGTTGGATATTGTGCTCGATATCAGTCAGCCCCAAAAGAGTCCCATGAGAAAGCTGTCAAGAGAATATTTCATTATCTCAAAGGCTCATCTCGTTTAGGTTTATGGTATCCATATGGAGGGAATTTTGATTTACATGCTTATTCTGATAGTGATTCTAATGGTTGCAGGTTAAATAGAAAATCAGTGTCCGGAAGGTGTCAATACCTGGGAAATTGTTTGGTGTCTTGGCAGAGCAAGAAACAGACCACTGTCTCTCTTTCTATAGGAGAAGCAGAATACATTGCTGCCTCTAGCTGTTGTTCTCAAGTTCTTTGGATACAACACCAAATGATTGACTACGGAATTAACTTCCTCCACACGCCGTTATTTTGCGACAACGAAGCAGCCATTGGGATTGCAAAAAATCCTATTCATCGATCCCGAACCAAGCATATCAAAACACGGATTCATGCAATTCGTGATGCTTAAGAAATGGGTTTTATCGATGTTATACCCATTGACACAAAACATCAAAAGGCTGATCTTTTCACAAAAACATTTTATAAACCCCGTTTTTATGAATTGATCTCTATGCTCGGGTTAATATCCTTTTAAACCTTCTTTAAATAATATATATATATATATATATATATATATATATATATATATATATATATATATATATATATATATATATATATATATATATTATATCCTTTAAAAATAAAATTTTGGGGGAGTAACTAAATGACCTGAGTGCTGAATTTGAAATGACGAGAAATGATTTTATATATTCTGGATATGTTCCTTTATGCATGACTGGTACTAAAAAGAGAAATGATAGTAACTGATGTTGGTCTCTGTTTCACATCTTATTTTTTTATTGAATATTAAAGTCAAGAGAAACAAACAGATTTTTTAACGATATGCTTGGTAGGCTCTGCCTGAAAAATAAAGTATACAACAGTAATATGATTTAAATTAAAATCCCTGCTTAAGGATATCTGGTTTTACGCGATCATTTTGGCCTGCACGAAAACTGAGTCCCAGCAAATATGGATTGAGAATTGATCTTTGGCTCTTGTCTTGTACATTTGTGTCTTGTACTTGTGCTAATCTCCTTTGCTGTACGGAAGTACTGACCTGGATTGATGATCTCCTTTGCTGTAGGATAGTACTGACCTGGAGCTCTCATCGGCACTTGATTAAATGGTCATCTCCTTTGTTATATGTGAGTATAGACCTGGAGCTCTCATCATTTTGGTCTAAGTTGTGTCAAATCATCTAAATGATGAATTCATCACCGAAGGCAACTCTCTGTTGATAATCACTTGCACTATAACACTCAAGCCTCGCTCAATAAAGATCGTAGCAAAATTCAAGAAATCCTGAGGTTGGGTGAGGGTTTTTTTGCCAAATGATTGTGGGGTCCTAACATTCTAAAGCATATAATTGAATCTTAACAAATCATAAGCTGTTTGTTGAAAAAGGATAAGGCATGAGTTTAAGTGGACAAATATATCAACAATCGTTATTGATCTGTTTAAGAAATTCAACAATTCCTTTGCAAATTGTTATCAGATTTAGCTATCAGTATGATCTCATTGCCGGTCGATGATTAAAATCCTCTTTGTGTTAATGTATATCTCGAGGATGTGATCTCTGATTGATTTAGATCTCAGTGTTTGAAGTAAATTATAAAAAAAGGGCGAAACTATGCTTTCGCTCCTTGTTTCGCTAGACGAAATTGCAATTTCGCTCGGCTCGCTCATCATTTTTTATATGTATATCACTTGGCGAAATTGCAGCTTCGCATGGCAAAACTGTAAATTCGTCCGGTGAATCTATAGTTTCGCTATTTGCGAAACTATATGCTATATAAGTTGTTTTGCAAAATGATTCTCTCATTTTCGCACAAACGACTTGTGTTGTCTCTTAGGGTTTGTCCATGACCTATTTATGTGATTTTGCATTTCTGTGCTGATTCTTGCGATTGTTTGTTGGTTCTAGTTCGGCAGTGAGTTTCGAACCTAGGACCATCCTTTAATCCTGTTTATATTATCTCATTGTGGGTATTCTTGATCGAGACTCTTCGGTAGCCTCACTGTTCTTTCAACGAAACTACCGATAATTCAGCGAAACTGAACGAAAGTTCTTATATCATCAGCGAAACTCTAAGCTTATGCTGTCCAAGCGAACTTAACAGTTTCGCTGGCTATTTTTCAGTTTCGCTCTGCCGAAACTATAATTTCGGCTTGTCGAATCTGCTTATTTGTTTGAGCGAAACTAATGTGATTTTGCTGGCGAAACTATACTTTCGGCCGCCGAAACTATATAATATTTGCGAAACTATAGTTTCCGCCAGCGAAATTATTTTAGTTATTGTTTATTTTTTATTCTTTTATTACTTTTTAATTATATTAGTACTTAATTCTTTGTTTTAATATATTTCATTTGTATTTCAGATATAAATGGCAAACTTAAAGTTCGATGAGCGGAATAATATCACTGCTATTCAGGATGATACACATCCTAAAGCTGCTGGGTTTAGAGACTGTATTAGATGGCTGCAAAGATCACCCATAGCTTATGCCATATCTCATTCGACCACCATTTATGATATTCATATCAGAGACTTCTGGAGATCTGCAGAGTACGATACACGAGGAAATTTACAAAGAATTACTGCTAAAGTCTTAGATCACGAAGTGACCATTACTGCTGAGATTGTTTCGAGGATTTTGAGGCTAGAGGAAGATTTAGGAGACGAGGTCTCTATGTCTGACTCAGAGGTGTTTGAGGCATTTAGAAGCATGGGATATGAGGGGCCTGCTTTTGGTTCCCGCAAGGAGATCAAGAAGTCATTTCTGTCCAAGGAGTGGAGGTTTATTGCTCATGTTTTTATTATGTGTCTTGATCACCATAAAGGTGGATCAGACGGACTAAACATTGATTGGGCAAAGGCAATGGTGTTATGTTGCAAAGGAAAGAAGGCCAACATTGCCAAACTGATATATGCATGCATGGCTGAGAACGTGATGGCCTTGAAGAAGGACAAATGGCTGTTATATCCTCGTTTTCTTAAGATAATTTTTGATGATCTTATACCAGATGTACCAAAACATGGAGAGGTAAAAGGCTAGTACAAATGAACCCACACATTTTTGCTGACTGTTGTGCAATTCACCACGATTTCAGTGGAAAGATCACCCATATTTGGGAAAATATGTATCCTCCAGAGAGATGGAGTTATTTAAACGAGTGGATGACTCTGAAAACAAAAGAGCTGAAGAATCCAGGGCACAGCGATCTGAAGCAACAAAGAAAAGAAAAAGATATGCTAAAGAAAAAGATTATGATTTTGAGGAAGATTAAAATGATCAAGCTGAAGAGATAAGAGTTGAGAAGGAAAGAAGAACGAAGAAGAATGTCGATACTGCAGAAACTGAGAGGCGTACCAAACAGAGACATGAAGGAGGCACTGAAAGAAGGGAGGAAAGAGGAAACCTTGATGAAGACATGATTCGCAATCTGAATACTTCTTTGGCAAATGAACTGAGCATGATCAAGACTAAACTTACAAATCAAGAGATTCGAGAAAAGCAAAAAGATGAGGTGATAGAGGGCATGAAGAATATGCTTGCTGATCAACATTGCCTCTTAAAGAAGTTATTTGAGGAGATTGCACATCTGAAAGCTGCAGCCGGCCTGCTTGATCAACTAACTCAATCTGAGTTAGATGATCTGACTGACACTTCAAAGTATCGATTCCTGAATGTGGGTACTTCATCCATGGCAGGAGAGGGCACATCGGGTGCATCAATCACTAATGCTAGATATTGTGAAGCTAGAGCTGAGGATGTTGGAAGAGAAAATGAGGAGGATATTATTAAAGCTAGGTTTGTCAATATGCAATTTGACTTTGAGAAGGATTTAGTTGGTAAAAAGTGATAATAAAGAAAACTGTTGAAGAAGCTGCTGAGAAAGGAAAGGGATTAGTTGATGAAGAAAAGGAGGATGATGAACATCTTGTAGACTATGATTCTTAACCTGAGTTCTATGAAGTTGATGAGAGACCATTGATCTATGTAGCAAAGAAGGGAGAGGATGCTGCAGATGTGTTTGAGATGGATAGAGCTGATTGGTTTGTAAAAGAGAAGGAGCCGGAAGAAATCACTCCCCTTTTCCAACATATGGAAGGATTGAGTAAGAAGGAGGCCAACAAGAAGATTATAAGCTGGTGCTATGACCTCGGCCTAAAGATGTTCATGATAAAGAGAAGGGGAGGTAGTATTAGCTACATGCTTAAGAGGAAGGCTTTTAAGACCTTGCCTAAATGGGATCTAAGGCGGTTGGCAGCTCTACCACTTCTGAACGCACATCTGAGTGAAAGAGCCACTCTTCTGGAGAAAGAGATAAAAAACAGGCTTAATGACAACTTTGAGTCGTTTGGTTACATGAAGGCAGAAAGGAGGAGGTCAAAGAAAGACAAAGATTGGGAAACGGGAAAGGGAAGAATTGTTTTGAGGGTTAAACCACCAAACACAGTGAACAGAGTGAGATTGGCTGATCCCCTTCCCCGACAATTACAGGATTTCAAGAAATGGTTTTATGATAATAACACTGGGGAAGCTGTGATTAGGGTGAAGAATGGCAAAGAATTTAAAGTTTTTGATCCTATGGAGTTGTTCAGTTTCTGTGACGAAGATTTATTAGTGTTGTGTGAAAATCACATAAAGGCCGGAGCTGGAGAAGAGACTCGGAAAGAAGCTAGTCTCTTTATGAATGTAGCAAACAAGATCAGAGGGGTGAGGGCTGAGGTGAAGAAATTAGCTAAGAAGGTAAGGGCCCAAGATGACCTTAACATGGATATTCAAGATTTGGCCAAGCAGTTTGAGAAGGCTAGTGGTCATCCCGAAGGAGCTCGTGAAGCAGGAGGAACCCATGGAGAATCATATGCTGAAGCTTCTGAGGAAGTCATTGCAGGAGGTAAAGAAGACAAATCAAATGCAGCAGAGGAAACTGGAGCTGACAAGATAAATCTAGATGAGTGAAGGCGGTAAGGTCCAACCTAGGGGAGTATTGAAGATCATGCATTGGTTGGACTCACCATAGTTTAGATTGTTTTCTTTTACTTGTAATAGGTCTTTTGTTAGTTTCCTTTTGTATGTAGTTAGGTTTATGTATTTTAGCAGTCTAGCGAAACTGTGAGCGAAACTATATGTTCGCTCACAGTTTGCTGTTTTGTTTACCTGGCGAATCTACTGTTTTGCCGGGCGAAACTATAGTTTCGGCAGGACAGTTTCGCTGTCAGTGAAACTGTCTGCGAAAATAAGACTGCTATATATACTCATGTCTATTTTAATTGTTGGGTAAGCTTGCAAAACCCTAATCGATTATCATTGTTGCAAGTTACCAGTTCAAAGCAGTTAAAACACAGAATTATCCTTGTGGTTTTTGTTATTGATTGTTATTGATCATTGTCTTATCATGAAAGAGTTATTATTGTATTCAATCCTCTCTATTATTGTTGTTTAGCATATTTGTTGGATATTGAACGATTCTTCATATCAATTGCACTGTAATTCGATCACATGGACCAACAGTATCACATTATCAACCTAGGTTCTACCTAAGTCATTATGCCACATTAGATTATCATACACTTATGCAAATATCAAACAATCAACATGCTTAATATATATATATATAAATACATGACAACAAATAATTCATACGCGAAGACTAATCATGCACCACATGCCATGTGAAGCCATTCACGACTTCACATCCTAAACCCTGTCTATCCTACTAAGTAGGGGCCTCAGATTCGCCCGCGTGTATGACAATCATAATCACATTCATTCATTTAGTTCATTACAACCAACATATATAGTGACCATCAATTCCAATCCCAAACATGATCCCCTAATCACTAACCATAATTCATCATCATGTATGGTAACAAAACCTAAACTCCTTACATGATCAACCAAGCATCCATACAACTCAATTACACATTCTATCACAACAAACATAATCCACAAAAATTCTAACATGATCTTAACATCACAAGCATGCCCAATTCATCACATCCAGAGTTCTACAAAAATAAAGTTTCCCTTTTGGGAAAGAAACACCCAAATGTGATCTAGCATCCAATTCAATCATAATTTCAACAATTATATACCTAATCAAGTTCATAGCATTCATTCTAACATGTTAATAATCTCCAAAACATCTAAATTCCCAAACATCATACATAAAAGTTTCTACTTTTTAGTAAGTCATGATCAACACTTCAATTTCATGGATTTTCTTGCACAGTTCAATTAAACTAACATCCAAGCATTGCATCTAACATCTTAACATCATCAAATCATGAACTCCAAGAACCAAAAGTTTCCTCTTATGGCAATGTATGAACTAGATGATAAAACAATAAATTTCTTGCAAAATTAACATAATCTAGCATTCATAAAACCTAAATAACATCATATAATTATCTAACAATCATCAATTTCATATTACCATCATCAATTGTGAACTAGGGTTTGTCAAGAATGAACAACATGATAAAACATACCTTTAAATGTGTTTAGATGATGATTATCACTAGCAACCAACTTGTACTACTTGAAACAACTTGGAATTCGACTTGTGTGCTTGTTCTTGGATCGAATTCGCAAGGGTGGGGGGTTTGGGTGACTGTTCCGGTCGAATGGGGGACAAGGGGGCTAGGGTTGGGTTTTGTCAAAGTTGCCTTATTTAAAATTTACCTTTAAACCCTCATTCAACTATGTTTTTATAAAATTTAACCTTTGTAGCATCTTTTTATAATTTTTAACTACAAAACACAAGTATTATTAACCAACAATAATAATCATAAACATTTACAATAAGTCACACAATACATGAAATATATATATAACACGTTGTCACGTTATCACGTAGAATAAACATTTAAAAGCCTATAAATTCATGCATCACATAATCACCACTAATAACCAACATTTTTAATTAGATTATCATTGTTTATAGTAGATTATTATTATTAAGTCGCCAACGTTCAACGACAACTAGTGTGTGCCCACGACACGTGTATTGAAGACCTAACGGAACTAATGGTGTTTGGTAACGGAAAATTACCGGATGTACATTATCCCCATGTTGAAAGAATTTTCGTCCCGAAAATTGCGTTACATGGTTGTGCTACATCCTGGTTTACTGCATTGGCATAACGAAATCGAGTGAGTTGTCACATCATCCCCATGTTGAAATAAATTTCGTCTCGGAATTTAATCAGTACCTTCCCCCACTCTTGTTGTCGTTTTGAACAGATGAAGATACTTAAGCTTCATCTGATCCTCGCGTTCCTACATGAATTCCGGTCCACATTGTGCGTTCCAACGAACTTTGACTATAGGTATCTTACTTTGTTTAAGAGTCTTGACCTCACGATCCATCACTTCAACCGGTTCCTCAACAAATCGTAGTTGGTCATCCACTTGTACTTCCTCAAGTGGCACAATTAGTGTCTCATCAGATAGACACTTCTTTAGATTCGAACGTGAAATACGTTGTGAACGCCACTCAATGAATCAGGTAAGTCCAATCGATACGCCACCGTACCTATTCTTTCTAGAATCTCAAATGGTCCAACGTATCTTGGATTAAGCTTGCCTCTTTTGTCAAACCGAATCAGACCTTTCCACGGTGAGACTTTTAGAAACACTTTGTCATCGATTTGAAACTCCAAAGGTTTCTGTCGTTTGTCTGCGTAACTCTTCGGTCTGTCTCACGCTACTGCCATGCGTTTCCGTATTAGTGGTCTCATGTATCAACTTAGGACCAGTTAACTGACTATCACCAACTTCCGCCCAACAAACTAGTGATCTACATTTTTGCCCATATAATGCCTCAAATGGTGCTGCCTTGATGCTAGTATGATAACTATTGTTGCACGAAAACTCGACCAACGGTAAATGAACTTCCCAATTATTCCCGAAATCGATCACACAAGCTCGTAACATATCTTCCAAAGTTTGAATAGTACGTTCACTTTGCCCATTGGTCTGCGGATGATAGGCAGTGCTCATATCTTGACGTGTACCCAAAGATTTCTGTAATGATTGCCAGAAATGAGACGTAAAACGAGCATCCCGATCAGAAATAATCGAGATCGGAACACCATGTCTCGAAACAACCTCCTTCAAGTAAATTAGAGTTAACTTTTCCATTTTGTCAGTCTCCTTGATCGCCAAGAAGTGAGCTGACTTAGTGAGTCGATCCACGATCACCCATATCGTGTCACAACCACTGGGAGTTCTGGGCAACGTAGTACTAAAGTCCATGGAAATATGTTCCCACTTCCACAAAGGGATCTCAGGTTGTTGTAGTAATCCAGAGGGTTTCTGATATTCTACTTTAACCTTAGAACAGGTCAGACACTTGCTCGCATATGTAGCTACGTCAGCTTTCATATTAGGCCACCAATAGTGCGCCTTCAGATCATGATACGTTTTGTCAGAGCCAGGGTGTATGGAATACTTAGACTTGTGTGCTTCACTCATAACCAAGTCTCTTAGATTTCCATGCAAAGGTACCTATAGTCTATCCATGAAATACCGAATTCCATCAGATTTGACTTCCAACTGTTTATCCATTCCGCATAAAGATTCGGATCCAACGTTCTCACCTTTCAAGGATTCTGTCTGGGCTTCCTTGATATGTTCAGGCAAGTGAGTGCTAATCGTGAGTTGGAGAGCACGCACCCGTCAGGGCTTAGAGGTTTCCTTTCTACTCAAGGCATAGACGACTACATTCGTTTTTCCCGGGTGGTATTTAATAGAACAATCATAGTCGTTCAACAATTCCACCTAGCGTCGTTGCCTCATGTTAAGCTCTTTCTGCTCAAAGATATGTTGAAGACTCTTGTGATCGGTGTAAATAGTGCACTTTGTACCGTACAAGTAATGTCTTCAGATCTTCAAGGCAAAGACCATTGTTCCTAACTCCAAGTCATGAGTAGTGTAGTTCCTTTCATGTACCTTCAGTTGTTGCTAGGCATAAGCTATTACTTTGTCATGTTGCATCAGGACACAACCCAGTCCTTGGATAGAAGCATCACAATAAACTACAAAATCATCACTTCCTTCAGGTAATGCTAGTATCGGTGCGCTACAGAGTTTGTGCTTCAGCAACTGAAAAAGCAGCTTCTTGACTCTCACCCCATTTATAGGTTGTTCCTTTATGGGTCAAAGTTGTGAGAGGTTGAGCGATTTTTGAAAATCCCTCAATGAAACGCCGATAGTACCCTGCCAGTCCAAGAAATTGTCTTATCTCACTAGGCATCTTGGGTACCGACCAGTTCTTTATAGCCTTAGTCTTTGCAGGATCCACATGTATTCCCTTCTCGTTAACAATGTGACCCAAGAATTGCACCTTACGAATCCAGAAATCACACTTAGAAAATTTGGCATACAACTGTTCCTTTCTAAGTAATTCCAGGATTAAACATAGGTGCTCCTCATGTTCCTCCTTGGTCCTAGAATAAATCAATATATCATCGATAAACACAATAACAAACTGATCGAGGTAGGGTTTGCACACCCGATTCATGAGATCCATGAATACCGCCGGTGCGTTAGTCAACCCAAATGGTATGACCAAGAATTCATAGTGACCATAATGAGTGCGAAATGCAGTTTTGGAGATGTCTTCCTCTCGGACTCTCAGTTGATGATAACCAGATCTCAAGTCAATCTTCGAATAATAGCTTTATCCCTGAAGTTGATCAAACAAGTCGTTGATACGAGGTAATGGGTATCGGTTCTTGACTGTGACTTTGTTTAACTCCCTGTAGTCGATGCACGTTCGGAATGTGCCATCTTTCTTCTTAACAAAAAGAACAGGTGCTCCCCACGGTGATGAACTCGGTCGAATAAACCCTTTATCCAACAATTCTTGAAGTTGTGTAGATAATTCATGCAGCTCATTCGGTGCAAACCGCTAAGGTGCTCGCGCAATCGGTGCAGCTCCGGGAGTCAAATAGATTTGAAACTCAACTTGACGGTGAGGTAGTAGTCCAGGCAGATCCTCTGGAAACACCTCTGGAAAGTTACAAACCGCCGAAATATCCTCTACCTTCTTTTCCTCGTGTTGCTTGTCGGAGACGAGGGCTAATATGGCTAAGTGACCCTTACGTAGCCACTTCTGAGCCTTCATGAATGAGATGATGCCTATCACAGCACCACTCTTCTCGCCCTTAATTGAAAGAGTTTCCCCGTCTATTAGAGGAATACGAATGACCTTCTTACGACAAATCACTTCTGCTTGTCTCTCGGACAACCAGTCCATGCCTATGACCACATCGAAACTTCTAAGATTAACAGGCATGAGGTCAATGTCGAAGGTATGACCAACAAGTTCTATCTTGCAATTCCTAAGGATGTGCGTAACGGAGATTTGCTTACCATCAGCCAACTCTACGACATACTTAGATTCCAATACAGAAGGCCTATCACTTAAAAGGCTACAGAACTTAGTAGAGATAAAACTCCTATTGGCTCCAGTGTCAAACTGTGTAGAAGCAAAACGACCATTAACAGGGAATTTACCAGAAATGGTAGTAGGATCGTTTAGAGCCTCACCTGAACCCATAACAAAGGCTCTCCCTTTGGCTCCACCGTTGTTGCCACCATTGTTGTCACCATTGCCTCCGTTGTTATTGTTGCCACCATTCCCGTTGCCATTCCCATTTCTTCACAGTTGAGGACAGTTTTACTTGTAATGCCCTTCCTTTCCACACTCAAAGCAACCCTTGGTGTTTCATGGGGCTGCTGTGGCTGCTGAGGTTGTTGAGGCTTCTTCATCAGTTCTCCACGACAATCCTTTGCCACGTGTCCAACCTTCCCACAACGCTGGCATCGAAAGCTGTCACACCTAACAGTGTGGTGGTAGTTGCATTGGTTGCACTTTGGGTTTTTCCCCATGTATCCGCTTGGTCCTTGTGATGATGAAGATGATTGGTTGAAGTTGCGATTGTTATCAAACCATCTCTGCTGCTGCTGAGGTTGATGCTGCTTGGGTGGGTTTCCAGATAACGATCCCTTGCTAGTGTTGGTTTCCCACTTGCGTTTGTTGTCAGGTACGCTTGCCACCATGGCCTGCTTGGGTAACTTTCCTTGCTCCACAGCTTGGTCAGTGAGCTTATGAGCTAGTTGGATAACCTGTTGAACAGTAGGGAGATTTACAGCAGTCATCATTTCCCCGGCACCATACCACGTAAGTAGAGCTCAATTCGTTGGCTCGGCGGGTCAACCATGCCAGGACATAGTGTCGCAGCTTATGAGACCTAGTGGTGTAAGCCTCGATGTCAGATCCTTCCATCTTTAATTATGAGTTCTCAGCTTCTAGTTTCTAAACTTCATTAAAAGGACAATATTCCTCCATCATCATTGCATTGAACTCACCCTATGACAAAGCATTAACCTTCTCTTAGCCCTGCATCTAGACTTGAGCATTCCACCATGAGAGCACTACACCGTCAAGTGTTCCTTCGGCTCCTCCTAAATCTCCCTCCCCAGGGCCTACCGAGGCTCGAGCTAGGTTTACAGCTCATGTATATGAACTATATCCTCGTGATGTAAGGCCACCAAAGCTGCAATAGCCATATGAGGTGTGCAGGGTAGGGGTATAATATAGCGTCTCTAGTGAGGGGTAGGGATCGTACATGGAACATTTTTTTCTTTTCTAGCATCCTAATCAATGCAGTGCAATACCAGTCCTAATTGTCAAGATTTGCCATGTCCCGCTCAATCTTTGACTCATCCGGAAAGTACACATCAGATATAAATACGGGGGTCTAGAACCATAACTCATAAAACGACGAAGGAAGAATAGGAACCTCGGGTTCCTTTTCTAGTGCGTGTCGAATAGGGGATGAAGACGATGAAGATGCCATATTGCAGTGTATGAAGAACAACATGCAGTAGGAACTTTCAGTTGTAAGAGAAGTTAAACTTGTAGACAGTTGATCTGCTTACATCTCCACCATATCACATTTGGATATAGGTGTTGTCCAAATCTGTCTTGGGGAACTCTGTAGGCTCCCTCATCATGAAGCTCAAGATGCTCCCTGATGAGTTGTTCAGAAATGACAAACTCCTGGCCACAAATGCTCGATCTTATTACCCGAACCCCATTTGGGGTTTCAATCTGACCATTGGCCTAAAATTCAGCCATGTGATTTGAGTAAACGATGGGGTTAACAGTCAGAGCGGTGTAATAAGATGATTGGATAAGAAATGAGATGATATCAGAGAAGTGGCATCCCTTGAAGAATCAAGGAGTGCGACTTGGTTGTGCTGAGGGTTAAGTTCCATTTGAGAAAGTTGCAGGAAGATAAGTTTGTAATTGGGTGAATTGGGGATGAAGAAATCTTTTTGGGCAGTAAATTTGGTAAAAAGATGTAACTCCAGGATAATCAAACTTGAATCATGTTGGAGCATATATAGTCATATATAGAGTGTCCGTCGCTTGTCGAATAGTCTAGACTTAATGTAATAAACCTGATATGTTGTAAACACATGAAACTGGGTCATTCGCAGGAGCATATGCGAATGAGACTCAGTCGTGCAACTGAGCCTTACTAACAGGCCAGTCGTGCGACTGAGAGATGCGATTGGGTCATTCGTAAGACTGAACCATAAGTATGGTCGAGTCGCACGATTGAACCATACGCATGGTCCAGTCGCACGATTGAACCATACGCATGGTCCAATCGCACGAATGGGCCCAGTCGTATCTAATATGGGCCGAGGCCTATATATACAAGTTTCAATGTGTAGAGAGATTAGGGGTTTGGGGAGGGAGTCTGCCCGGAGCCTAGGGCTGCCGGATGAGGGGGAGATCATGCTCGATCTCCCCTTGCCAAGAGTCTTGATTCTTATGTTGTAACGAGCTTGTAATTATTAGGTTTTAATCAATGAAACCAATTTTTGATAGTTCGTGTTATTGATTTGACTTTTGGTTGTGGTTGTTTATCCTTCCGTCAAGAACATGCTCGGATGTTTACCGATCCAGTGACTTAACAAATCAAATCATGAAGAATTAGATCAAAATAATGATAATCACAATAAAACCCCTTTGATCTCTATTGATTGCTAATAATATTGTTTACAAGTAAATCCCTCAATTAATTGGTTATGCAACCATCCATCAACACTAATGACAATTAACCTATTTATAGTCTACACTAATATATCACTAGTTGCACTTAACTCCTTACACTTAGGCTAATTAACACAAAATTACATATTAAGCATAAAAATGACTAAAATCAGATAAAATATATTTTGTTCTCACAAAATATATTTATTACAATAAAACTCCTAGTCATTTAAACCTTCAACGTCTCGTCTCGTTTCCTCATCTCGAACGTGTCAGGTTTGAATTTTGTTGACTTTCAATGTGTTGATAATATAGACTATCTTTTACAGCTCCAACAATACTCCCCCTTAGTCTATCATTATCAACCTCTTCAAACGAAATCAGCATCGAGAAGTCAACAGTAGAAAGATCTTCAATTTGAATCTTTTTGAATCTGATGAGAAAGATTTTTTTCATCTCATAAGCTCTTTGCTCCCCCTATTTATATTCTCCCCCTTTTTGAGTGCAACATTTGAGAAGATATTAGAACAACTTTCCCCAATCTCTAATCTTGAGTGCTTTAGAAGATGTAGGAGGAGGATTCCTAGCTCGGTATCTTCTGCAAACTTGAGGAACAGGTTCTCTGATCAGGTACACTGCTCAACTGATGATCGGCCATCACTTAAAGCAAAAATCTGAAACACATTCACACACACAATATCGACATTTCTAATTATATCATTTCATGTTAACAAAATAAACCCGTGTTTATTTATGTGTGAAAACAAGCGAACCCGTGTTCGTTTGTGCGCAACTTCTGTGAAATGCATGAAAGATTATAAAATTGAAACAACATAATATGGAAGACCTAAGAGAAATTAAAATGAAATTTTATTATAATTTTTTATATTATATACATTTATTATAACATTTTTTATCTATTATTTTTTTTTTGTTTTTTTTAACAATCAAAAACCGAGAACTGAATCGATCATAAGATCACATCCTCAAGATATACTTAGCACAAAGATGAATTTAATCATCGATAAGCAATGAGATCACACTGATAACTGAATCTAATCACAGTCTTTGAATGATTTTGAAATTCTTAAACAGACCAATAACGATTGCTGATATATTTGTCCACTTAAACTCATGCCCTATCTTTTTCAACAAGCAGCAAATGATTTGTTAAGGTTCGATTAGATGATTTAGAATGTTAGGACCCCACAATCATTTGGCAAAAACCCTCACCCAACCTCAGGATTTCTTGAATTTTGTTACGATCTTTATAGAGCAAGGCGTGTACATTAGTGTGCAAGTGATTATCATCATAATATTATATTTTGTGATGAATTCATCGTTAGATAATTTGACACAACTTGGATCAAAATGGTGAGAGCTCCAGGTCAGTACTATTGTACAACAGAGAAGATCATCACTCCAGGTCAGTACTTCCGTATAGCAGAGGAGATTAGCAGAGATAACACAAACACACACATAAATACACCAATCATAGCTCAAAGATATGACATATATGAATTGTATCATGGTGGGTGAAAGATCAATTCTCAATCCAATTTTTGTCGGGACTCAGTTTTTGTGCAGGCTAAAATGATTACGTAAATCCAGACATCCTTAAGCATGATGTTTTAATTTAAATCATTATGCTGCAGTCTATTTTATTCTTCAGGCTGAGTCTACCAAGCATATCATTAAAGCATTTGTTTGTTTTTCTATTATTTGCAATTAAGAATAAGATGTATATCAGATAACAGTATCAGTTACTATCATTTCTCATTTTATAAACACAAGTTATGCAAAAACAAGCAATTCAAGAAAATATACAATCATTTCTCAGTCATCTCGAATCAAGTTCTCAGTTCTCTTTTCATTTTTATTTACTTATACTCTCCCCCTAAATTTTATTTTTGCAAATTTTTTTTTATTTTTTTTATTTTTTTTATTTTTTATTTTTTATTTGTATTTTTTATTTTTTTTATTTTTTATAATACTGTACAAAAATAGAAATTTACCGAAGAAGGTCTTCCAAACTACACTAATATGAATATAAGAAATAAGTTGTCAAGAAATATGCAGTGATTGTGAAGTGAGAACGATGATGGTGCATATAAAAATCCAGATTGTGAATATAATACCATGACCTTAACCTATTTGTTCCGCCTCAAATTTGAATTAGGAACAATTCCTGTCAGTAAACCGGATTACTAACAGTCCTCCTGAATTGTTCATGCACTCATAAACAGATTAGTTTGAAAGGGGAACCCAGGCCATCGAAGTCCTGGAAGTTCCTTTTTCATCTATATAAGAAATCTGCTTCGGTACACAACCGTTTAAACAATCGGGGGTTGATGTATCCTTCTTTTAATTTGCCAATTTGTTTCGGTTTAATTAACTTAGATTTGAATGAATTAAATTTGGAAATCATTTTTTGTTTAAGAGCAGAAGGAAAAGAATTTGGTTTTGAACCTTTGGTCATTTTCATCTTTGTATCATTTGAAACCGGCTTCACATGAAAAGATTTGGATGTAGGGTTTTTCATTTAACCATTCAAAGATGTGTGCTTTTTACCTCTTGATCCAGAGAAGCAACCCGTATTGCCTTTACCATCTGGAACATTCTTTGTAGACTTACATCCGGAGAAGCAATTCGGTTTTACCTTTACCATCCGAAACAAGTCTTTGAGGACATTTCTTTACCACATGACCTTCTTTTCCACACTCAAAACAAGCCTTGAAAGGCTTTTGATTCTTTGTAGTCCCGTGTGATGCAGGTGCTGAGAAGGATTGCTTTGAGCTTGTAGCAGATTCTTGCTTGTTTTGGCATTTGCTATGCTGAATAAGGAATGAGATCTTCACTGATTGATTGGGTTTCTTTGCAATTGGAGAAGAGATCCGTATTGGTCTTGATTCAGCTTTTGAAGCTTTTGCGACTTGACAATGTTAGGAGACATCTTGATCTGTGAGGAACCAACACGCACCTCTGTGATGGATTCATCATCTGAGCTTGTCCAGTCTCATATACACAGATCTTTCTCCAACGGATCTTGATTGACATCTCCTATTGTGTCGGCTTCGCTTATAGGATTCTGATTGCTTGATGATTCGACAACCGTTCCTTCTTTAACAAACTTGACAGGAACAAATGAAGGAATATTACTAGTTTTGAATTTGTTGAAGAAGGTTGGAGAAGTAACTGATATTGATGATGAAGCATCAGAAATGGAATCATCATTAATCTTCTTATCAGACCCCTGCCAGAGGAATCCTAAACTTACAGGTGAATCCTGCACATCTCTAACCTCTTTAAGATTAACGCTGCTTAATCATGCATTTAAACAATTAGTTTCTGCAGCTTCAATCAAATCATTTGTTAATTGATGTCTGGGGATTGGTGAATAACATAAAGTAAAAGGAGGTGGAACTGAATTAAATACAGCTTCACCATCAGATTTATATCTAATCCCATGTTTTACCCGTACCCCTTGTTGTTTAGCAATAAGCTCATCCTTTTTCATGTGTGAAAGGGTCCATTTTTCAAGCTTTGTTTGAAGTTGAGTTGTTTCAAATTGAGCTAAAACAGCCCTTTCTCTCAAAATATTAATTTCAACGTTACGCTCCAAAATTGTTCTTCTTAAAAGATCATTTTCAGCCAATGCTTCATTAAGTTTTCTTGAAAAAGCAATTTCATTTTTCTTTATCTCCTGATTTATTATTTTTAATTCCTTTTCATTTTCCAGTAACAATCTGTTGGCCTTATAAATCCCAAATAATCTGATTTTGCAAGATGAAGAACTGTTGGTCCATGTGATCGAAAAACAGTGCAAATGAAGTGATGAATTGCTCAATATCTAACATCCATGCTAAACAATAACAATTGAGAAGATAGAATACAATTCTAACACATATTTGATAACAAAATGAACAATAACAATCAATAACATGAAGCACAATGATATTTCTGTGTAATAACTGCTTGGAATAGGTAACTTGCAACAATGATCCACGATTAGGGTTTTGCAAGCTTACCTTACAATGAGAATTAACAAAAGTATATATAGCAGTTGTAATTTCGCAGACAGTTTCGCTGCTAGCGAAACTGTCACGCCGAAACTACAGTTTCGCCCGGCAGAACACAAGTTCGCCGGGTAAACTATAACAGCAAACTATGAGCGAATTTACAGATTCGCTCATAGTTTCGCTGGACTGCCAAATACACAATTCAAAGAACATACAAAGGAAACTAACAAAAGTCCTATTACAAGTAAAGTAAACAAACTATACTAAGGTGAGTCCAACCTATACTTGATCTTCAATATTCCCCCTAGGTTGGATCTCACTATCTTCACTCTTCTTGATTTGACTTGTCAGCTCCAGTTTCCTCTGCTGCCATTGATCTGTCTTCATCACCTCCTGCAGCAACATCCTCAGAAGCATCAGCCAATGATCCTCCATGGTCCTTTCCTGCATCACTAGCTTCTTCAGAATGACCACTAGCCTTTGCAAACTGTCTGGTCAGATCTTGAACATCCATATTAAACTCATCCTGAGCTCTCACCCTTTCAGCTAACTTCTTGACCTCCGACTTCACTCCCCTGATCTTGTTGGCAACATTCATGAACAAACTAGCTTCTTTTCTAGTTTCCTCTCCAGCCCCAGATTTAATGTGATTTTCACATAGTACCAAAAGATCTTCATCACAAAAACTAAACAACTCCATCGGATCAAATACTCTAAAACTCCTTTCCATGTTTAACTCTAATCACAGCCTCTCCAGTATTATTGTCATAAAACCATTTCTCAAAGTCCTGTAGTTGTTGGGGAAGAGGATCAGCCAATCTTACCCGATTTACAGTCTTTGGAGGTTTAACTCTTAGTACAATCCTTCCATTTCCTGTCTCCCAGTCTTTATCCTTCTTTGATCTCTTTCTTTCAGCTTTCATATATCCAAAAGACTCAAAATTATCATTAAGTCCATTTTTAATCTCCTTCTCAAGAAATGAGGCTCTTTCACTTAGATGAGCATTGATCAGAGGTAGAGTTGCCAAACGCCTTAAATCCCATTTCGGCAAGGTCTTAAAAGCCTTCCTCTTAAGCATATAACTGATATTTCTTCCCCGTCTCTTGATCATAAACATCTTTAAGCTTGGATTGTAACACTAGCTTATAATTTTCTTATCAGCTTCCTTCCTGCTTAATCCCTCCAAGTGTTGAAACAAAGGAGTGATTTCTTCTACCTCCTTCTCTTTCACCAACCAATCATTTTTATCCATTTCAAAAACATCTGCATCATCCTCTCCCTTTTTAGCAACATAGATCAATGGTCGCTCATCAACTTCATAAAATTCAGGTTCTGAATCATAGTCTATAAGCTATTCATCTTCCTCTTCTCATCAACCAATCCTTTGCCTTTATCAGATACTCCTTCAGTAGTAGCTGTAACAACAACTTCTTCACCAACTAGATCTTTTTCAAAGTCAAATTGCATGTTTACAAACCCAGCTTCTATAATATCCTCCTTGTCATTTCTTCCAACATCCTCACCTGGAGTTTCTTGCTCTCCTCCACCAGTAGTTGCTGCTCCGGAAGTTCCCTCTCCTACCTTAGATGAAGTACCCACATTCAGAAATGAGTACTTTATGTATCAGTCAATCATCTCAATCATCTAACTCAGATTGAGTCAGTTGATTAGGTAGGCCGGCTGCAACTTTCAGCTGTGTAATCTCCTCAAACAACTTCTCAACCAGTCTGTTTTGATCAACTAACATCCTCTGCATTCCTTCAATCACTTCATCTTTCTGTCTTTCTCTGATTTCCTGATTTGTAAGTTTAGTCTTGATCATACTTAGTTCATTAGCCAACGAAGTATTCAAGTTTCGTATCATATCCTCATCAAGATTTTCACTAGCCTCTCTTCTAGATGTAAATCCTTCATGTCTATGCTTGGTTCGTCACTCAGGCTCAGCAAAATCAGTTTTCTTCATAGACCTCCTTTCTTTTTCAACCCTAACTTCCTCAGCTTGTGCAACAATATCCTCCTCAAAATCATAATCTTTTTCTTTGGCATATCTCTTCCTTTTCTTTGTAGCATCAGCTTGTTGTACTCTTGTTTCTTCAACTCTTTTATTCTCTGACTCATCCACCCGTCTAATATAGTTCCAGCGTTTTGGAGGATACATGTTTTCCCAAAGATGGGTAATCTTACCACTAAAGTCGTGGCGAATGGCACAGCAGTCAGCAAAGATACGGGGATTCATCTGTACCAGCCTCTTAAGCTCTCCATGTTTTGGAACATCAGGTATAAGATCATCAAAGATCATCTGAACAAAACGAGGGTATAACAGCCATTTGTCTTTCTTTACGGCCATCACATTCTCCGCCATGCACGCAAAAATCAATCTAACAATATTGGCCTTCTCCCCTTTACAACACAACACCATTGCCTTAGCCCAATCAATATTAAGACCATCGGATCCACCTTTACGGTGATCTAGACACATGATAAAAACATGAGCAATGTATCTCCATTCTTTAGATAAGAATGACTTATTGATCTCCTTCCTCGAACCCAAGGCTGGTCCCTCATATCCCATACTTCTAAAGGCTTGAAACACCTCAGAATCTGTCATCGCCACTTCATCTCCTGAATCTTCTTCAAGTCTTAGAATCCTCGAAACAGTCTCAGCAGTGATCATCACTTCGTGATCAACAACTTTGGCAGTGATCCGCTGTACATCTCCTCGAGTATCATTCTCTGCAGATCACCAAAAATCTCTAATATGAAGATCATATATGGAAGGCGAATGAGATATGGCATAAGCTATAGGTGATCTTTGAAGCCATCTGATACAATCTCTAATTCCAGCTGCCTTAGGGTGAGTATCATCTAAAATGGCTGTGATGTTATTCCGCTCATCAAACTTGAGATTAGCCATGATAACCTGATGAAGAAAACAGATAAGTTGAATGAGAATTTAAGAAAAGAAGAAAATAATACTAAAATAGTGAAAAATAACAGTTTCGGCAAGCGAAACAATAGTTTCGCTCATTAAAACATGTTAGTTTCGCTGAACAAAAACAGTTTCGACAAGTCAAAGATAGATTAAAGAAGATTCGCTATTAATTTCGGCAAGCAAAACATAGTTTCGCGGTAAAAAAATAGTTTCGTTGTTCAAAAGAAAGCATGACCAAGCGAAACTGTACAAGCTTAAGACCAGATTCTGCGAAACTAGAGATAGTTTGGCGAAACTGTTAAGTTCGCCCGGACAGCATAACTTTACAGTTTCGCTGAGAAGTAGAGAACTTTCGTTCAGTTTCGCAGAAGAATCTGCAATTTCGCTGGATGAACAGCGAAGTCACCGAAGAGTCAAAATCCAAATGACTTAAAAGAAGTTGATTTTAACCAGATTAAATGATATTACATGGATCGAAACTCACATGCGAAGCAAAGTAAACGATTAATCGGTCCAAAACACAACCAAAACGCAAAATCGCCCAATAAAGTCACGGTAAACCCTAAGAACCTACACAGATCGTTTTTGCGAAATTGTGAGAAGAATTTCGCAAAAACGACTTAAATAGCAAATAGTTTCGCTGAGAGCGAAACTATAAATTCGCAGGGCGAATTTACAGTTTCGCCTAGGGAAACTGTAATTTCGCTAAGAGATAACCAGTTGACAACTAATTAGTAAACCTAGCGAAATTGCAGTTTCGCCTTGCGAAACAATTAGCGAAAGTATAGTTTCGGCACCACCCTTTTTTATTTTTTTATTTTTTTATTTTTTATTTTTATTATTATTATTATTTTTATTATTATTGTTTTTTTATTATTATTATTATTTTAACATGAAGCACATCACATAATGAGATCTAAATTAATCAGAGATCACATCCTCTAGATATTTATGAACATAAAGATGATCAAAAATCATCGACCGGCAATGAGATCATACTAAATACGAGATCTGATCACAATCTGCACAGGAACAACTGAAATTAGAACAAATCAATAACGATTGCTGATATAATTGTCCACTTAAACTCATGCCTTATCCTTTTTCAGCAAACAGCTTATGATTTGTTTAAGGTTCAATTAGATGCTTTAGAATGTTAGGACCCCACAATCATTTGGTAAAAAAAACCCTCACCCAACCTCAGGATTTCTTGAATTTTGAATCGATCTAAACAGAACAAGGCTTGTGCATTAGTGTGCAAATGATTATAAACAGAATATTTCATTCTGAAAGGAACTCATCGATAAGATGATTTGACATAATTATATCAAAATGGTGAGAGCTTCAGATCTATACTCACGTATAACAGAGGAGATAACCATTTAAACATGTGCTGATGAGAGCTCCAGGTCAGTACTATCGTACAGCAGAGGAGATCATCACTCCAGGTCAGTACTTCCGTACAGCAGAGGAGATTAGCACAAACACAAGATACATCAACACAAGAATATACCAGCTATGGTTCAGGGAAATGACATATCAAAGCAGAATGGACGAAAGATTCATTCTCAATTCAATTTTTGTCAGGACTCAGTTTTTGTGCAAGCCAAAACAATTGAGTAAATCCAGACATTCTTAAGCATGATGTTTAATTTAATCATAGAGCTGCTGTCTACTTTATTCGTTAGGCTGAGTCTATCAAGCATATCGTTAAAGAATCTGATCGATTTTCCTTAAAAATTTATGTGAAACAGAATCCAGTTTCAGTTACTATCATTTCTCATTGAAGCACCGGTCATGTATAAAAATATACTTAGAGAATATACAATCATTTCTCATCATTTTAAATTCCGATCTCAGAATTATGAAACTACTCCCCCAAATTTTTATTTTCAAATAATAAATAATTTCCATAAATTATTATGTTTTTTTATTTTTTTTTATTTTATTTTTTTAATAAAAGGAACAGGAAATGAAAATTTAAAAAGATATTAACCCGAGCATAGAAATCAATTCATAAAAACGAGGTTTATCAAAAGATTTTTGTAAAAAGATCAGCTTTTGATTTTTTGTATCGATGGGTATAATATCAATGAAACCCTTTTCTTGAGCATCACGAATCGCATGATTCGTGTGTCGATATGCTTGGTTCGGGAATGATGAATAGGATTTTTAGCAATTCCAATGGCTGATTCATTGTCACAAAATAAATTTGTATGGAGAAATTATTCCATAATAAAATCATTTTGTGTTGGATCCAGAGAACTTGAGAACAACAGCTTGAGGCAGCAATATATTCAGCTTCCCCTGTAGAAAGAGAAACAGTGGTTTGTTTCTTGCTCTGCCAAGATACCAAACAATTTCCCAAATATTGACATCCTCCAGACACAGATTTTCTGTTTAACCTGCAACCATTGGAATCACTATCAGAATAAGCATGTAAATCAAATTCCCTCCATATGGATACCATAATCCAAACGAGATGATCCTTTGAGATAACGAAATATTCTTTTGACAGCTTTCTCATGAGATTCCTTTGGAGCCGACTGATATCTAGCACAGTAACAAACAGCAAAAGTGATATCAGGACGACTTGCAGTAAGATACATGAGAGAGCCAATCATAGATCTAAAAACATGGGGATCAACTGGTTTTCCGTTTTCATCTGGAGTGAGACAGGTCTGAGCAGTAAAGGGAGTCATCTCAGTAGAAGCATCATCCATCTTAAATTTCTTCAAAATATCCTTAATATACTTCTCTTGATGAATAATAATTCCTTCTTTCTGTTGTTCAACTTGTAATCCAAGAAAGAAACACATTTCGCCCATCATACTCATTTCAAACCTTTGGCTCATTACCTCTTCGAACTCTCTACACAATTGAGAATTTGTAGATCCAAAAATAATATCATCAACGTAAACTTGGACAAATATCATTTCATCATTCACTTCTCTTTTGAATAGAGTCATATCAATGGTACCACGAGAGAAACCATTGCTTAGAAGATACTGTGTAAGGGTCTCATACCAGATTCTGGGTGCTTGATGAAGACCATACAGAGATTTGTCAAGCTTAAACACTTTATCAGGAAAATCAGGATCCTCAAAACCTGGTGGTTGACACACATATATCTCCTCATCAATGTCTCCGTAGAGAAAAGCACACTTCACATCCATCTGATAGACTTTAAATTGTTTATGAGCAGCATGAGCGAGAAATATTCTGATTGCTTCAATACGAGCAACTAGAGCAAAAACTTCTGTATAATCGATCCCTTCTTCTTGAGCAAAGCCTTGCACAACCAGTCTAGATTTGTTACGTACCACTACTCCTCGATCATCCAGTTTGTTCTTAAACACCCATTTTGTACCAATTGGATATTTGTTAGGAGGTAAATCAACCAAGGTCCAAACTTTAAGCTTTCTGAACTGTTGAAGTTCCAATTGCATAGACTCCACCCAACAAGGATCCTGTAGAGCAGCATGAACGTTCTTTGGGACAATTTGAGAGATGAAGCATGAGAAAAGACAAACATTAATTAGACCAGATTGACTTCGCGTTCGAACACCATCAGAGATAGATCCAATCACGTTATCAAGTGGATGATCTTTCAAAGTTTTGTAATCGCTTGATGAAGGAAAGATGGTTGAAGAAGTATTGCCCATAGCCGGTGAAGGATTAGATGAAGGTGAATCGATGATAGGTGTTGGATCAGGTAAAAGAGAAGATGTATGAGGTAAAGAATCAGGTGATGGTACCGGATCAGTCATTGGAGACGAAGAACTAACATCAGTTGAAACAACATCATTTACTAATGAGGTGGATGGAACAGACGATGGAGATGATGAAATAATATTTGTTTGAGTATTTGGAATGGACATATCATCATCGAAAACTGGCAGATTGAACGAATTGAACATAGTATCGGAGTCAAAGAACCATTCTGGATCAGATCTAACTTCAGAAGGATTAGATTCCTGCCAATCAACATACAACGACTCTTGAACGATACGTGTTCTTTTGTTATAAACCCGATATGCCTTTTGCGAAGAAGAATAACCAACAAAGTAACACTCATCAAAAACAGCACCAAATTTTGTCTTTTGAGATTGAGTATTCAGAAGAGTGCAAGAACAACCAAATGGTCGAAGGAAATCAATTAGCGGCTTTCTCTTATGAAAAAGTTCATAAGGAGTCTTCATTTTACCTTTCACAATCAACACCCGGTTTAGAACATATGAAGCATAATTTACAGCTTCAGCCCAGAAAATAATGGGTAATGAAGATTCTATCAGCATTGTACGAGCAGCTTCAACAAGAGTACGATTCTTTCGTTTTGCAATACCATTCTGCTGGGGAGTTCTCGCAGCACTAAATTGTCTCACAATCCCCTTTTGAGCACAAAATGAATCGAGAATCTGATTTTTGAATTCAGTTCCATTGTCACTTCTCAGTCCCATAACTTCTCTCTTACTAATTGATTCGATAGAAAGAATTAATCTCTGCAATTCCTCTGCAACCTCGCCTTTGTGTGCAAGAAACCTCACCCATGAATATCTTGAGAAATCATCTGTAACAACAAGACAAAATGATTTTTTAGCAATAGATTTAACACTAATTGGCCCAAATAAATCAGTATGTAACAACTCAAGAGGACAAGATATGCTATTTAGAAGTTTGGGCTTATGAGGTTTCTTATGTTGTTTGCCCTTGGCACATGCCATGCACTTTTCATTAACAGAAAAATCCTTTGAAGGAAGTCCTCTAACAAGATTGTTCTTTACTAATTTATTAGTTATCTTAAAATTAATATGGCCTAAACGACGATGCCATAAGAGAGACTCAGAGGTTGATGCTTTTGAAAGAATACAAGTTGCAGTAGCCTTTGATTTGCTTGAATTCATATCGAGAAGATACGTATCATGCTTTCTTGGAGCACGTATGAGAATCAAATCATCTGGAATTACAATCTCTGATTTTAAAAATAGTCATTCATCAGATTTAAATAGAACAGGAATGTCTTTATCGCAGATTTGAGAAACACTCAGAAGATTAAAAGCCAGTTCGGGAACATAGTTGACTTTTTCCAAAGTGAGAGAACCATTGGTAACTTCTCTTTGTCCAATCATTTTTCCACCGTTTTTATTACCAGCAAAAGCTACATATCCTCCATCTATAATCCGATAGTTGGTCAATAAATCCATTAATCCCATCATATGCTTTGAACACCCGCTATCAACATGCCATAAACTGTTTACAATCTTTGACGAGGACTCCTGAAAAGAATTAACAAATCAATTAGCCAGGAGTAATAGGAACCCAAGATTGAACAACTTTTCTTTTTAAAGAAGCAGATTTTTTACAAAAGAAATTATTAACCAATTTTGTCAATTTATTTCTAAAACAGTTCCTATTAGAGGATCCTTGAATCAAAGAAGGACAATTTTTGACAAGATGATCCTCTTGACCACACCTGAAACAATGAGGTTTGAATCTAGGTCTGTGATGTGATGAGGTAAAAATAGGATCAATAATAATCTCCTCATCACATTCAGACAAACTAGAATCAATATCACTGAATGTCTCATACAACCCATGAATTTGATGTTTATTTGAACAAGAATTTTTATTTACAAAATTAGAACAAGATTCATCTGACATATCAGTAAAACTAGTACCACTGGTACTGGTGTCAGATGAAGAAGAAATACATTCCTCAGATGACGTCATATTTAATGGAGTGAAAGATGGAATAGGTTGAGAAAAGAACTTTTCGAAACAATTAGTTTTAATTTGCTCAGTTGTTTTTGGAAAAAGATCAGATGCATTACATTCATTATGAGAACAAAAATTATCACTACCATGATCTGAATTACAAGATGGAATAAAACTATCATGAGAACATGAGACATTCAAGTCTGTTACATTTGAACTAGAAACAAACACAGAATTTAAACTAGACTTATGATCTAAAACAGACTGCTGATTTTCCAGTGTACTAGAACTAGTGCATCCAAGCCCACTAGTTGGTCCATAGTCGTAGTCTTCACGAATGTACTTAGGGTTATTCCCCACTAAACCTGCAGACATACTGTTAGTATCTGTTTTGATTAAATCATTAGAAGGATGAGGAACAGGCATAGGAGAATAACAGTATGTACTAGGTCGAGGATAAATTTGTACATTTTCATAACCCAAACCTGTTTTAATTCTTGCTCCCCGTTGAGATTTACAAAGATCATCATGTTTCATTCCAGAAATAGTCCATTTATCTAACTTTGACTGAAGTTTGCTTGCTTCAAATTCAGCAAGAGCAACCCTTTCAGTCAAAGTATTAATTTCGACATTTCTTTCCAAAACGATTCTTTTTAAATGATCATTTTCTTTTAAAGCCTCATTTAATTTCACAAAATATTTTGATTCATTGATTTTAAGTTCATCATTAATTCGCTTTAAATCCTTTTCATTATCAATTAACAAACGGTTAGCCTTATAAATCCCAAATAATCTAATTTTACAAGCAGATGAGCACATATCCTGTATTACCTCATATGGAAGTCCCATTACCATCCTTTCAACAGCTAAAGCTTTGTCACACAGGCATATTGGAGTACTTGATTTCTTTTCCTCAACAGTAGCAGCAACATCATCTTTCTCCTTTCCTATCCCATCTCTTGAATTTCTTTTCTCACTTAAGCCTGCTGTTTCATCTTTCCTATTTCCATCAGCTTTTTCTTCTTTCACATTTACAAATGACTCATTTTCTCTTTTGAATTCCTTGCACAGCACAAATCAATCTTCACCATCTACCTCTTCATTACTTTCCACAAACTTAGCAACTAACGCGTGATTGATCTCAGTTCTTGTTTCTTCCACCTCTGCACTCCAGTCAAAGTTCGAAATCAAAGCCGACTCCTTTTTTAGATTCACTTCTTTCTTTTCTTTCTCTGCTGTAAGTCTTGGTACTCCAGAGTTACTAGGATCTGTGACAATTGGTAATGGACATTCACGTTTGAAATGTCCTAATTGTTTACAATTAAAGCACCTCAATTTTGACTTATCAAACCCCAGTTTTGAAGTAGATGATTGACCACCAAAGTTCTTTCGTCCTGTTCTTTCCTCTCCGAGCTCTCAAAGTTAACATTGCCATTTGCCATTGAATATCAGTTTCTTCAAGATCATCAGGATCAACCTGATACATGTCCTCCATAGTCATTCCCTTACCTTTCAGTTCCCCAGCAACAAGAGCTTCATAGCTCTGAACAAACATTCCAAAAAGAGCCATTGTTTATGATGGAATTGGAGTTTCAGCATTAGCCTTAGAATTACCCAAATATCTTCCAACATGACTGTTCCCACTCGAGAAATTACTTGTATTGCTCCCTCCTTGAATTGGATTTTGTATTTGAGAGTTTGCAGCGGATGACAACAAAGCAGCATTTTGAGAAAAACCAGATGTGGGCATCATAGTCTGGTTAAATTCCCTTCTTTTCATATCCAACTCAAAGGATTTCAACTTATTGATGATATCCATCAGCTTGTAATCTGTGAACCCTCTATCTTGTTTAAGCATTCTCACCTGAAGAGTCCACTATGGTGGAAGAGAATCGAGAAGCCTGTTAACTTGTTCACTATTGGAGAGCCTTTCATCATATTTCTTTAAGGTGCTTGAGACGGTTAAGAAACGGTTTGTAAGATCTGTCAGACTCTCATTCTTGTATCTCACAAATGAATTGAATTCTTTTTCAGCCTGAATACTCTTATCTTTTACCAAATCTGCATTACCATCATAAAATTCACATAAAGCATCGTAAAGAGATTTAGCATTTTTATGCTCTGCAAAACGGTTGTAGATGTCTGGAGCTAAACAGAGAGTTAGAGCACCAAAAGCCTTTTGATCATGATCAATCAATTTCAGATCTCTTTCAGTATAGGAAGATGGGTCCTTGTTTTGAGAAACAACATCACCAACAGTAACCGTTGGTATGTGAGGACCAGAAGTAATCGATTCCCATTTGTTATGATCAGTGTAGAAAAAGAAAGCTTTGAGACATCTCTTCCAATCTTTAAAATTATCTCCATTAATGAGTCTTGGAGGTCTATTAGGAGCAACACTTTCAAGATCAGCAAGTGTGAGAGTAGTTAATTTCGACATTTTAATTTCGGCAGAAAAGATGATAATTTCGCTGACAATTTCGCTGAAAAGGATGACTTGGATGACAGTTTCGCTGAAGAATTACTTTCGCTGACAATTTCGCTGGAGCTGACAATTTCGCTAGCAATTTCAGCAACACTTTCGCTAGACCAAAGCCACCACTGGCTTAGTTTCGCTGCTAACTTCGCACGAAACAAGCTTGAACTTTCGTTCAAAAACAAATTCGGCAGCAATTTCGCTTGTTGATCGTTCACAAACACTGATGAACTTTCGTTCAAGAGATTAGTTTCGCAGAATCCCTAGAAAACAACTTCTGATGCAAAATAGCTCATAGTTTCGCTGAAAGATGATGAAAGTTTCGCTGGAAGAACACTAATTTTGCTGATCGATCTCAAAACCCTTTTTCACCTTAAAACCAATCTGAAATCATCCAAAACTCAATGAATTTGAGATCTGATGATTGTAGAATCTTCCTCAAACAAAAACGAGCATAATTCAATAAATTTCCATGTCAAAAACACCTTATAATCCAAAGAAAATTGATTGTGACTAGATATTGAATAAAAACCACAAAAACTCAACAAATCAAGAGCACTAAGGCTCTGATACCATATTGTTGGTCCATGTGATCGAAAAATAGTGCAAATGAAGTGATGAATTGCTCAATATCTAACATCCATGCTAAACAATAACAAACAATCAATAACATGAAGCACAATGATATTTTTGTGTAATAACTGCTTCGGATAGGTAACTTGCAACAATGATCCACGATTAGGGTTTTGCAAGCTTACCTTACAATGAGAATTAACAATAGTATATATAGCAGTTGTAATTTCGCAGACAGTTTCGCTGCTAGCGAAACTGTCGCGCCGAAACTACAGTTTCGCCCGGCAGAACACAAGTTCGCCGGGTAAACTATAACAGCAAACTATGAGCGAATTTACAGATTCGCTCATAGTTTTGCTGGACTGCCAAAAATACACAATTCAAAGAACATACAAAAGGAAACTAACAAAAGTCCTATTACAAGTAAAGTAAACAAACTATACTAAGGTGAGTCCAACCTATACATGATCTTCAAGAACACATATCCTGAACAGTCTCATAGGGAAGACCCATGATAGTTCGTTCTGCAGCTAAGCTCTTTTCACAGTTGCAAACCCTTGTGATTTCTTGTTGTTCCTCTTCTTTGACCTTCAGCATCTCGTCAGCCTCAGATTTTTTCTTTCTTTAATCAGCTTTTCCAACCTTATCGTCATTGGTTCTCACAGACTCCGGTTTATTGTCATTGTCGACTCTCAAAGCTTCACAGTTCTCTTCAACAGTTTCTGTAAATTCAAAATTTAAATCCGAATCATTTTTCAATAATTTCATCTTTTCAATCAGCTCGGCTTTGTAATCAAGTATGCTTGTTACAGAAGAAACAAGTTCAGTATTAAGCGCGTGGGTTTGATGTGGGAACACAGCTTGCTGAAATTCGTTTCTTTGGATATCCATCTCAAGATATTTTAGTCTAATGATCATATCCATAAGTTTTGTGTCGACATAACCTCTTTCTTACTTCAACATTTTAACTTGATAATTCCATGTAGACGGAAGCGAGTCAAGAAGCTTTTGAATCTGTTCATGATTACTGAGATCTGGAACACGCTTCTTTAGATTATTTGCCACCTTTAAGAATCGATCAATCAAATCTGTCAATTTTTCTTTCTTCATTGCTGCAAAAGAGTCAAACCGGCTTTGTACCGTTGTGAGATTATCTGATGTAAAGTCTTCTGAAGATGACATTATAGTGTTAAAAAATTTGAACAATTAAACGCCCCAAAAATATTTTTCCCAAATTTTTTGAATAATTCTCCCTCGGGAAAAATATATTCTTTTTAAATGTCACGCTAGACAATCTTAGCAATTGGGGAAGAAATGATAGTTTCGCCGAAATTATAGTTTCGCAGAGCTAGTTTCGTTGTGAACTCTAGTTTCGCTGGCAATTTCGGCAGCAGTTTCGCTAGCCAAATCCTTTAGATTGCTTAGTTTCGCCGACAATTTCGCACAAAACAAGCTTGAACTTTCGTTCAAAGATACTTTCGGCAACAATTTCGCTTGTAATATGCACACAAGCACTGTTGAACTTTCGTTCAAGATCACTACTTTCGCTGAGATGCTGAAATTAACTACAAAGTGTAAAACACTTGTAGTTTCGCTGAAAGAACAGGCAGTTTCGCTGGATGACTTGGTAATTTCGCTGGACGAAGCTGAAAAGCTTTTTCAACACGAAATCAATCTGAAAACGCCCAAATCTTAATGGATTTGAAACCTGATGATTAACAGAGCTTTCCCAACCAATAACAAGCAAAATTCAATCAATTTCCATATCAATAACACTCAAATTTAATCCGAAATTGATGAAAACATGATATGAACAAAAACAACCAAAACCTCAACTTCTCTCTCTAAAAATCTTCAAATCTTCAGAAAATTTGATCCAAAATGGCTCTGATACCAAATTGTAACTCCAGGATAATCAAACTTGAATCAAATCATGAAGAATTAGATCAAAATAATGATAATCACAATAAAACCCCTTTGATCTCTATAGATTGCTAATAATATTGTTTACAAGTAAATCCCTCAATCAATTGGTTATGCAACCATCCATCAACACTAATGACAATTAACCTATTTATAGTCTAGACTAATATATCACTAATTGCACTTAACTCCCTAGACTTAGGCTAATTAACATAAAATTACATATTAAGCATAAAAATGACTAAAAACAAGATAAAATATATTTTGTTCTCACAAAATATATTTATTACAATAAAACTCATAGTCATTTAAATCTTCAACGTCTCGTCTCGTTTCCTCGTCTCGAACGTGTCGGGTTTGACTTTTGTTGACTTTCACTGTGTTGATAATATAGACTATCTTTTACAGCTCCAACAAAAGATGAAAGTGATTAGTCGAGGTTATTTAAATGGGTGAAATGGCGGTTTAAGGGGTTTGGATAAGATGATGGGATGTTTCAGTGGAGGATGTGATAGGGCAGTAAGGTTTAGTCCATTTAAATAATCCAACATCATTAACAAAATCTTTACTTTATACAGAGTGGGTCCCAAAAGATTTCCGTTACACAGTAAAGTCTTTCTTCTGAGTATAAAGCAGTTCCGAAGGTTGTTCTTCCGAAGGCAAGTTTACTTCCGAAGGTAAAGCTTTTACTTTCGAGAGTAAAAATTGCTTTCCGAATGGAGAGTGTTATAATCTTCGGAAGTAGATCTAATATGTAATCAATTGCTTCTTCCGAGACAAAAAACTCTTCCGAGAAGAAAACTATCCTGGGAGGAATTTGCTTCGGAAGATATGTAAAACATCTTCCTAGGGTTAATTCCTCTTCAGAAGAATTTATACTTGGTGAAAATTTCAGAGAAGGACCTTCTGTAACAGGGCTTAAGATTGTTTTGACACAAGACTTTACACATTTAAAAAGGTTTTCAAATGAGATAGACTAATCAATGTTTATCATCCCAATAGCTATAATGAGATACTTGAATCTTTGTTCATCAAAAGCTTTGGTGAACAAGTTAGCATATTGTTCATTTGAGTCAACTTTGATTAGCTTAATTAGATTTTTCTCATGAATATGTCTAATGAAATGATACTTGATATCAATGTGTATTGTCTTGGAGTGCTTCACTGGATTTTCGGTAATTGAGATAGCACTGTTGTTGTCAATGTGGATACGGGTGCTCATGAAGTTGAATCTGTAGTCTATCATCTGGTTCTGAATCCACAGCAGCTGAGCACAGCAACTAGCAGCAGCAATGTATTCAGCTTCAGCAGTTGATGTTGAGACACAGGATTGCTTCTTGCATTGCCATGAGATTATCCTTCCACCAAGAAATTGACATCCACCTAATGTTGATTTTTTGTTGATGTTGCATCCACCATAGTGACTGTCAGCGTAGCCATAGAGATTGAAATTGTTGTTCCTTGGATACTAGAGACCTAATTTAGGTGGTCTTTTGAGGTATCTGAGGATTCTCTTGGCAGCAATTTGGTGAGACACCTTTGGAGCAGTCTATATCTTGCACAAATGCAAGTTGCAATCAGGATATCAGGTCTACTTGCTGTGAGATACATCAGAGAACCAATAATTGCTCTACTGATGTTGATCAGTATCCTCCCCCTCAGAGTCAGGGCAGAGATTATGGTTTCTGGGTATAGGTGTTTTGGCTGCCTTACAATCTCTCATGTCAAATCTTTCTAAGATGTCATTGACATACTTAGATTGATTGATAAAAAACCCTTCCTTCATTTGCTTCACCTGAATTCCAAGGAAAAAGTCCATTTTTCCCATGGAACTCATTTCAAACTTCTTCTTCATGATGCTCTCAAAGTCTTTACACATTTGGTCATTTGAGGAACCAAATATGATGTCATCAACATAGACTTGAACGAGAAAGATGTCCTTTCCAGACTTCCTTATGAAAAGAGTCTTATGAATGGTACCTCTAGTGTAACCATTCTTCAGGAGAAACTGAAACAATGTCTCATACCACAGCCTAGGTGCTCGGTGCAGCCCATATAGAGCTTTATCCAATTTACACACATAGTTGGGGTGTTATGGGTCTTCAAATCTTGGAGGCTGACACACATAGACTTCCCTATCTATATCCTTATATAGAAAGACACACTTGACATCAAGCTGGTAGACAGTGAAATTCTTGGATGCAGCATAAGCAAGGAAGATCTTAACTGCCTCAAGTCTTGCAACAGGTGCAAAGACATCAATATAATCGATTCCCTCCTCTTGAGTGTATCCTTGAACCACCAGTATTGCCTTGTTCTTGATGATCAATCCTCTATCCTCTCTCTTGTTTCTGAAAACCCATTTAGTGTCTATAGGTACTTGACTAGATGGTAGCAGACATAGGTTCCAAACCTTTTGTCTTTTGAATTGAAGTAGCTCCTCTTGCATTGATTCAACCCATCTACTATCTTTCAAGGCATCTTCTACCTTCTTGGGTTCCATCTGGGATAAAAAGCATGAGTACAAGCACACATTCCTATTGTGAGTTTGTCCTCTTGTTCTCACACCTTCAGAGACTTCCCCTATGATGTTCTCAGCTGGATGAGTGTTGTGAATTCTAAGTCTAGGAATTACTTCCAGTTGCAAAGATAGATCCAGATTGGACATATTTTTCTCAAGAGCTTGAACACTTTGTCCAGCTGCTATTTCAAACTCATTCAATGAGGATTGATTGAATGAATGAGAAACATCATCATCATTTGTTGGCTGTGAAGCAGCATTAACAGCTGCCTGTTCCTTCAAGATGTTGCTTCTATCTGCTTGGTGTTATGCAGTGTCACCTGATGAAGTTTGAGGATCAACAGGTGAATCACTGGTTGAAGCTCCACTATCCCTTGAGATAGTCATACTGTTAGATCTGCCAATAGTGGGAACTTGATTCGGTGCAGCTCTTGGAGAACTTGGAATAGGTATGGGTATCTCAAACAGTTGGTCATCATCAGAATCACTCAGCTGAAACATACTCACAAGATGGTTTAGAATAGTTTGGAAACAATTCTAAATCATAGATATGATCAGGGCCATTCCCCCTAACACAAGGAGTGTGCTCATTAACTACAATATTGAAAGATTCCTCAAATTTTTGATTTTAATGTTATAAACTCTATAAGCTTTAGAGTTAGGGGAATATCCAACAAAGATAGCATCATTCGATATTTCAGCAAATTTTGCCAAATTGTCTTTTGTGTGGGGAATGGTACACCTGCTGCCAAAGGACCTTAGAAAGCCAATGAACGGTGGCCTCTTGTTCTTTCCATGTGGCTTAACTACAAGAACTTTGTTCTGCACATAGCATGCAGTGCTGACTGCCTCTGCCCAAAATGTTAGAGGCAGCTTTGAATCAGCTAACATGGTCCGAGCAGTCTCAATAAGTGTCATGTTCCTCCTCTCAGCAACGCCATTTTGTTGAGGAGTTCTAGGAGCACTATATTGTCTGGCAATCCCTTTTGAGTTACAGGATGGGTCAAGAACGTGGTTTTTAAACTCAGTCCCTTGATCACATCTAGTTATTTTAACCTTGTGATCAATTTAATTTTCTATTTTAAGAATAAAAAATTTTAGAGTTTCAGCAGTTTCATTTTTAGTTCTTAAAAAGAATACCCATGTAAATCTTGTAAAATCATCAATAATCATAAGGCAATATGATTTCCTTTCAATGCTCATTATACTTATAGGACCAAATAGATCCATGTGCAATAAGTGTAATGGAGTGGTGATGGAGTTAACAACTTTGGATTTATGAGATGCCCTGTGTTGCTTCCCTTTCAGGCATGCAACATAGTTATATTTGTAGAAAAATTCATTTTTAGGCAAACCATGTACCAAGTTAGTTTAAACCAATTTATTCATTGTCTTAAAATTTACATGACATATTCATTTATGCCATAGTGTTGACTCATCACCATTAGCTTTGGAAAGAAAGCATGACACTTCACCCATTGGGGAAGCATTGTTCATATCAAGCTTGTACATATCCCTTTCCTAGGAAATCTAAGAAGCACCAGTTCCTGAGGAATTGTCATCCCGGGTGGATAATACACTCATGTTCTGTGAAGAGCATTTGATGTTTGTGATCACAAAACTGAAAAACACTTAACAGGTTGTGTTCAAGCTGTTTGAAAAAGTGACCTTTGTCAACTTTTATTTTCCATTGGATATATTTCCTCTGCCAGAAATATATCCTCCGGCCTTGCCTCCAAACTGGACAGGACCTCCATCATAATGTTGAAATTGTTGAAGGAGAGATCTATTCCCTGTCATGTGCCTGGAGCATCCACTATCCACAATCCAAACATTATTATTCTTGTCATATGGATGTCCCTGCACATAAAATGAGATGATTAGTTTTGATTGGATACCCAAGCCTTGTTGGTCTTGGGTTCTTCCAATGATGGTGACATAATTGAACCAAAATTTGTGCATGGGGGTTCAATGGATGTCTTTGAAGAAGATGTTTGGGCTACAGCATCTTCCTTGATCTTTCATTCCATCCCTTGGTTGATCATGGAGGATGAGCTTGTTGAAGCTTTTGTAGCATGCCATTCTTCCGAAGCTTCTTTCTTTTCAGAAGAAGCCTTCACCACCTTTTCATCCGAAGTAGTCTTCTTCTTGGATGGTTTCAAGGGGACTCTTTTGTTCTTTTGAGTCTTGACAACTTTAGCTTCCGAAGCCATTTTCCCTTCGGAAGAAGGACTTTCTTCCGAAAGCAACCTTGCTTCGGAACCAAGCTTTCCCTTTTTCATCCCTTGAACCATTTGATCAGGACCAAATGAGAAACCTTCCTTGACTCCTTCTCTTTTAACATTATTTGCATAATGTGTACTAGCAGGATTGTAGTAACAATCTTTCGCCATGTGGTTTTGCAGACCACACATTATGCATGCAATGTTAATCTTTTGGGAACTTAAGGATTGTTGTTTCTTGGTCTTTTTCTCTTCATCAGCAACCTTTCCCTTTAACTTATGATCCTTTGGTAGGACAGGAGTGCTGGTACTACACTCCTTTCCTGAATCAGAGTTTCCTACCACCTGGATTCCAACTGAGATGAATACACCCTTCTGCTTGGGTCTATCTTCAGCTTAGATTCAACCACTTTCTTGGCAGTTGTTTTGGATTCCAACTTCTGGCGTTGGTGGTCAGGGGTTGATCATCACCAGTAGGAGTAGGTAAAATTACCTGGTTCTTCCCTGTGATGGTCTCCATGGTTGCATCACTCTATGACTCATGAGAAGGTGGGTCAGCAGATGGAACCTCTTGCTCCTCAGTACCACACCTTGGTTGTCTTATAGACTCATAAGAATGTGGTGGAGCAATTTCATTGGTTCTGAACCCACCTTTGTTTTGGTAACAAAGTTTTGAGTGAGAGGATGATGCAAGAATGGCTTGGAAGTTTTGCTCAGAAATAGCATACTTCCTGGCTTGAGCCTCAGCTGTGACAAGCTGGGCTTGAGCCTCAGACAATTTGGATATTAAATCCTTTATTTGAGTCTTATAGTATGAGTGTTCATGTTTTAATAAGGACATAATTTTCTCAAACTCCTTAATTTTTCTTTGATAGTCAGATTCAGCCCTTTTAAAATCAGATTTTAAGACATTTAGAGACTCAATATTGGATTTAATTTCCATATTGTAGTCCTGATAGAATTTAACCTTAACAATACATGCAAGAGTACATAGATGTTCATATACCTTATTGTCATCTGTTCCAGCCATGAGTGCTTGAGCAGGAGTCACATCATGTACCAAAAAGCTCCAGTCAACTTCTTGAGCCATTGCAGCTGTCTCTGTTGACTTTCCAGTGGGCTTTGGTGTAGAGGGATGTGTGGAGGCCTGTGCGGTTCCCGGATATGACTTGGGAGGCTTGCATTCCCTTGCAAAATGACCAAGTTAGTTGCAGTTGTAACATTTGGCCTTAGTTTTGTCAAACCCTGTTGATACATATGTACCTAGATCCTGATATGAATGTAATATGTCTTGTTGGTCTTACACTTATGTAATGGTTGGGATATTAATGAAATGAGAATGTTTGATTGTGATTTATAATGTTTAATATTTCATTAATGAGTTGATATTGAATTGGTTATATAGGTTTGTGATTGTTTGAATTGATACACATAATGTTATACTAATGAATACATTCAAACTTAGCAATATGAAGTTCTCATGCGAATGGCCCATGCGAATGGACCATACGTATGAACAACTTCAGGCGAATGACGCAGTCGCACGACAGAACCAGGAGACTGGATCAGTCCTATGATTGTAACATGAGATTGGCTCAGTCGCACGACTGAACACTCAGTCGTGCGAATGGATCAACCGCATGGCTCAATCGCACGACTGAACCATACTAATGGTTCAGTCGCCCAAATGAGCAACCCTAACCTATAAATACCACCCAATTCGAGGAAAAACATAAGCATTCATTCCAATTTGACTCCAGACATACCCTAGCCGTCCAGAAGCCTCCAAGTTCATACTCCAAGTTCATAGAACGCTATAGATCGATTCCTAGTCGATTCTTAACGTTAGATTCAATACCTTATTGTTTCTACGTGCGTTCTCACTGATTGGATTGCCAATCAAATAGGATTCCGCACTATTTGGTTTGGTTAACATGTTAATCAGTTGGTATTTCATTCAAATACCAGATCCTAACAAGTGGTATCAGAGCTTTGGCTCTTGATTACGTGTGATTCAATCAATTTTGATACAAAGGTTGTGTTTTTTCTCTAAAAACGCAATCTTTTTGTGTCAAAAGTTGTCTTGGACGTCCCCTGCTCATCAAGTTTTGGTTTCTCCAGCATAAGGCGATTAGGGTTGGTGAAAATTCGGGTGTTTACGGCCAAAACACGTTAAACCTAGAAATTTTCGAAATACAACAGCTTCAGTCGCACGATTGACCCAATCGCACGACTGGACTTCATTCGCATTCCCCAGACGTAAGATTGGACTCAGTCGCATTTTTATTCGTACGACTAAGCAAACCGTTCGCAGTGTTCATCCGCATCAGTTTCATTCGCACGACTGGACCAATCGCTTAGTTCAGCCGCACGATTGAACCAGTCGCATAGTTCATTCGCACGGGTAGCCCATTCTGATCACTCCATTCGCACCAGTTAACAGATTGTTTAAGAGACTTAAAATTAATCGAGATGGAGGATCAGTTTTCAGCGTTTACAGCCGGGAAGGACTCAAGGATTCAGAACTTACTTCTACTGGAGAGTGAGGTGGGGAATCACAATGAGTTTCCCCACTGGAAACAACGTTTTGAGATCTACCTCAATGGAGTGGATCCAAATATGTGGGAAGCTATTAAGAAGGGATACAATATGCCGGTGGGAGCTGATGGGGTGAAACTTACTTTAGTAGGAATGACTGATGCACAGAAAGTTAAATATAATGTAGAAAAGAAAGTATATGCATTGCTAACACAGTATATCCCTAAGGATATTTTTCACCAGTACTCTGAGAATAAGCAAGCCAAGAAGTTATGGGATGAGCTGGAGAAAAGATATGACGGGAATGCTTCATTGAAGGCCATTAACGCTAAGGAGTTGAAGAAAGAATTTGACAACTTTTTGAAGATCATGTTAGGTTGGACTCACTTTAGTATAGTTGTTTACTTTACATTGTAATAGGACTTTTGTTAGTTTCATTTTGTATTTTCTTAGTAATTAGCAGTTTTGGCAGTCTAGCGAAACTGTGAGCGAATCTATATATTCGCTCACAGTTTGCTGTTTTGGTTTACCCGGCGAACTTGTGTTCTGCCGGGCGAAACTACAGTTTCGGCATGACAGTTTCGCTAATAGCGAAACTGTCAGCGAAACTATGACTGCTACATATAGAATTGTCATTTCACTTTGTATGGTAAGCTTGCAAAACCCTAATCGTGAATTTCTGTTGCAAGCTACCATTTCTAAGCAGTTTCTTCATTGAAATACAATTGTGCTTGTTGTTATTGAGTGATATTGTTCATTTGAGTATCAAATATGTCTTGATTCATCTTATACATTCTCAATTGTTGTTGTTTGGCTTGAGTGTTTGATATTGATCAAATTATCATATCAATTGTATTGTTCATCGATCACATGGACCAACAATATGGTATCAGAGCCTTAGTGCTCTTGATTTGTTGAGTTTTTGTGGTTTTGGTCAATATCTAGTTTCAATCAATTTTCATTAAATTATCAGCTGTTTTTGGCATGGAAATTGACTGAATTATGCTTGTTCTTGATTGAGGAAGATTCTATAATCATCAGATCTCAAATTCATTGAGTTTTGGATGATTTCAGATTGATTTTGAGGTGAAAAAGGGTTTTGAGATCGACCAGCGAAACTACTGTTCTTACAGCGAAACTGTCATCTTCATTCAGCGAAATTATGAGTTATTTTGGATCAGAAGTTGTTTTCTAGAGTTTCAGCGAAAGTACTCCCTTGAACGAAAGTTCATTAGTGTTTTTGACCAATCATCAAGCGAAATTGCTGCCGAATTTATTTCTGAACGAAAGTTCAAGCTTGTTTCCTGCGAAGTTAGCAGCGCAACTAAGCAATTGTTGTCTCTGTTCAAGCGAAAGTGCTGCTGAAATTGCAAGCGAAAGTGTCTGTTTCTGCGAAAGTGTCTGCGATAGTATTGTTTCAGCGAAACTGTTAACCAAGTCACCTCTTGCTGCGAATTTGTCAGCGAAATTATCAACTTTTCTGCCGAAACTATCATGTCGAAATTAACTACTCTTACACTTGCGGATCTTGAAAGTGTTGCTCCTAATAGACCTCCAAGACTCATTAATAGAGATAATTTTGAAGATTGGAAGAGATGTCTCAAAGCTTTCTTTTTCTACATAGATCATAATCAATGGGAATCGATTATTTCAGGTCCTCATATACCTACGGTTACGGTTTTGATGTCGTTTCTCAGAACAAAGACCCATCTTCTTATACTGAAAGAGATCTGAAATTGATTGATCGTGATCAAAAAGCTTTTGGTGCTCTAACTCTCTGCTTGGCTCCAGACATCTACAACCGTTTTGCAGAGCATAAAAATGCTAAATCCCTTTATGATGCTCTCTGTGAATTCTATGATGGAAATGCAGATCTGGTAAAAGACAAGAGTATTCGAGCTGAAAAGGAGTTCAATTCGTTTGTAGGATACAAGAATGAAAGTTTGACAGATCTTACAAATCGTTTCTTAACAGTCTCAAGCACTCTGAAGAAGTATGATGAAAGACTCTCCAACAGTGAACAAGTTAATAGGCTTCTTGATTCTCTTCCACCACAGTGGAGTCTTCAAGTGAGGATGCTCAAACAAGAAAGAGGTTTACAGATTATAAGCTGATGGATATCATTAACAAGTTGAAATCCTTTGAGTTGGATATGAAAAGAAGAGAATTTAACCAAACTATGATGCCTACATCTGGTTTTTCTCAAAATGCTGCTTTGTTGTCATCCGCTGCAAACTCTTACATTCAAAATCCAATTCAAGGAGGGAGCAATACAAGTAATTTCTCGAGTGCTAATAGTCATGTTGGAAAAGAATTGGGAAATTCTAAGGTGAATGCTGAAACTTCAATTCCATCTGAAACAATGGCTCTTTTTGGAATGTTTGTTCAGAGCTATGAAGCTCTTGTTGCTGGAGAATTGAAAGGTAAAGGAATGACTATGGAGGATATGTATCAGGTTGATCCTGATGATCTAGAAGAAACTGACATTCAATGGCAAATGGCAATGTTAACTTTAAGAGCCCGAAGATTCATGGAAAGAACAGGAAGAAAGAACTTTGGTGGTCAATCATCAACCTCAAAACTAGGATTTGATAAGTCAAAATTGAGGTGCTTTAATGGTAAACAATTGGGATATTTTAAACGTGAATGTCCATTACCAATTGTCATAGATCCTAGTAACACTGGAGTACCAAGATTGACAGCAGAGAAAGAAAAGGAAGAAGGAAATTCAAAAAAGGAGTCAGCCTTGATCTCAAACTTTGATTGGAGTGCAGAGGTGGAAGAAACAAGATCTGAAATAAATCATGCGTTAGTTGCTGAGGTTGTGGAAGGTGATGAAATGGAAGTTGGTAAAGATGGATTTGTGCTATTCAAGGAATTCAAAAGAGAAAACGAGTCTTCAGTAAAGGAGAAAGAAGAGAAGGCAGATGGAGAGGAGAAAGAGGAAATTACAGGTTCAGATGAAGAAAGAAATTCAAAAGCTGAGAAAGGAAAAGAGAAGGATGATGTGGCCGCTACTATTGAGGAAAGGAAATCAAGTACTCCAGTATGCATGTGCGATAAAGCTTTAGCTGCCGAAAGGATGGTAATGGGACTTCCTTATGAGGTAATACAGGATATGTGCTCATCTGCTTGCAAAATTAGACTTTTTGGGATTTATAAGGCTAATCGTTTGTTAATTGATAATGAAAAGGATTTAAAACGAATTAATGATGAACTTAAAATGAATGAATCAAATATTTTGTGAAATTAAATGAGGCTTTAAAAGAAACTGATCATTTAAAAATATTTGTTTTGGAAAGAAATGTAGAGATTAATACTTTGACTGAACAGGTTGCTCTTGCTGAATTTGAAGCAAGAAATGGACTATTTCTGGAATGAAACATGATGATCTTTGTAAATCTCAACGGGGAGCAAGAATTAAAACAGGTTTGGGTTATGAAAATGTACAGGTTTATCCTCCTCCTAGTACATACTGTTATTCTCCTATGCCTGTTTCTCATCCTTCTAATGATTTAATTAAATCAGATACTGACAGTATGTTTGCAGGTTTAGTCGGGAATAACTCTAAGTACATTCGTGAAGACTACGACTATGGACCAACTAGTGGGCTTGGATGCACTAGTTCTAGTACATCTGAAAATCAGCAGTCTGTTTTAGATAATAAGTCTAGTTTAAATTCAGTTTTTGTTTCTAGTTCAAATGTAACAGACTTGAATGTCTCATGTTCTCTTGATAGTTTTATTTCATCCTGTACTTCAAATCATGATAGTGATGATTTTTGTTCTCGTAATGAATGTAATGAATCTGATGTTTCTCCAAAAACAACTGAGCAACTTAAAATTAATTCTTTCGAAAAGTTCTTTTCTCAACCTATTCCATCTTTCATACCATTAAATATGACATCATCAGAAAAATGCAGTTCGTCTTCATCTGACACTACTACCAATGGTACAAGTTTTACTGATTTGACAGAAGAATCATGTTCTGATTTTGTAAGGAAGAATTTTGATTCAAATAAACAAAGACATCATGGTTGTATGAGACATTCAGTGATGTTGATTCTAGTTTGTCTGAATGTGATGAGGAGATTATTATTGATCCTATTTTTACCACATCACATCATAGACCTAGATTCAAACATCATTGTTTCAGGTGTGGTCAAGAGGATCATCTTGTCAAAAATTGTCCTTTGATTCAAAGATCCTCTAATAGAAATTGTTTTGGGAATAAATTGACAAAATTGGTTAATAATTTCTTTTGTAAAAAATCAGCTTCTTTAAAAACTAAAGTTGTTCAATCTTGGGTCCCTATTGCTCCTGGCTAAATGATTTGTTAATTCATTTCAGGAATCCTCTTCAAAGATTGTACACAGTTGTGGCATGTTGATAGCGGATGTTCCAAGCATATGACGGGATTAAAGGATTTGTTGACCAATTATCGGATTATAGATGGAGGATATGTGGCATTTGCTGGAAATAAGAAGGGTGGAAAAATGATTGGACAAGGAGAAGTTACCAATGGTTCTCTTACTCTAGAAAAAGTCAACCATGTTTCTGGATTGGCTTTTAATCTTCTGAGTGTTTCTCAAATTTGCGATAAAGACATTCCTGTTCTATTTAAATCTGATGAATGTTTATTTTTAAAATCAGAGATAGCCATTCCGGAGGATTTAATTCTCATGCGTGCTCCAAGGAAACATGATACATATCTTCTTGATATGAATTCAAATGAGTCAAAGGCTACTGCAACTTGTCTTCTCTCAAAAGCATCAACCTCTGAGTCACTCTTGTGGCATCGTCGCTTAGGCCGTGTCAATTTTAAGATAATTAATAAATTAGTAAAGAACAATCTTGTTAGAGGACTTCCTTTAAAAGAATTTTCTAGTTACTGAAAAATGCATGGCATGTGCCAAAGGGAAACAACATAAGAAACCTCATAAGCCCAAACTTTTAAATAGCATATCAAGTCCTCTTGAGTTGTTACATGCTGATTTATTTGGGCCAATTAGTGTTAAATCAATTGCTAAAAAATCTTTTGTCTTGTTGTTACAGATGATTTCTCACGATATTCATGGGTGAGGTTTCTTGCACACAAAAGCGAAGTTGCAGAAATTAATTCTTTCTATCGAATCAATCAGTAAAAGAAGAGTTATGGGATTACGAAGTGACAACGGCACTGAATTTAAAAATCAGATTCTTGATTCATTTTGTGCTCAAAACGGGATTGTGAGACAATTTAGTGCTGCAAGAACACCCCAGCAGAACGGTATTGCAGAAAGAAAGAATCGCACTCTTGTGGAAGCTGCTCGTACAATGTTGATAGAATCCTCATTACCAATTATTTTCTGGGCTGAAGCTGTTAATTGTGCATCTTATGTTCTAAACAGGGTGCTAATTGTGAAAGATAAAGTGAAGACTCCTTATGAACTTTTTCATAAGAGGAAGCCACTAATTGATTTCTTTCGACCATTTGGTGTTCTTGTACTCTTTGAATACTCAATCTCAAAAGACAAAATTTGGTGCTGTTTCTGACGAGTGTTATTTTGTTGGATACTCTTCTTCACAAAAGGCGTACCGAGTTTATAACAAGAGAACACGTATTGTTCAAGAGTCATTCTATGTTGATTGGCAGGAATCCAATCCTTCTGAAGTGAAATCTGAACCTGCATGGTTCTTTGACTCCAATACGGTGTTCAATTCATTTAATTTGCCAGTTTTCGATGATGATACATCAATTCCAAGTACTCAAACGAATATTATTCCATCATCTCCATCGTCTGTTCCATCCACTTCGCTAGTAAATGATGCTGTTTCAACTGATGTCAGCTCTTCGTCTCCAATGCCTGATCAAGCTCCATTATCTGATTCTTTATCTCCTACATCTCCTAATTTACCTGATCCAACACCTATCATTGATTCACCTTCATCTACTCTTTCTCCGGCTATGGCTGATACTTCTTCAACTATCTTTCCTTCTTCAAGTGATTACAAAACTTTGAAAGATCATCCGCTTGATAATGTGATTGGATCTGTTTCTGATGGTGTTCGCACGCGAAGTCAATCTGGTCTGATTAATGTTTGTCTTTTCTCATGCTTCATATCTCAAATTGTTCCAAAAAATGTTCATGCTGCTCTACAAGATCCTTGTTGGGTAGAGTCTATGCAATTGGAACTTCAACAGTTCAGAAAGCTTAAGGTTTGGACCTTAGTTGATTTACCTCCCAACAAATATCCAATTGGTACAAAATGGGTATTTAAGAACAAACCAGATGATCGGGGAGTGGTGGTGCGAAACAAATCTAGACTTGTAGTGCAAGGCTTTGCTCAAGAAGAAGGAATTGATTATACAGAAGTCTTTGCTCCAGTTGCTCGTCTTGAAGCAATCAGAATATTTCTTGCTCATGCTGCTCATAAACAATTCAAAGTTTACCAGATGGATGTGAAGTGTGCTTTTCTCTACGGAGACATTGATGAGGAGATATATGTGTGTCAACCACCAGGCTTTGAAGATCCTGATTTTCCTGATAAAGTATATAAGCTTGATAAATCTTTGTATGGTCTTCATCAAGCACCCAGAATCTGGTATGAGACTCTTACGCAATATCTTCTAAGCAATGGTTACTCTCGTGGTACCATTGATATGACCTTATTTAAAAGAGAGGTGAATGGTGAATGATCTTTGTTCAAGTGTATGTAGATGATATTATTTGGATCTACAAACTCTCAATTGTGTAGAGAGTTCGAAGAAGTGATGAGCCAAAGGTTTGAAATGAGTATGATGGGTGAAATGTGTTTCTTTCTTGGATTGCAAGTTGAACAACAGAAAGAAGGAATTCTTTTATCAGAGAAGTATATTTAAGATATTCTGAAGAAATTTAAGATGGATGATGCTTCTACTGAGATGACTCCTTTACGGCTCAGACCTGTCTAACTCCGGATGAAAATGGAAAACCAGTTGATCCTCATCTTTTTCGGTATATGATTGGCTCTCTCATGTATCTTACTGCAAGTCGTCCTGATATCACTTTCGCTGTTGGTTACTGTGCTAGATATCAGTCGGCTCCAAAGGAATCTCATGAGAAAGCTGTCAAACGAATATTTCATTATCTCTCAAAGGATCGTCTCGTCTTAGGATTGTGGTATCCATATGGGTGGAAATTGTTTTGATGTTACATGCTTACTCTGATAGTGAAACCAATGGTTGCAGTTAAACAGAAATCTGTGTCTGGTGGTTGTCAATATTTGGGAAATTGTCTGGTATCCTGGCAGAGCAAGAAACAAACTACTGTTTCTCTTTCTAAAGGGGAAGCTGAATATATTGCTGCTTCCAGCTGCTGCTCTCAAGTTCTCTGGATCCAACACCAAATGATTGATTATGGAATTAATTTTCTTCATACACCTTTATTCTGTGACAATGAGGCTGCCATTGGAATTGCTAAAAATCCCATTCATCATTCCCGCACAAAGCATACTGAAACACGAATTCATGCGATTCGTGATGCTCAAGAGAAGGGTTTCATTAATATTATACCCATCGATACAAAAAATCAAAAAGCTGATCTCTTCACAAAAACATTTGATAAACCTCGTTTTTATGAATTGATTTCTATGCTTGGGTTAATATCTTTTTAAATTTTCATTTTCTATTTCGTTGATATTAAAAAAAATAAAAAAATAATAAAAAAATATAAAATTAATTTATAATAATAGAAATATGAAAATAAAAATTTGGGGGAGTAATAACATTATTCTGAGATCGGAATTTAACATGATGAGAAATGATTGTATATTCTCTAATTATTTTTATTTACATGACCGGTACTTCCATGAGAAATGATAGTAACTGTTACTGGATTCTGTTTCACATTAAAAAAAATGGATCAGATTCTTTAACGATATGATTGATAGACTCAGCCTGATAAATGAAGTAGACAGCAGCTTTATGATTAAATTAAACTTCATGCTTAAGAATGTCTGGATTTACTCAATCGTTTTGGATTGCACAAAAACTGAGTCCTGACAAAAATTGGATTGAGAATGAATCTTTCGTTCATTTAGCTTTGTTATGTCATCACCCTCTGCTGGTATATTTGGTGTTAAGATGTCTTGTGTCTGTGCTTATCTCCTCTGCTGTACGTGAGTACTGACCTGGAGTGATGATCTACTCTGCTGTACGATAGTACTGACCTGGAGCTCTCATCAACACATGCTTAAATGGTTATCTCCTCTGTTATACGTGAGTATAGATCTGGAGCTCTCACCATTTTGATATAATTATGTCAAATCATCTTATCGATGAATTTCTCTCAGAATGAAATATTCTGTTTATAATCATTTGCACACTAATGCACAAACCTTGTTCTATGAAGATTGATTCATAATTCAAGAAATCCTGAGGTTGGGTGAGGGTTATACCAAATGATTGTGGGGTCTTAGCATTCTAAAGCATCTAATCGAACCATAAGCTGTTGGTTGAAAAAGGATAAGGCATGAGTTTAAGTGGACAATTATATCAGCAATCGTTATTGATTTTGTTGGTCCATGTGATCGATGAACAGTACAATTGATAGAATAGTTTGATCAATATCACATACATAAACCAAATAACAAACAATTGAGAGATGAATATGATGAATCAAGACATAATTGATATTAAAATGAATAAACTCACTCAATAACAATAAGCACAATTGTATTTCAATGAAGTAACTGCTTGAGAATGATAGTTTGCAACAGAAATTCCACGTTTAGGGTTTTGCAAACTTATCATGCAAAATGAAATGACAATAGTATATATAGCAGTCATAGTTTCGCTGACAGTTTCGCTACAAGCGAAACTGTCATGTCGAAACTATAGTTTCGCCCGGCAGAACATAAGTTCGCCGAGTGAACCAAAACAGCAAACTGTGAGCGAAACTATAGATTCACTCACAGTTTCGCTGGACTGCCAAAACTGCTAATAACTATCAAAATACAAAATGAAACTAACACAAGTCCTATTACAATGTAAAGTAAACATCTATACTAAAGTGAGTCCAACCTAACATGATCTTCAATACTCCCCCTAGGTTGGACCTCACTGTCTTCACTACTCTTGGTTTGACTCTTCAGCTCCCGTTTCCTCAGCTGCTGTTGATCTGTCTTCATCCCCTCCTGCAGCAATGTCTTTAGAAGCTTCAGCCACTGATTCTCCAAGATTAGTTCCTGCATCATCAGCTTCATCCGAATGACCACTAGCTCTAGCAAACTGCCTGGTCATGTCTTGAACGTCCATGGCAAAATCATCTTGTGCTCTCACCTTTTCAGCCAAACTCATTACTTCTGCCCGTACTCCTCTTATTTTGTTCGCCACATTCATAAACAAGCTTGCCTCCTTTCTTGTTTCCTCACCTGCCCCCGCCTTTATATGATTTTCACAGAGAATCAAGAGATCTTCATCACAAAAGCTGAATAACTCCATTGGGTCAAACACCCTAAATTCTTTTCCTTGTTTGGCTCTAATCACAGCCTCACCAGTGTTATTATTATAGAACCACTTCTCAAAGTCCTGTAAACGAGGAGGAAGAGGATCAGCCAGTCTTACTCTGTTTACAGTCTTAGGCGGGTTGACTCTCAAAACAATTCTCCCTTTCCCAGTCTCCCAGTCTTTATCTTTCTTAGATCTCCTTCGTTCAGCCTTCATAAATCCAAATGATTCAGAATTATCATTAAGACCATTTTTAATCTCCTTCTCCAGAAATACTGCCCTTTCACTTAAATGAGCATTAATCAAAGGCAAGGTAGCCAACCGTCTCAGATCCCATTTAGGCAAGGTCTTAAACGCCTTCCTCTTGAGCATGTAACTGATATTACCTCCTCTTCTTTTAATCAAAAACATCTTTAAGAAAGGATTATAACACCAGCTGATTATCTTCTTGTCTGCCTCTTTTCTGCTCAAACCCTCCATATTTTGAAACAGAGGAGTGAGTTCTTCAGCCTCCTTCTCCTTTACCAACCAATCACTCTTATCCATCTCAAACACGTCATTCTTATCATCTCCTTTCTTAGCCACATACACTAAAGGTCTCTCATCTACTTCATAGAATTCCGGTTCAGAATCATAATCAACCAACTGCTCATCCTCCTCTTCTTCATCAATCAACCCTTTACCTTTATCTGATGCTTCCTCATGAGTAGCTGTAACAATCACTTCTTCTCCCAAAATATCCTTATCAAAGTCAAACTGTAGATTAACAAACTCAGCCTCAACAATCTCATCTTCATCATTTCTGCCAGCCTCTTCTCTTGGAATCTCTTGTTCTCTTGTTTAAGTATCAGCTGCTCCAGAGGTGCCCTCTCCTACCTTGGATGAGGTACCAACATTCTAGAATGGGTACTTAGATATATCAGTCATATCATCTAACTCAGATTGAGTTAGTTGACTGGGTAGGCCAGCAGCAGCTTTCATCTGTGAAATTTCTTCAAATAACTTCTTAATCAAAGTATTCTGATCAATCAACATCTTTTTCATTCCGTCAATGACCTTATCTTTCTGTTGCTCCCGAATCTCTTGATTCATCAGTTTAGTCTTTATCATACTTAACTCATTTGCCAATGAAGTATTTAGACCACGAATCACATCCTCATCAAGACCAGCACTTGATTCTTTCCCTGCTATGAAACCCTCATGTCTATGTTTTGTTCTTCGTTCAGGCTCAACAAAGTCAGTCCTCTTTTTAGACCTTCGTTCTTTCTCCACCCTTATCTCTTCTGCTTGTGTATCTATATCTTCTTCAAAATCGTAATCTTTCTCTTTTGCATATCTCTTTCTTTTCTTAGCTGCATCAGCTTGTTTCACCCGTGTTTCCTCAGCTCTTTTGTTTTCAGACTCATCAACCCGTCTGATATAATTCCATCGCTCTGGTGGATACATGTTCTCCCAAAGATGGGTTATTTTACCACTGAAATCATGGCGTATAGCACAGCAATCTGCAAATATCTGAGGGTTCATCTGAACCAATCTCTTAACTTCACCATGTTTAGGAACATCAGGAATCAAATCATCAATAATCATCTGAATAAAACGAGGATATAATAACCATTTATCCTTTTTCACCGCCATCACATTTTCTGCCATACACGCGAAGATCAATCTAGCAATGTTTGCTTTCTCTCCTTTGCAACATATCACCATAGCTTTGGCCCAGTCAAGGTTAAGTCCATCAGATCCACCCTTACGGTGATCTAAGCACATAATAAACACGTGAGCTATATATCTCCATTCTTTAGATAAAAAGGACTTTTTAATCTCTTTCCTCGAACCAAAGACTGGTCCCTCATATCCCATTTTCCTGAAAGCTTGGAATACTTCAGATTCCTTCATATCAACTTCATCACCAGTATCATCGTCCAGTCTAAGAATCCTCGACACGTTCTCATCAGTAATAGATATATCATGATCAAGCACTCTAGCTGTGATCCTCTGAACATCTCCTCCGGTGTTGTATTCAGCTGATCTCCAAAAGTCTCTAATGTGAAGATCATAGATAGTGGGAGAGTGAGAGATAGCATATGCAATGGGTGATCTTTGGAGCCATCTAATACAATCCCGAAATCCGGCCGCCTTTGGCAAAGTATCATCTAATATGGCAGTAATGTTATTCCTCTCGTCAAAGTTGAGATTCGCCATAATAACCTGAAAAGATCAACAAATAAATTTGAATAAGAAATACTGAAAATAAGAAAAATAAGATACAAACAAAAGAAACAATCAATTTCGGCAAGCGAAACAATAGTTTCGCTCACTAAGATATGATAGATTCGCTGAATCAAAGACAGTTTCGTCAAGAAAAACAAACAGTTTCGACGAGCGAAACTATAGTTTCGCTCATAGAAACTTGTTAATTTCGCAGAACAAAAAGCACTTTCGACAAGATTAGAATGATTCAAAGTAGTTTCGCAATTAGTTTCACCAAAAATTAATTTAGTTTCGCTATTACAAATTAGTTTCGCTGACTTAGGAAAATATAGACGAAACTGTGAAATAAGGCTTAGTCATTGCGAAATTAGATAAGATATGGCGAAACTGTTAAGTTCGCTCGGACAGCATAACTTTACAGTTTCGCTGAAAGAATGTGAACTTTCGTTCAATTTCGCTGAAACTTCAGTAGTTTCGCTGAACGAACAGCGAAACCACCGAAGCGACAAAGTCCAAATCTCTGATGGATACGAGATGGAATCCAGATTAAGGAGTCAATCTAAGTTCGAAACTCACATACGAAATGAAAAGCACTCAAAATCAGTCCAAAACTCAATCTCAAATCAAAATTGCCGATTATGAAACTAAAAACCCTAAAAGACGACCTGAACAAATTCGCGAAGTTATGAAGAAAACTTTGCAAAATTGACTTATATAGCCAACAGTTTCGCTCAGAGAAACTGTAATTTCGCTAAAAGATAACTGGTTAACAACTTATAAGCTAACCTAGCGAAATTGCAGTTTCGCTTGGCGAAGCTATTAGCGAAAGAATAATTTCGCACCAATTTTTTTTTTTTTTTTTTTTTTTAATACACAAAGGAAGCACATCACATAATGAGATCTAAAATAATCAGAGATCACATTCTCTAAATATTTTAGAACATAATGATGATTAAAAATCATCTACCAGTCATGAGATCATACTGAATACAAGATCTGATCACAATCTGCACAGAAACCACAGAAATTAGAACAAATCAATAACGATTGCTGATATAATTGTCCACTTAAACTCATGCCTTATCATTTTTCAAACAACAGCTTATGATTCATTTAAGGTTCGATTAGATGCTTTAGAATGCTAAGACCCCACAATCATTTGGTAAAAACCCTCACCCAACCTCAGGATTTATTGAATTATGAATCAATCTTCATGAAACAAGATTTGTGGATAAGTGTACAAATGATTATACACAGAATATTTCATTCTGAGAGAAATTCATCAATAAGATGATTTGACATAATTATATCAAAATGGTAAGAGCTCCAGATCTATACTCACGTATAACAGAGGAGATAACCATTTGAACATGTGCTGATGAGAGCTCCAGGTCAGTACTATCGTACAGCAGAGGAGATCATCACTCCAGGTCAGTACTTCCGTACAGCAAAGGAGATAAGCACAGACACAAGACATCTTAACACAAAATAAACCAGCAGAGAATGATGACATAACAAAGCAAAATGAACGAAAGATTCATTCTCAATCCAATTTTTGTCAGGACTCAGTTTTTGTGCAATCCAAAATGAATGAGTAAATCCAGGCATTCTTAAGCATAAAGTTTAATTTAATCATAAAGCTGTTGTCTACTTCATTTATCAGGCTGAGTCTATCAAGCATATCGTCAAAGAATCTGATCCATTTCTTTTTATTTTTTTTATTATGAAACAGAATCTAGTAACAGTTACTATCATTTCTCATAGAATTACTGGTCATGTAAATAAGAAATATTTAGAGAATATACAATCATTTCTCTTCATGTTAAATCCGATCTCAGAATACTGATATTACTCCCCCAAATTTTTATTTTCATTTGACTATAATTATAAAAAAATTGTAACTTGATTTTATTTTTTATTGGTTTTTGTTTTTTTTTTATTTTTTATTGGTTTTTGTTTTTTTTTTTTTTTTGTAATAGAAAATGAAAATTTAAAAAGATATTAACCCAAGCATAGAAATCAATTCATAAAAACGAGGTTTATCAAACGTTTTTGTGAAAAGATCAGCTTTTTGATTTTTTGTATCGATGGGAATAATATTAATGAAACCCTTCTCCTGAGCATCACGAATCGCATGAATTCGGGTTTCAATATGCTTTGTGCGAGAATGATGAATGGGATTTTTAGCGATTCCAATGGCAGCCTCATTATCACAGAATAAAGGTGTATGAAGGAAATTAATTCCATAATCAATCATTTGGTGTTGTATCCAGAGAACTTGAGAGCAGCAGCTAGATGCAGCAATATATTCAGCTTCCCCTGTAGAAAGAGAAACTGTTGTTTGTTTCTTGCTCTGCCAAGATACCAGACAATTTCCCAAATATTGACATCCTCCAGACACAGATTTTCTGTTTAACCTGCAACCATTGGAATCACTATCAGAATAAGCATGTAAATCAAAATTTCCACCATATGGATACCACAGTCCGAGACGAGATGATCCTTTGAGATAACGAAATATTCGTTTGACAGCTTTCTCATGAGATTCCTTTGGAGCCGACTGATATCTAGCACAGTAACCAACAGCGAAAGTGATATCAGGACGACTTGCAGTAAGATACATGAGAGAGCCAATCATAGATCGAAAAAGATGAGGATCAACTGGTTTTCCATTTTCATCTGGAGTGAGACACGTCTGAGCAGTAAAAGGAGTCATTTCAGTAGACGCATCATCCATTTTAAATTTCTTCAGAATATCTTTAATGTACTTCTCTTGGTGAATAAGAATTCCTTCTTTCTGTTGTTCAACTTGCAAGCCAAGAAAGAAGCACATTTCACCCATCATGCTCATTTCAAACCGTTGGCTCATCACTTCTTCAAACTCTCTACACAATTGAGAGTTTGTGGATCCAAAAATAATATCATCGACATACACTTGAACAAAGATCATTTCACCATTCACCTCCTTCTTAAATAAGGTCATATCAATGGTACCACGAGAATAACCATTGCTTAAAAGATATTGTGTAAGAGTCTCATACCAGATTCTGGGTGCTTGATGAAGGCCATACAAAGATTTATCAAGCTTATACACTTTATCAGGAAAATCAGGATCTTCAAAGCCTGGTGGTTGACACACATATATCTCTTCATCAATGTCGCCATAGAGAAAAGCACATTTCACATCCATCTGGTACACTTTGAACTGTTTATGAGCAGCATGAGCAAGAAATATACGGATTGCTTCAAGACGAGCAACTGGAGCAAAGACTTCTGTATAATCAATTCCTTCTTCTTGAGCAAAGCCTTGCACTACAAGTCTAGATTTGTTTCGCACCACCACACCCCGATCATCTGGTTTGTTCTTAAATACCCATTTTGTACCAATTGGATACTTGTTGGGAGGTAAATCAACTAAAGTCCAAACCTTAAGCTTCCTGAACTGTTGAAGTTCCAACTGCATAGACTCTACCCAACACGGATCTTGTAGAGCAGCATGAACATTTTTAGGAACAATTTGAGAAATGAAGCATGAGAAAAGACAAACATTAATCAGACCGGATTGACTTCGTGTGCGAACACCATCAGAAACAGATCCAATTACGTTATCAAGCGGATGATCTTTCAAAGTTTTATAATCTCCTGAAGAAGGAAAGATAGTTGATGAAGTATCAGCCGCCGGAGAAAGAGTAGATGAAGGTGTATCAATGACAGGTGTTGAATCAGGTAAGTTAGGAGATGTAGGAGATATAGAATCAGATAATGGAGCTTGATCAGGCATCGGAGACGATGAGCTGACATCAATTGAAACAACATCAGTTACTTGTGGAATTGATGGAACAGACGATGAAGATGATGGAATAATATTCGTTTGAGTACATGGACTTGACGTATCATCATCGAAAACTGGCAAATTAAATGAGTTGAACACAGTATCGGAATCAAAGAACCATGCCGGTTCAGATTTAACTTCAGAAGGATTTGATTCTTGCCAGTCAACATAAAATGACTCTTGAACAATACGTGTTCTCTTGTTGTAAACTCGGTATGCCTTTTGTGAAGAAGAATATCCAACAAAGTAACATTCGTCAGAAACACCCCAAATTTTGTCTTTTGAGCTTGAGTATTCAGAAGCGTACAAGAACATCCAAATGGGCGAAAGAAATCAATTAGTGGCTTCCTCTTATGAAAAAGTTCATAAGGAGTCTTCACTTTATCTTTCACAATTAGCACTCTGTTTAAAACATAAGATGCACAATTAACAGCTTCAGCCCAGAAAATGACAGGTAATGAGGATTCTATCAACATTGTACGAGCAGCTTCCACAAGAGTACGATTCTTTCTTTCTGCAATTCCGTTCTGCTGGGGTGTTCTTGCAGCACTAAATTGTCTCACGATCCCTTTTTGAGCACAAAATGAGTCAAGAATCTGATTTTTAAATTCAGTGCCATTGTCACTTCTTAATCCCATAACTCTTTTCTTACTGACTGATTCAATAGAAATGATTAATTTCTGCAATTCCTCTGCAACTTCACTTTTGTGAGCAAGAAACCTCACCCATGAATAACGTGAAAAATCATCTGTAACAACAAGACAAAAGGACTTTTTAGCAATGGATTTAACACTAATTGGCCCAAATAAATCAGTATGTAACAACTCTAGAGGACTTGATATGCTATTTAAAAGTTTAGGCTTATGAGGTTTCTTATGTTGTTTCCCTTTGGCACATGCCATGCATTTTTCAGTCACAGAGAAATCTTTTAAAGGAAGTCCTCTAACAAGATTGTTCTTTACTAATTTATTAATTATCTTAAAATTGACATGGCCTAATCGACGATGCCACAAGAGTGACTCAGATGTTGATGCTTTTGAGAGAAGACAAGTTGCAGTAGCTTTTGACTCATTAGAATTCATATCAAGAAGATATGTATCGTGTTTCCTTGGAGCACGCATGAGAATTAAATCTTCTGGAATAGCTATCTCTGATTTCAAAAATAAACATTCGTCAGATTTAAATAGAACTGGAATATCTTTATCACAAATTTGAGAGACGCTCAGAAGATTAAATGCCAATTCAGGAACATGGTTGACTTTTTCCAGAGTAAGAGAGCCATTGGTAACTTCTCCTTGTCCAATCATTTTTCCACCCTTCTTGTCTCCAGCAAATGCCACATATCCTCCATCGATAATTCGATAATTAGTCAACAAATCCTTTAATCCCGTCATGTGTTTGGAACAGCCGCTATCAACATGCCACAGACTGTTTACAATCTTTGAAGAAGATCCCTGAAATGAATGAACAAATCATTTAGCCAGGAGTAATAGGGACCCAAGATTGAACAACCTTTGTTTTTAAAGAAGCTGATTTTTTATGAAAGAAATTATTAACCAATTTTGTCAATTTATTCCCAAAACAATTTCTATTAGAGGATCTTTCAATCAAAGGGCAATTTTGATAAGATGATCCTCTTCACCACACCTGAAACAATGATGTTTGAATCTAGGTCGATGATGTGATGAGGTAAAAATAGGATCAATAATAATCTCCTCATCACATTCAGACAAACTAGAATCAACATCACTGAATGTCTCATACATCTCATAATGTTTTTGTTTATTTGACTCAGAGTTATTATTTACAAAATCAGAACTTGATTCTTCTGACAAATCAGTAAAACTCGTACCATTGGTACCAGTTTCAGATGAAGGAGAACTGCATTTTTCTGAAGATGTCATATTTAATGGTATGAAAGATGGAATAGGTTGAGAAAAGAACTTTTCAAAAGAATTAGTTTTAAGTTGCTCAGTTGTTTTAGGTGAAACATCAGATTCATTGCATTCATAACCAGAACAAAAATCATCACTATTAAGATTTGAATTACAAGATAAAATAGAACAATCAGGAGAACATGAGACATTCAAGTCTGTTACATTTGAACTAGAAACAAACACTGAATTTAAACTAGACTTATTATCTAAAACAGACTGCTGTTTTTCAGGTGTACTAGAACTAGTGCATCCAAGCCCACTAGTTGGTCCATAGTCGTAGTCTTCACGAATGTACTTAGAGTTATTCCCAACTAAACCTGCAGACATACTGTCAGTATCTGATTTGATTAAATCATTAGAAGGATGAGGAACATGCATAGGAGAATAACAATATGTACTAGGAGGAGGATAAACCTGTACATTTTCATAACCCAAACCAGTTTTAATTCTTGCTCCCCGTTGAGATTTACAAAGATCATCATGTTTCATTCCAGAAATAGTCCATTTATCTAACTTTGACTGAAGTTTGCTTGCTTCAAATTCAGCCAGAGCAACCCGTTCAGTCAAAGTATTAATCTCTACATTCCTTTCCAAAACAATTCTTTTTAAATGATCAGTTTCTTTTAAAGCCTCATTTAATTTCACAAAATATTTTGATTCATTCATTTTAAGTTCATCATTAATTCGTTTTAAATCCTTTTCATTATCAATTAACAACGATTAGCCTTATAAACCCCAAAAAGTCTAATTTTGCAAGCAGATGAGCACATATCCTGTATTACCTCATAAGGAAGTCCCGTTATCATCTTTTCGGCAGCTAAAGCTTTATCGCACATGCATACTGGAGTACTCGATTTCCTTTCCTCAACAGTAGCGGCCGCATCATCCTTCTCTTTTCCTTTCACAGCTTTTGAATCTGTAGTTTTCTCTTTCTTCTCTCCATCATCCTTCTCTTCTTTCTCCTTTACTGAAGATTCATTCTCTCCTTTGAATTCTTTAAACAACACAAACTCATCTTTCTCAACTTCCATCTCATCACTTTTCACAATCTCAGCAACTAACGCATGATTTATTTCAGATCTTGTTTCTTCCACCTCTGCACTCCAGTAAAAATTAGAAATCAAGGCTGACTCCTTTTTTGAATTTCCCTCTTCCTTTACTTTCTCTGCTGTCAATCTTGGCACTCTAGTGTTACTAGGATCTGTGACAATTGGTAATGGACATTCACGTTTAAAATGTCCCAATTGTTTACAGTTGAAGCATCTTAATTTTGACTTGTCAAATCCTAGTTTTGAGGTTGATGATTGACCACCGAAGTTCTTTCTTCCTGTTCTTTCCATGAACCTCCGAGCTCTTAAAGTTAACATTGCCATTTGCCATTAATGTCAGTTTCTTCAAATCATCAGGATCAACTTGATACATATCTTCCATAGTCATTCCTTTACCTTTCAATTCACCAGCAACAAGAGCTTCATAGCTCTGAACAAACATTCCAAAAAGAGCCATTGTTTCAGATGGAATAGTAGTTTCAGCATTCACCTTAGAATTTCCCAATTCCTTTCCAACATGATTACTACCACTTGAGAAATTACTTGTATTACTCACTTCTTGAATTGGATTCTGAATGTGAGAGTTTGCAGCGGATGACAATAAAGCAGCATTTTGAGAAAAACCAGGTGTGGGCATCATAGTCTGGTTAAATTCTCTTCTTTTCATATCCAACTCAAAAGATTTCAACTTATTAATGATATCCATCAGCTTATAATCTGTAAAACCTCTTTCTTTTTTGAGCATCCTCACTTGAAGACTCCATTGTGGTGGAAGAGAATCGAGAAGCCTGTTAACTTGTTCACTGTTGGAGAGTCTTTCATCATACTTCTTCAGAGTGCTTGAAACAGTTAAGAATCGATTTGTAAGATCTGTCAAACTTTCATTCTTATATCCTACAAACGAATTGAACTCCTTTTCAGCTTGAATACTCTTGTCTTTCACCAGATCTGCATTCCCATCAAAGAATTCACAGAGAGCATCATAAAGAGATTTAGCATTTTATGCTCTGCAAAACGATTGTAGATGTCAGGAGCCAAGCAAAGGGTTAGAGCACCAAATGCTTTTTGATCACGATCAATCAGTTTCAGATCTCTTTCAGTATAAGAAGATGGATCTTTATTCTGAGAAACGACATCACCAACTGTAACCGTAGGTATATGAGGACCTGAAATAATCGATTCCCATTGATTATGATCTGTATAGAAAAAGAAAGCCTTGAGACATCTCTTCCAATCTTCAAAATTATCTCCATTAATGAGTCTTGGAGGTCTATTAGGAGCAACACTTTCAAGATCCGCAAGTGTGAGAGTAGTTAATTTTGACATGATAGTTTCGCAGAAAGATTGGTAATTTCGCTAGTAAATTCGCTGACAAATTCGCTAACAACTTCGCTGAGAAAGCAGACTTGCTTAACAGTTTCGCTCAAACACTACTATTGCAACACTTTCGCAAACACAGACACTTTCTCTTGCAATTTCAGCAGCACTTTCGCTTGAATCAGAGACAACAATTGCTTAGTTTCGCTGCTAATTTCGCAGGAAACAAGCTTGAACTTTCGTTCAGAAATAGATTCGGCAGCACTTTCGCTTGATAATTGATCAAAAACACTGCTGAACTTTCGTTCAAAGAAATACTTTCGCTGAAACTCTAGAAAACAACTTCTGATCCACAATAACTCATAATTTCGCTGAATGAAGATCACAGTTTCGCTGTAAGAACTGTAGTTTCGCTCGTCGATCTGAAAACCCTTTTTTACCTTAAAATCAATCTGAAATCATCCAAAACTCAATGAATTTGAGATCTGATGATTGTAGAATCTTCCTCAATGAAGAACAAGCATAATTCAATCAATTTCCATCCCAAAAACAGCTGATAATCCAATGAGAATTGATTGAAACTAGATATTGACCAAAACCACCAAAACTCAACAAATCAAGAGCACTAAGGCTCTGATACCATATTGTTGGTCCATGTGATCGATGAACAGTACAATTGATAGAATAGTTTGATCAATATCACATACATAAACCAAATAACAAACAATTGAGAGATGAATATGATGAATCAAGACATAATTGATATTCAAATGAATAAACTCACTCAATAACAATAAGCACAATTGTATTTCAATGAAGTAACTGCTTGAGAATGATAGTTTGCAACAGAATTCCACGTTTAGGGTTTTGCAAACTTATCATGCAAAATGAAATGACAATAGTATATATAGCAGTCATAGTTTCGCTGACAGTTTCGCTACAAGCGAAACTGTCATGTCGAAACTATAGTTTCGCCCGGCAGAACATAAGTTCGCCGAGTGAACCAAAACAGCAAACTGTGAGCGAAACTATAGATTCGCTCACAGTTTCGCTGGACTTCCAAAACTGCAAATAACTATCAAAATACAAAATGAAACTAACACAAGTCCTATTACAATGTAAAGTAAACATCTATACTAAAGTGAGTCCAACCTAACATGATCTTCAGATTTGTTCTAATTTCAGTTGTTTCTGTGCAGATTGTGATCAGATCTTGTTTTCAGTATGATCTCATGACTGGTAGATGATTTTTAATCATCTTTATGTTCTAAAATATTTAAAGAATGTGATCTCTGATTACTTTAGATCTCATTATGTGATGTGCTTCCTTTGAGTAAAATAAATAAAAAAAATAAAAATAAAACATATAAAAAAATAATAATAATAAAAAAAGGGGTGCGAAATTATTCTTTCGCTAACAGTTTCGCAAAGCGAAATTTCAATTTCGCTAGGTTTGCTAATAAGTTGTTAACCAGTTATCTCCTAGCGAAATTACAGTTTCACTGGACGAAACTGTAAATTCGCCAGACGAATTTATAGTTTAGCTGTTTGCGAAACTGTTTGCTATATAAGTCATTGTTGCGAAATTTCTCTCATAATTTCGCGAAATCGCTCAGTTTCATTTTTAGGGTATCTCCGTAACTTTATAGGCGATTTTGATTTGTGTTAGTGTTTTGGACTGATTTTCAGTGATATTCGATTCGTATGTGAGTTTCGAACCTTGATTCACTCTTTAATCTGGTTAAAATCATCTATTCTTAAGTAATCTGGATTGTGTCTCTTCGGTGGTTTCGCTGTTCGTTCAGCGAAACTACTGATTTCTCTGCGAAATTGAACGAAAGTTCACATCTTTTCAGCGAAACTGTAAAGTTATGCTGTCCGAGCGAACTTAACAGTTTCGCCATATTTTCTCTAATTTCGCAATGACTGATCTTTAACTTGCACAGTTTCGCTTGTGTTTTCTTATGTCAGCGAAACTAATTTTCATACAGCGAAACTAATTTGTAATAGCGAAACTAAATTAATATTTGGTGAAACTAATTGCGAAACTTCTTTAATTTATTCTAATCTTGTCGAAACTGTCTTTTGTTCTGCGAAAATAACAAGTTTCAATGAGCGAAATTATAGTTTCGCTTGTCGAAATTGTTTGTTTTCCTTGTCGAAATTGTCTTTGATTCAGCGAAACTATCATGTCTTAGTGAGCGGAACTATTGTTTCGCTTGCCGAAACTGATTGTTTCTTATATTTTTGTCTTATTTTCTTATTTTCAGTATTTCTCATTCAAATTTAATTTTTTTCTTTTCAGGTTATCATGGCGAATCTCAAATTTAATGAGAGGAATAACATCACTGCCATTTTAGACGATACTCATCCGAAGGCGGCCGGATTTCGTGACTGTATTAGATGGCTTCAGAGATCACCTATTGCATATGCTATCTCTCACTCACCTACTATTTATGATCTTCATATTCGAGATTTTTGGAGATCAGCAGAATACAACACTGGAGGAGATGTACAGAGAATCACAGCTAAAGTGATTGATCATGATATAACTATTATTACTGCTGAGAGCGTGTCTAGGATTCTTAGACTAGAAGATGATTCTGGTGATGAAGTGGATATGACGGAGTCTGAAGTGTTCCAAGCTTTTAGACGAATGGGGTATGAGGGACCAGCTTTTGGTTCAAGGAAGGAGATTAAAAAGTCTTTTTTATCTAAGGAATGGAGATATATAGCTCATGTTTTTTTATGTGCTTAGATCACCGTAAGGGTGGATCCGATGGACTTAATCTTGACTGGGCCAAAGCTATGGTGATATGTTGTAAAGGGGAGAAAGCAAACATTGCTAGACTGATCTTTGCGTGTATGGCAGAGAATGTGATGGCTGTGAAGAAAGATAAATGGTTGTTATACCCTCGCTTTATTCAGATGATTATTGATGATCTTATTCCTGATGTTCCTAAACATGGTGAAGTCAAGAGACTAGTGTAGATGAACCCTCGGATATTTGCTGATTGCTGTGCTATCCGACATGATTTCAGTGGAAAAATCACCCATCTTTGGGAAAATATGTATCCTCCAGAACGGTGGAATTATATCAGACGGGTCGATGAATCTGAAAACAAAAGGGCTGAAGAAACAAGGGTGCAGCAAGCTGATGCAGCTAAGAAGAGGAAGAGATATGCAAAAGAAAAAGATTATGATTTTGAAGAAGATATTAATGCACAAGCAGAAGAGATCAGGGTGGAGAAAGAACGGAGATCTAAAAAGAAAACTGACTTTGTTGAGCCTGAACGGAGAACAAAACATCGACACGAGGGATTTACAGCCAGGAGAGAGGCTAGTGCGGGTCTTGATGAGGATGTGATTCGTAATCTAAATACTTCATTGGCAAATGAGTTGAGTATGATAAAGACCAAACTGACGAATAAGGAGATTAGGGAAAGACAGAAGGATGAGGTAATTGAAGGAATGCAAAAGATGTTGGTTGACCAGAATAAACTGATTAAGAGATTCTTTGAGGAAATTTCACAGATGAAAGCTGCAGCTGGCCTACCTAGTCAACTAACTCAATCTGAGTTAGATGATTTGACTGACATATCTAAGTACTCATTCTTGAATGTGGGTACTTCATCTAAGGTAGGAGAGGGCACTTCTGGAGCAGCTAATACTGAAGCAGGGAAACAGGAGATCCCAAGAGAGGATGCTGGAAGAAATGAGGATGATGATATTATTGGGGATGGGTTTGTTAACTTACAGTTTGATTTTGATAAGGATATTGTGGGTGAAGAAGTGGTTGTTACAGCTACCACTGAGGGAGTGTCTGATAAAGGAAAAGGATTGGTTGATGACGATGAGGAGGATGAACAATTGGTAGATTATGATTCTGAACCAGAATTTTATGAAGTAGATGAACGACCACTAGTGTATGTTGCTAAGAAGGGAGAAGATGAAGCTGATGTATTTGAGATGGATAAGAATGATTGGTTGGTGAAGGAAAAGGAGGCTGAAGAACTTACTCCTTTATTTCAAAATATAGAAGGTTTAAGCAGGAAAGAAGCAGATAAGAAGATAATAAGATGGTGCTATAATCCTAGATTAAAGATGTTTATGATTAAAAGAAGAGGAGGAAATATCACCTACATGCTTAAGAGGAAGGCTTTTAAGACCTTGCCCAAATGGGATCTGAGACGGTTGGCAACTTTGCCTTTGATTAATGCTCATTTAAGTGAAAGGGCAGTATTTCTTGAGAAGGAAATCAAAAATGGACTTAATGATAATTTTGAGTCATTTGGATACATGAAGGCTGAAAGAAAAAGATCAATGAAAGATAAAGATTGGGAGACAGACAAAGGAAGGATTGTATTGAGAGTCAAACCACCAAAGACTGTAAATAGGGTAAGATTGGCTGATCCTCTTCCCCAACGTTTACAGGACTTTGAAAAGTGGTTTTACGATAAAATACTGGAGAGGTAGTGATTAGAGCTAACACGGAAAAGAGTTTAGGGTGTTTGACCCGATGGAGTTATTTAGCTTCAATGATGAAGATCTCTTGACTCTTTGTGAAAATCATATTAAGGCTGGGGGCTGGAGGGGAAACCGAAAAGAGGCCGTCCAGTCTGTTTATGAATGTGGCAAACAAAATAAGAGGAGTACGGGCGGAGGTAAAGAGTTTAGCTGAAAGATTAGAGCACAAGATGATTTTGGCCATGGATGTTCAAGATATGACCAGGCAGTTTGCAAGGGCTAGTGGTCATTCTGAGGAAGCTAGTGATGCAGGAACGAACCTTGGAGGATCAGTGGCTGAAGCTCTCTGAGATGTTGCTGCGGGAGGTGATGAAGATAGATCAACAGCAGCAGAGGAACCGGAGCCGACGAGTCAAATCAAGAGAAGTGAAGATAGTGAGGTCCAACCTAGGGGGAGTATGAAGATCATGTTAGGTTGGACTCACTTTAGTATAGTTGTTACTTTACATTGTAATAGGACTTTTGTTAGTTTCATTTTGTATTTTCTTAGTAATTAGCAGTTTTGGCAGTCTAGCGAACGGCGAACTTGTGTTCTGCCGGGCGAAACTACAGTTTCGGCATGACAGTTTCGCTAATAGCGAAACTGTCAGCGAAACTATGACTGCTATATATACAATTGTCATTTCACTTTGTATGGTAAGCTTGCAAAACCCTAATCGTGAATTTCTGTTGCAAGCTACCATTTCTAAGCAGTTTCTTCATTGAATAAAAATTGTGCTGTTGTTATTGAGTGATATTGTTCATTTGAGTATCAAATATGTCTTGATTCATCTTATACATTCTCAATTGTTGTTGTTTGGCTTGAGTGTTTGATATTGATCAAATTATCATATCAATTGTACTGTTCATCGATCACATGGACCAACACTTTTCATCGATGGGAAATGAGAGTTTAGACGACGTTATTGATAGATTCTACCATTTGATGAGCGAGCTACACACACATGGTGTCACTACTACCATGGAAGATAAAGTGTCAAATTTTGTAGACGGACTGCCAGAAAAATGGGCTTCTTTTGTGTCAAATCTGCGACAGAATGGATTGCTAGCAAGTTTGGACATCAATGATTTCATTCTAAAGCTGCGAGAAGAAGCACTTAGGATGAAGTACCGAGCTCAGAAGTCTTCCTACACTCAGAATCGCTTTGTACAATGCCACTCCTCAAGTAAGATGTCTGGAGCACTTCTTCAGACTGCCTTTGTGTCAGCATCATCTGGTCCTTCACAAGTCTCTCCTTCAGGATCAGAAACGTCAGGGTATTCTAGTACCCATTACATTGGATCTGAAGCAAATGATACAAGACTGAAGACCGAGAATCTCGGAAATGTGACAGTAGAAGTAGCTCGAGAGCACATGGATCTCTTGGCAGCAGTGGTCCATTCCTATGATGGACTTGTTGCTGGGAAAATTGGAAACTGCCATCTGGCAGATGAGGACTACGAGCAGGTAGATGAGACTGAACTAGAGAGGATGGATATTATGTGGGCCTTAGCAAGCGCTGTCCGGAAGGCGAAGAAGTTTGTGAAGAAGACCAGACAAAACTGGTTGCTACTAAGACACTACTTTTGGCTTTGACAAGAGCAAGGTGACCTGCTTCAACTGTGAAGAAAGGGGCACTTCAAAAGAGAGTGTGTGAAGCCAAAGAAGACTGGAAACGGGAATCCATTCTCGTCCTTCACTCGTTCAAGAAGACAAGAAAGCTAGCAGTTCTACTTCATCAAGCAAGGATCCAAAAAGCCTTGACTGGCCCATGATGATGAAGGACAGGACTGGAGCTTTCGGTTCTCTGTCTCTCCGGGAGAATCCAATATTGCGAGCGTGGAAGAACTTAGATAATGATTCCTCGAGTGAAGGATTGATATGCGGTTGAGATAGCGATGTCAAATAGTGAAGAGACTGCAACAGAGGTCAGCTACAAGCCTGAAGAAGGGATGTCTACAACAAAGATAGAATCACCAGAACCAGAGACAGCAGATGCTGCGTTGATGGCTGATTCATCAGACCAGAACCTCCTCAGGTAAGTACCACTGACCAACTTTTCTAAAATCATGCTTCTTCTGATTGTAATAAATTTAGAGAAAGCATAGATAAAATTTTGCTAGGTTATTAGATCATAAGTGATAGCTTAGTAAAGGATTTGCAACTGTGCACTGAGGCAAATAGAGTTTTAAAACAAAATGAGCATAGTTACAAAGAAAAGATAGACCTTTTGATAAACAACAGCTTAGGGATACTGAAGTAGTAGCCTTTAACCAAGCTATATGACATTAGGTACTATCTTAACTCCTTAGAAGACACTAAGAAACAAAAGAGCAGTTTTAGAAGTAGAAGTCAACTCTTTAAAGCAAAAACTGCTCAGTTGGACAAGTTCATCTCATATTGTCCAACACTTAGTGAGAGAGCGTAACAATGGGGAGGGGTTGGGTTATAAAGTGGTTCCACCAACACCTGAGACCTTGATGAACACTTTCTTGTAGACCAATAAATAACAATCCCATCAAGGATCATGTGGTGTCTACTCCTCTTGTTAGTGATCCAGATTCCTCATGTTCTTCAATTGAATCTGGAACAAAACAAAGGATGCCACTTCAAAGGCAAAGGGTAAAAATGCCTTGTGTGTTTCTATCTGGAAAAAGAATTTGAAAAGTTTATATAAAGTCAGGATCAAACAAAGTCAAATCTGAACCTAAAAAGAATGTTAATGTTAACCTTTCACGAGTCTCATGTCAAAGTCCAATTAACCAAAAAGGAAAAGATGTTAAACATGTTAAAACAATTAAGTTTGTTAAACAGGAGAAAACATCAAAAGAAGTAGAGTCAAAACCCAAAAATAATGATCTCACTAGTGTGTCACACACATCTCCACATAGACAGTTTAATCATAAAGTTGATAGCAGGTCATGCTATAACTGTGGAGAGTATGGACACATTGCTTCCTTTTGTCCTTACTATCAGACACCTAGGAAGAAAATTGAACTTCAGGATTCGAAATCTAGGTCTTTTAAGAGGAGTTCTTTAACTCCACCTAGAAGAACTAGTGAACCCAAAGTTCAACCCATTAGCCAGTCGACTGTTTATCACAAATAGGCCTTACACAAATCTGGCTTATGGAAAGAAAAGTCATCCTTTGTGTCTGATAATGATGTGAGAAGGCACCTGAGCTACCCTCACCTTCTAAGGGTCAATGGGTTAAATTCATGATGTGTGATGCCTCTGGGAAACCCAAGCCAGTAAAGGCTTGGGTTCCTAACCTAAATTAATGTTTTAAATTGTATGTGCAGGGTGTTTGCTACAGTGCTGTAACCAACACGTGGATTGTAGATAGCGGAGCATCCAGGCACATGACAGGAAACAGGGATCTTTTATCAAATGTCAAACAAATAAAAGGAGGTCATGTTTCTTTTGCTGGCAACAAAGGAGGTTATATCACAGCTCAGGGAGAAGTTGGAAATCAGAAAGTTAAGTTTGATAAAGTGAACTACGTTCAACAACTTCAAAATAACTTACTTTCTGTTTCCCAAATATGTGACAAAGGATTTAAAGTCATATTCGACAACAAGAAGTGTTACGTCCTAAAGAAAGAATATGTGATTCCGGAGGACCAAGTTTTGATGACAGCTTCAAGATATAAAGACCTTTATGTTTTGGATCTCTCAACGGCTTCTACAACGGATCATGAAGTTCAGTGCTTCATATCAAAAGCTACTGAGAAGGACTCCATTTCCTGGCATAGGAGAACGGGACACATTAATCAACAGAAGATGAATCACTTGATCCAGAAGGATCTCGTGAGAGGAGTTAACGTCAAAAATTTCCAACTTCTAGATTTCTGTGTAGCATGCAAGAAAGGCAAACAGACGAAGAAGTCTCATAAGGAAAAAAAATTCATTCTATCGAGCTTCCTCTTGAACTTCTTCACATGGATCTGTTTGGTCCAGTCAGTACAAAGAGCATTGCAGGTGACTTGTACTGTTATGTGGTTACTGATGACTACTCAAGATTCTCTTGGGTAATGTTTCTGAAGTCCAAATCAGAAACATTTGAGTCATTCAAGGAATTAGTAACCACACTGGAATCTCTCTACAAGCTGAAGGTGAGACAGGTACGCTCAGACAACGGGACTGAATTCAAGAATCAGTGGATGGAGGCTTACTGCAAGGAAAAGGGAATTGTGCACCAGTTCACTTCTGCCTACACGCCTCAGATTAATGGTGTTGCTGAGAGAAAGAATAGAAGCTTGATAGAGACAGCACGGACAATGCTAGCAGACTCGAAACTGCCTATCCAATTCTGGAATGAGGCAGTGACAAATGCATGTTATACATTAAATCGAGTTCTGGTAGTCAAGCGCCATGGCAAGACATGTTAAGAGTTACTACAACGACGTAAACCTAATCTGGAGTATCTCGAACCATTTGGCGCACCGTGCACACTTCTGAAGAAGACTCAAGAAGGAAAATTCAGCGAAAAGGCTGATGAAGGGATCTTCCTAGGATACAACATACCGAACAAGAGAGTTTACAACAACTCAACGGGTTTAGTAGAAGTGTGGTGTAATGTTGATGTTCAGAGATATACCACACCACCTACGGGAAAAGGACCCGCTTACTTTTTCGACTATGATGGATTCTTCAAGTCCTTCAACATACCTATTTCCCCTTCTGATGACGAGTTAGCTACACGAATGATGTATGATATCTTGAATACACCATCACTTGACTCAACATCATCGAGCTCATAGGGAGAATCATCTCACCACTCAGGGGGAGCACTAGAAGAAAGTGACTCTTCCTCTGAAGATGAAGCTGAAGGAGATGACCAGAACAATCAAGAGGGACAGGTTCAAATTCCTGCAAGTCTACAAGCATCTAACAGTGATGCCTCTTCGACTTCGGGACCTCAAACTCCATCTACCTCAGATGCAGAACCAAATGTTCATAATCTTGGCTCTGAGGTAGTTGTTCCTACCACTCCAGGATCATGTCTAAATGTCTATCATCCCCTAGACAATGTCATTGGGGATGTCAGATCAGGAGTGCAGACTAGAAATCAGCTGTACTTAGCTGATTATGCATCGGTTATGGAAAAAGGATACATTCACGATGGTGCTTATCGTTGTTTTGTCTCGCAGTTTGAGCCAAAATACATCAGTGAAGCATTGAATGATGAGGCATGGGTGAGTGCCATGTATGAAGAACTTCTTCAGTTCAAGAAGTTAGGTGTATGGACTCTGGTAGATAGACCTAAAGGTGCTAAGGTCATTGTCACCAAATGGGTCTTGAAATGCAAGAAGGATGACCAAGGCGTCATAAACAGGAACAAGGCTCAACTGGTAGTTCAAAGATTTCGACAAATTGAGGGCTTGATTACAATGAAGTGTTTGCACCCGTGGCAAGGATGGAAGCCATCCGCATCTTCCTTGCCTATGCATCGTATATGAAGATCAAAGTCTATCAATTAGATGTGAAGAGTGCATTCCTTCATGGGGAAATCCGAGAGACAGTTTATGTCAGTCAACCCGAGGGATTTGAAGATCCTTATCATTGGGACAGAGTTTACAAACTCGACAAGGCCTTATACGGGCTTCATCAAGCTCCAAGGGCCTGGTATGAGAAACTCTCGACTCATCTTGTGAAACACGGCTTTCGTAGGGGAGTCATTGACTGCACACTGTTTATCAAAGAAAAAGATGGAGACTTACTGCTAGTACAGATCTATGTCGATGACATAATCTTCGGTTCAAAGAACGAAGAATTATGCAAAGTGTTTGAAGCATTAATGAAGGCAGAGTTTGAGATGAGTGCCATGGGGGAGATGAAATTCTTTCTCGGGTTACAGGTGGATCAGACACCCAAAGGGATTTTCTACATCAGACTAAGTATGTGGGAGACATTCTCAGTCGGTTTGATATGGAGAATGCTTCTGCAGCTGGGACTCCACTTGCTACAAACCATGATATAGCACCCGATGAAAATGGAGATCTGGTAGATGCAACAATGTACCGAGGAATGATTGGATCTCTCATGTACCTCACTGCCTCAAGACCTGACATCATGTATGCTACATGTCTATGTTCTAGATATCAGGCTAAGCCAAAGGTTAACCATCTGATTGGGGTCAAAAAGATATTTCGCTATCTGAAGGGTACACCCACACTTGGGTTGTGGTACCCTCATGATGATGACTTTGAGCTCACGGCGTATAGTGACTCGGATTACGGGGGCTGCAAGATGAATTACAAGTCTATATCAGCAGGGTGTCAATTCTTTAGGAGGAGATTAGTGACCTGGCAGTGTAAGAAGCAGACCTCGGTTGCATTGTCAACCTGTGAACCCGAATACGTTGCTGCTGCAAGTTGCTGTTCACAAATCATTTGGATTCAACAGCAAATGCGGGACTACGGTTTAAATTTCTATCATACTCCTATTTTTGTTGATAACTCTGCTGCAATTGCAGTAACTAAAAATCCAGTACAACATCCTAAGACCAAACACATCGGTATTAAATATCATTTTATACGGGACTGTTTTGAAAAGAATTTAATCGATGTGGTAAAGATAAATACTGATTTTCAAGGCGCTGACTTCTATACAAAAGCTTTTGACAAACCACGTTTTCTATATCTGTTAGAGGTCAACGGCGTTAAAAAGAAAAGTGATGTCATTCCAGATGATGACCATGTGTAGTCCGATACAGTTTAGTCTATTTTTCCTTTTATTTTCTTTATTTATTCTATTTTATGTTTAAACTAAATTTATGTTATTTAACTGTCTATTAAAATCCTAAAATAAGTAAATCCGTTATGATTTTATAATTTTAGGGGGAGAATAGGTCAGCCAGTAACATTAAAAAAACAAGGGAGAAGGAGAGGCTAGCTGATAGAAGGTAGATCGTATCTGTGATACCGATTCAAATACTTTGGAAAATGATAGTACACAGGAACAAATCAAGAAGGACTTTAAAAAGTTAATTTAAACAAGATGCAAGATTCAAAGTATAAGTCTGGGTAGTCTGAGCAATATAAAAGGAAATATGATAGAAAAACTGGTAACTACTAAGGTAACACAACGAAAGTAGACCTAGAGGTTGCTAGACCACAAATGATATGTCGGTAGACTCAACTCAATAGATGATCAGACCTGATTGGTGATCTCAAGATCAAATTAAGTTGTTCAACTGACTGTGGTCTCTCATCTTATCACTGGTTAACACAATCAACAATATTCCAATAAGGGGTAATGAGCATGTAAACACCACAAATGTGTGCGGATGACCATAAATAGAGCAAAGCATGAAAAAAAATGAAAAGCAAATGCTATCAAGCTAATAGCTTATGTTGTTGGTGCATTATGTGCAAAAGAAAATTAAAGATGCTCTAACAAGAAGATAGGTTGTGTGCCTCTCTGCTGTGCGGTGGCACTGACCTGAGGATAAGCATAACCTAGATATTTTAGAATTCATTGTTGTTTGCCGCCTCTCTGCTGTGTGATGGCACTGACCTAAGGATTGGCTTCTCTTTGAAAGCTCTAAGAATAGTCTCTTCTTGTCAAAATACCCGTAGACCGCTCAAAATCTCCTGAGGAATGTTGATTACCATATAAGTGTGGGATCCACAAATGTTGGTTGAAATAATTAAACCTTAAACAATCACCAATCTGTGTCAAAAGTCTGTGTATGGATTTAAGAGGACAAATATACTGACAATCATCGTGGCTACAATTCTTGAAAGTCCAAATCAATGTGGGAATCTAATAGTACCAGTATGATTTCCTAAATTTGCTAACGACTCTGGATGAACACCAAGAAGTGAGCATCAAAAGGTTTTGATAACAAGTCCCAAATGATTTGACTTGCCTGTATGATTCCAAAATTGAATTGGTCCAGGTATGGTCAAACTAAATAGAAGCTGCCTATTCCGGAACCGAATCCAGTAGATTACTATCTTAGGATTTACCTCTCACAAAAAGTCAAAAACAAGTTTAATTTTTTGTACTTCAGTTTAATTTTCTATTTATTTAGTCATTTCAGTTTGTTTGTTGTCGGACTACATCATGGAATTCAGTAAGGGATTAATCACCTAAAAGGGTCATGTCTGAGATGACCACATGTGTTTTCAAAAGATAAATGGGTCACGTCTGAGGTGACAAAGTGTTTAAAAGGATCACGTCTGAGGTGATCAAAAGTTTTTCAAGTTAAAATGATCATGTCTGAGATGATCAAATGAGTATAATGTTGATTCTACAGTTTAAAAAGGGTTTAAATGTCAAATGGTAAGAAATGCAGAAAATTTCATAAGTATGACCCATTCGCACGAATGGACCATGAGTATGGACTTATCATGCGAATGGGAGCCATTCGCACGAATGGACCATGAGTATGGACCATTCAACCGAATGGCCCATACGAATGACCCAGTCGGATGTTTAAGAGCGAACGAATGAGTAAGTCGCACGACTGAACTCCAGTCGGACGACTGAAGGGGGGCGACTGAACCAATCGCACGACTGAGGCCCATTCGCCCGAATGAAATGTGCGTATGAGCCCAGTCGTACGATTGAATTCAGGTTTAGTATAAATAGAGGGGGAGTCGGTCGCAGAGACTCATCACCCAAATATTTGCCCTAATTCGCACGACTAACGTTACTCTGCCCAAATTTCGTTTGATCACCATAAACCCTTGATTCTCGTGTACTGACTATTTGCACTGACTCTACAGGTAATTTGCGGTGCAGAACCATCGTTATATCATTCAATTTGTGACTAATCTGGACAATCGGACTCATTCGAAAAACCGTAACTTGTGTGGCCAAATAACCTAACTAAACAACGTAAACAAATGAAATTAAAGGTGTTAGGTGTTAAACTAATGGATTGCGAGTCTAATGAACCAGAACACGAAGTCTAAACTTCAAAATTGGTGAAAAATTGAATTTGAATTGAACAGTCAGAAAAACATGCGAATGGACAGGTTGATGAACTTCAGTCGCACGACTGAGGTGTGCGAATAGCTAAACCGCACGACTGAACCATGCGTATGAGTTCAGTCGCACGACTGGTGTAACCGCATGAGTTTACATACGCATGAGTCTAGTCGCACACTCAGTCGTACGTATGGGGTCATTCGCACGACTGGATCTCAGTCGCACTGCTCATTCGCACGACTTGATCTCAGTCGCACAACCTCATTCGCATGACAGAAAGAATGTTTTCAAGTCCAAGTGATTCAAGACATTTTAGCCAACGGATACTAATGTTTACTTTCTTTGTGTAACAGATGGCGAGTCGCTGGACCATGAGTACGAAGCACAACATTTGTGCTCATCTGGATCTGACATCCAGAAATGCTTCAGACTTTTCTGGCATTATCACCTTTCTAAGGAGATCGAGGATTGCACATGCTATATCTGCTCCATGTACTCCGTATCGTTCTATACAGCAGGCCTTCTGGGAAGGTGCAGTAGTTGACCGATCTTCTGAGCCTCACTGTATCAGGAGTACTATCTTTGGAGAGGCGATTGAGATCACAGAGGAGGATCTCAGGATTGTGCTGCAGTTGGGGGACGATGCTGACTGTCCTACTAGACTACACCCCCTTACTGTCAGAGGATGTTTTCTACGAGCTAAGTACTCTGGGGACATCAACGCAGGGGTGCTCAACAAGAGCAACCTGTGTCCCCAGTTCAAGTACCTTGCTCACGTACTGCTGAAGTGCATAGCGTCCAGGAAGGGAGGATTTGATGAGCTGTCGGATCAGATCCAGAACGCCTATGTAGCGTTGGTGCTGAACCATCCGTTCAGCTTCTCCAAGATGATCTTCACCTACTTGGTGGAGAACATTGAGGGGAAAGGGAAGGAGGGCTTCTGCATGTACCCCGATTCATGCAGATGATTATTGACCAGAAGCTCCCTTCCCTGCCGAAGGAGAAGGAAGATGCAGTAGTGCTTGAGGTGATGGATGATACCACCTTAGGCCGGATGAAGGTGTACAGGGGGAAGCAGGTGAAACCCCCTGTCAGGAGACTGTTTGGGCATCTGGCCCGTGAGGACTATGTGGTGCCAGCTCGGAGGAAGTGGCGCCACGATGACAGTGATTCAGATGTTGAGCAGATTGCTCTACCCTCCGATGACTCTGATGATGATGATAGCGGGGATGCTGGAGATACCATGCCCACTCGACCGAGGGGCACAACTACTGATAGTACACCTCCAGTATCTGCCCCCACTGGAGATATAGCAGAGTCGGCTGGGTTCCACCAGGATTTTATACCTGGTGAGGAAGATGAAGAGTCAGATGAAGAGCCACTGACTAGGACTGTGGGAAGCAAAGTCGTTCCCACAGAACATGGACTCCGGGCGGTTGGTGAACGCCCCAGTGGATCGGGAGAGACTGCTGCTGACCCGACCTATGCTCCAGAGCCGTCAAGCCGTGTTCTAGGGGGAGCATCCTCCTCGACAGGATCGAGGAAGAAAGGATGGATCAGCCCCACAGCATGAAGAAAGAAGAGAAGCGCAGACTCACCTACATCACCACCACAGCCACCACCTCAGCCACCACCACTACCACCTCTACAGCCACACCATCCACCACCACAGCCACCACCACAGCTACCACTACCACTACCACAACCCCTACTACTGTCACCACACCACCCACCACTACATATATCCCATCCACCACCATATCATTCACACCTACATCACCACCACTATCATCTAGACCTAACCCACATCTTCACCACTGCCACCACCACCACCACTAGCCACCAAGCAGGGCCATCATCACATCCCTCACATCTATATGGATCACCTCTACCTCCCATTGGGGTAGAGGAACAGCTATCAGCGCTGAACCGTATGGTGATGCGTCTGTTAGCAGCCAATGACGAGAAGACTGCGCAGATTCGTCAGCTGGCAGATCTCACAGCTGCACAGTCCCAGCAGATCTCTCAGCAGGCTCAGCTGATTGAGCAGCAGGCACAGCAAATGGCTGCTCAGAGCCAAGAGATTACCCAACTCCAAGAGCATAGAGTCATATCAGCAAAGAAGATTGAGGAGTTGGAGGATACTAAAAGGACTATCATGCTCAGGCTCAAAGGAACTAAAGATGAGCCTCTGAAGATAAAGGAAGGAGATGGTGATGATGGTGATGATGATGATGAGGATGAGGATGAGGATGAAGATGAAGAGAGTGATGATGATGAAGGGAATGAGGAAGAAAAGACTGAGGAAAGACAGGAGGATGATGATGATGAAGGAGGAGATGCAGCTGCATCTGCCTCAGCTCAGGGTCAAGAAAGACGATCAAAGAAAAATCAAGACCAACGAGCTTCTTCCTCTGACTCTCCTAGTGAGGATCCAGCTATTCAGGACAAAAGTAATGCTTAGACGTCTATGTATTTGATAGCTTTTGTACTTGAATCATGTATTAAACTTATGTATTTAATGTTTATATAAGATTAATGTATTTCTGTCTTGATCATTAACTAATGTTTGATGTGTTACATGTTTAAATCAAGCAGATCCAAACTATCAAAGGGACGAATATGATGTTGCTCCCCTTCAGCAGGTCAAGACTCAATTGACTACGATTCTTGATCTGCAAGGGATCGTTAGGAGAGCTGTGAGTTATACCCTGAAGAAGGGGAAATAATTCATGATCTTTCAAATGAGCAACTGGCTGAGATGTTCAAGCTGAATCCAGATGAGATCATTAAGGATGCTCCAACTTGTGAGTCTACCAGTGACGAAGAGCTAAATGACATTGATGAGATAGAGATAGAAGACGTCACAGCAGAGCATTATCCTCAGTATGCTGACAACGAGGGAAATGTGGTCCCCAATCTGGGTGAATCCCTAGTCAGTGATACATTTGAGGTATTGGATCAGATGGAGCAGGAGTCTGAGAAGACTGAAGGAAAAGCCCAAGCCTCAAACGAAGATGTTGATATCAGAAAGGCAGAATGGGCCACATGTTTTGAGGAAATTCGAGCCCAACGCGCCGCTCCTAAACAGAATGTCTACACCAAACTCTACAGAGTGAAGAAACATCATAAGGTGTCAGGCAGGATTATGCGTGGGCACATTTTGAGGATCTAAATGTTTATGCTTTAAGAGGGAGAAGGGCATAGATTACTTTATTTCCACATGATCTAAAGACTCTCCCTGGTTTTGAGCTCAACCAGCTGGCGAAATTGAAGCTACTATATGCTGACCCAAGGAAGATGTCAGGCTGGTTTGAGGCTATCCTGAAGAAAGAGTACCACACCAGGTGGGTCAACTTCAAACCTCAACAACCTACGAGGTACATCAGACGTTCTGAAGTTGATCCCATCACTGGTAAGCCCAGATAGATAATGCTGAAGTGGAGTCCCCCAAGAACAATGTCAGAATCCCTCTCAGGGAGATGCCACAGGACTTCACTCCACACTTTAAGTGGTGGTACTATGATTGGAGAACCGGGGAGGCGGTCATAGTTCTAAATAAAGAGGGACAAATGGATACCATCAGGGTGTTTAACCCAATATGGCTCACTAACTTGTCTGCTAATGATGTTTACACATTATACAAGTGGCCACTGTTCTATGACACGCAAGATATTGTACAAGCCCTCCAATTCCAAAATGTCATAAGACTCTGCTTTGCGTTTGAGATTCACGCAGGAGTCACAAGAGAGGAAAAGTACAAGAAGTATGAAAAGGTGATGCAGAGGTAAGACATTAGATAGATCTAGGTCCAAGGGGGAGTTGTTGATACATATGTACCTAGATCCTGATATGAATATAATATGTCTTGTTTGTCTTACTCTTATGTAATGGTTGGGATTAATAAAATGAGAATGGTTGTTTGTGATTTAAAATGTTTAATATTTCATTAATGAGTTATATTGAATTGGTTACATAGGTTTGTGATTGTTTGAATTGATACACATAATGTTATATAAATGAATACATTCAAACTTAGCAAAATGAAGTTCTCATGCGGATGGCCCATGCGAATGGACCATACGCATGAACAACTTCAGGTGAATGACTCAGTCACACGACTGAACCAGGAGACTGGATCAGTCGTATGATTGTAACATGAGATTGGCTCAGTTGCATGACTGAACACTCAGTCGTGTGGATGGATCAACCGCATGGCTCAATCGCACGACTGAACCATACTAATGATTCAGTCGCACGAATGAGCAACCCTAACCTATAAATACCACCTAATTTGTGGAAACACGTAAGCATTCATTCCAATTCGACTCCAGACGTACCTAGCCGTCCAGAAGCCTCCAAGTTCATACTCCAAGTTCATAGAACGCTGTAGATCGATTCCTAATCGATCCTTAACGTTAGATTCAATACCTTATTGTTTCTACGTGCGTTCTCACTGATTGGATCGCCAATCAAATAGGATTCCGCACTATTTGGTTTGGTTAACACGTTAATCAGTTGGTATTTCGTTCAAATACCAGATCCTAACAAACCCAAATTTGTTGTTGGTTGGGTTTTGGGGAAATGCCTTTCAGTTCTCTTGAAGAACTTCTTTGCTCTATAGGTTAAGAGAGCCATTTGTTGGACTATGTCCACATATTCCACATCATCTGGGCTGAAGCACTCTAGATCATCAAAGCAATACTGATAATCACTAAAGTGTCCACAACCTGAGACAAAGGCACAACTATCCTGAAAGGAACTTTGCTAAGCATGTTGAGACCCTGGAGTCTCAGGAAATGTAATGTATGGCCCAGAAGAACAGGATGGCTGTTGGGTGTATCCCAGGTACTGTTCAGGTTGGGAGGGTCCTGAGCCTTTAGCAACCATTAAAGCGTTGCTAGCAGGAAGACTCAAGGGTCTGCTTGTCTGATGGCCTCTCTTGTTTTCCATCTCCAAACGATATCCATCAAGGATGCCATAGAGTTCAATCATGGTAAGAGTGTTCAGATTTTCTGTTCTCTTAATAGAGACACTGTAGAACATCCACTCATTAGGGAGTGCACTTATGAAGTTTCTTATGAGGTCTCTAAGTTCAAGGGCAATTCCCACAGATTGAAGGAAAGAAATAAGGTCCATGTACCTGAAATATTGCTGGCTAAGAGTCTCTCCAGCAATGTAGGTGAAGTTCTCGAACTGCTGCTTCAGTGAGTATGGAACAAGGAGAATAAATTCACAATGGACTGCCACACCAAGATGCAGATAATCTCATTTAATCATCATAACCTTTAGCTTAGACATAGTCAATCATCATAGTGTCTCAAGCTAAAATGTAAATAATGGTATCACATCATTATAAACTAAACAAAATCAACATAGTCTCTCATGTTTAATTTTAAACATTTGAAAAGCGTTAATTCTAATTTGAGAACTTTTTTCTTGAACAGTATCTAGTCTAAGAACAACTTTTGACTAGAGCTTTGTTTTTTGTAAAACAGTAGACTCACACACTCTCTCTTTAGTTCATGCCACTTGTTTACTATGAGGGTACTAGTGGCACTTGCCAAAGTACCTAAAGCACCCAAATTTGATGAACCAATAATTGATTACCATATTAGTTTTACCAAAACCAACTTAAAATAAAGTGTGCATAACCCAACCTATTCCAATTATCATAATGGTCAAATAATGGGTCAAAGCATACATCAGGTACCAATTTTGGAACATGATTTGCTTAGCAATAAAATAGCAACGGTGTTACCAATGAGACGAAATACTTGAGGCCCTTACGTAGGGTGTCTCGAGTTGTTTAAGTCTTGAACCCTCAATTTTATAATGAGAGATATATAATGAAAAATATTAATATCAATAAACTATAATCACTTTATCAAGGTGAACTTTGCTATCTTTAAAATTTGTGCATTCTTTAATAAAATTATTAGCTGAAACTAAAACATTGATAATTACAAATTAGTACCCCTAACAGTTCTTCTCTTTCTTGGTTACATTGTTGCAACACACCTTCTCCCTACTGGCTCCCTTATGAATTCGCATCCTTGTCTTCTTTCAAATAAGAGAGAGATAATGATGATATCACCGGGCCAACTCGCCAATGACCTACTTTTGTTTACCTACGATAGTAGCCATGGATTCAAAGGGCTAGGATATCGTGGTGGTAGCATGCTAAATCAATATTTCAGATTCAATGAGCTTGGATCTTAGGATTCATCATGTTCATAACCTAGAAATCAAAATTAAGATGAGTGTATGTGTGTGAATCAAAGAACAATGAAATGGATAATGTATAATGTTATGATTTCATTGTTGTTGATGCAAAAATTACAATGAGAACCATAGATGGAAGATGAAATTAAACCGACCCAAAGGAGGAATTCTCCTTGGGTGGTGATTCACACCATGAGAAATACACACAGAAGAGCCACACTTGCAAAAATGCACTAGTGGGTCTATTTATACTATTGTTATATCATGACCTAGTTTTGACTTTTCTTTTTTGTATTGATTTTGACTTGGTCATGTGAATTATCTTGTATTGTTGTTTTTGTTATGATCAACTTGGTCTCTGAACTTGCATAATGAGATCTTCAGTTGGTAGTTATTATCATTTGGTAACCTTCAGTTTATTTTATTGTTTAACCCAATAATACTCCCCCTAAACTGATGCCTACCAAACTTTAAACTTGAAGATCTTCTCTTTCATATGTCTTCTAGATCAACTTATGTTTTGACACAATTCACTGATGTTTTCCCCCTCAGATTAAGCTTCTCCTAATATATTTCTAACAAAGATTAGAATCTCTTGAGAATACTTCTTAGTATTGGATATGGGTCATATCAATTTTGAATTACAGTTCATATCACAACTCTAAGGATTTGAATGTATTAGGCATATGATGAGGCTTTGAATTTCATTCAATTGCATCAGGAACATGAATCAATCTTGAAAACACTTTAACTCTTTTGAAATTCTAAAATGACTTCATAACCTAACATTCTTTAAATAAACATTAGTTCCCTTGATTAAAGTTTGTCTATCTGTTCCGTTTCAGTAGTCAGACACAGGTGCAAAAGATCATCTTTGATTGTAGAATCATAAACATCAGAGAGAGTTTATGATAGTTGTACAAATCCTTTGATAGTGCAGCAGTTTTGTGACCAAAGCTGAATTCTGTTGTTGTTTTTCTTTGTGTTGAATGCACAAAATGGACGTGCTTGTTGGTCGCAGTCGTCCGCATTCATGATAATATCCTTTTCTTGTTTGTTGTTGTCATCTGTTCATTATCTCTTCATTATCATTTGTTGTTGGATGAATTAGATTTGAAGTTAACGCACCCGCATTAAGTGAGTAACTTATCAGCATTTGTTCACTAAAGCAGTCACAATTGTTTGACACTCAGCCACGTTGGATAATTATTACATGCATTTGTTTGTGAAAAATAAAACATCCGCATTTTTATGTAATTCATCCGCATTTGTTTTGATGAACATCCGCATTTGTTGTGATGAACATCCGCATTGGTCATGCTTTAAAAGAAGTCATCCGCATTTGTTTTATGAATACATTCGCATAAAGTAGCCACGTTTTTTGATGAATCCGCAATCACATGAAACATCCACATTTGTGTTTTGTCTTGAATCAACAAATCAGCTTTCATTACTCACATGGATACATATGGCAGCCGCATTAGTTGGATCCCCAAGCACAACACATGCGTATTTGTAACATGTTATCCGTATTTCTTTTAGAAGGCAGTAGCATTCATGGATATTGAACTAATGTGAATACTAGTATACTAATGTTTGTCAATGTTTCTGATTCCATCTGACACACAATTTAGCTAATCTCTTCATGAAAGACATGAATCATTGATAAATCATTATCAATTTTGATTCACAAAGTTTATTTTAACCCTGATTTGCTTGAAACCCATCAGATTTTGTTGATAATTTTGTATGAACAACAACATCGACTTCTATTTGGCTTTCTTTGATTTTGATCTTTTAATCTATTTATTGCGTCAAATTTTGTGATGATAATCAGGGAGTTGATTAATCATGCACAAATTGTACCAAATTTGAACAGATTTAGCAATTTCTTCTTGTATTTTGTTCAGCGAGGGGTTTCAATGAACAGATGCTTTTGTTCTTCATTGTTCTTGTTTTCTTCATAGTTCTTCACATCATTAAAATTGAAATCACATCTGAAACTAGATGAATCTTGCTACCAATAGCTATGATACCATTTTGCTTAATCAAAATTTCAGATTCACTGAGCTCGGATCTTAGGATTCATCACGTTTATGACCTAGAAATCAAAATTAAAATGGGTGTATGTGTGTGAATCAAAGAACAAATACATGGATAATGTATAATGTTATGATTTCATAGATGTTGATGAACAAATTACAATGAGAATCATAAATGGAAGATGAAATCAAACCCATCCAAAAGAGGAATTCTCCTTGGGTGGTGATTTAGACCATGAGAAACACACACAAGAGCCACACTTGCAAAAATACACTAGTGGGTCTATTTATACTATTATTACATCATGACCTAATTTTGACTTTTCTTTTTGTCTTGATTTTGACTCGATCATGTTAATTGTCTTGTATTGTTATTTATGTTGTGATCAACTTGATCTCTGAACTTGTACAATGAGATCTTCAGTCGGCTGTGATTATCATTTGGTAAGCTTCAGTTTGTTCTATTGTTGAACCGAACATAGCATTTGACATACCACCGATGTCATCGTCTTGTAATCAATGATAATGGTTAAGAACACAATCATGATTATATGTACTAATTAGTTGAAGACTAAGATGGCATTGGAGATAGCATAGCAATGACATATGGTTCTGAAAAAAAAGTTCAAGCATTGATTTTAGTAATGATTATTGAAAATGCGTCATTGTTCCTCAAAGATCGACTCACCCCTTTTGATGCGATTAAGTTTGTTTTGATTTTTTTCTTGCATTTGTCTTTGCTTTTATTTGATTTAATTTTATCATGTTAAACAATGTTTCTAACTAGAAAAGGTGGAGGGAGGCAATGGCTCCCCTATATCTTCCCAAATTAAGCCTAGAGGATTAGCTTCTCTTCTTCAAGCAGATTAATCTCTCGTTCTTTAAAATATCTCAAGTACTTGTAACTATCTATCTATGCTTTGTATTATTTTTAATAGAACTTGAGAATCAATATACAATATTCTTGAAAACCAATTACTTGTGTTGTCTGCTATCTTGTTCCGTCTCATTCTTACTTGTGTTCTTAGCATCTTTCACTAAAAGTTAACCAGTTCCCTATTTGATCTGTTAAGTGTTCTAAGTAACTCTCCTCATTCTGTTGTTGTGTTGTAAGTGCATACCCTTAAAACGGTCCTGCATTTGGTATCAGAGCATTCCAGGCTCTTCATATAAGATCTCACTATCTTAAGATCCCTCACACGCATAAAATACTTAACAACTCAAATGGCAGCTATTACCAAAGCTGATATGGAAACTGGAACTATGACAAAGTCTCCACTGATCACTCCTGAAGATTTTGATACTTGGTGTCAAAGAATGGAAGGCTTCATCAAGTCTCAAGACTCTAGGATGTGAACTCTGTTGTTGAAGGACCTTACATACCAAGCACCACTTCTGCTACTGGTGGTGGTATGATTCCAAAGGCTGTGGCTGATTACTCTGAAGAAGATTGGAAGAGAATAGAGATTGATTAGAAAGCCATGACAGCCCTTCAAACTGGTCTTCCAAAATCCATATACAAAGGCTTCAAGAAGTGCAAAACTGCCAAGCAACTATGGGAAGCACTGAAGCTGATTTACGAGGGGTCAACTGAAGCGATGGAGAACAAGAAGGATCTCTTGAAGCAACAGTTTGAGAACTTAACCTTTAAGGTAGGTGAAACCATGACTTAATAATACTTCAGGTATGTTGAGATTGTGGATACTCTAATTGATGTTGGCGTAACTCTTGAGAACAGGGACATTGTAAGGAAGTTTATGTCCTCTCTTCCTAGACAATGGACACATTATTATGTTGTTATCAAGAGGACTAAGAACCTTAAGACTCTTACTCTCACAGAGGTGTATGGTATTCTTAGTGGCTACCAAACGGAGATTGATGGTCTGTGGATAGTATATATATTTGATAAAGATTTATTGCACAGATTCAGTTTTAATTGGTTGTTACTAATAGTAAACCACACACACAAAAGACAGTGTACCTGTCGTGTGGTAATATAGTGTTGGTAAGAACCGAGTATCAATCCGTGAACACACCTAGCCTACTCAACAAACTTGATGTTTGACTATCAGATTTGGTTTTTGTTAAAGAAAGTGATATTTTGTACTGGAAAGATTTTTTTAGGGTTTAAAAGTAAACAGTAATAAAAAGAAAGTAAAATAAGAATTGAAGCGTTTGGATTTAAAATCAGGGAATAAAAGTTATCATCCTAATTAGAATCCACTTATGTAATTGTGATGAATTGGTGAGGTGATGTGATTATGTTAATGTTTATAAAGATGAGCCGGCGAGATTTCTCGACTATCCTGCTGCCATAGTGACTTGATCCTGTCAGGCTGATTTTACTACTCAGATCAAAGCCCTAGTAATGTAGGTAAATCTTTTGTGTCCTATTTGACATACGATTTCTGAAAACATAATTTAATGTTAAAAAGAGAGTTGATCAGGTTCCTTCCTAACATACCATTAATTTTAGAAAACCGTAACAATTACTGAAGTTTCCGAACTAATAAAAGGGAACCCGCCAAAGATCAGAAAGTTAAAGTGATATGATTTCTAATAACCATTTCTAGTTCATTAGCCATGGATTTATTATGAAGACCGGTTTCGCGAATGAAAGTTAATCATACGGTTTTCAACCTTGTATGACAATCACAATCACAAACCATAAAGTTATAACTTCCCGTTCAAATGTAGATGCTACCCATCAATAGTTTTCCCAAGACCACCATAACATTAACATAATATTTATTACACCATTAGTTCATCACAAATTACATAAGTTTCATCCTATTAGGATGATAAATAGAGTTTAGCTCATGATGAGCTTTAACATAACAACAGATACCAAAGAAGATAGATAAGTGATCATCGGTGAAATGGAACAATCAAACCGATAATTCACAATGGATGACGTTTAGGTGATCCCAAGCTTCTTCCAAGTGTTGTTTGCACCTCCCGAGCCTCCGAATGATCTTGAAGTATTGATTCCCGAGAGAATTCAGCAGAGTAACTCTCCCCCGAAAGCTTGCCAAAATAGGTGAGCTTAGGCTTCTATTTATAGGCTTTCCGGAGTGTTTAAGCACGGCCCCGTGCCTAAAAGGCACGGCCCCGTGCTAGTACAATGCTTACGAAAGTTGGTCGGCTCGTACGTGTAGGTTGTGTCGGGCACGGCCCCGTGCTAAATGGGGCACGGCCCCGTGTTGGTTGTGGGGCACGGCCCCGTGTCTACTTTTAGGGGACAGTACTTTTTGTCCTGTCAGATGTCCAAGCACGGGGGTGTGTTAATTTAGCACGGGGGTGTGTTTCTGGCAAGGCATGGGGGCGTGCTTAATGAGGCACGGCCCCATGCTTGGAGTCCAAAGCTCGGATTGCTTCAATTTTATGTTAAATATGCTCCTTTTGTCCATCTTGCCCTTTAAACACCTGAAAACACAATTTAACACTTTTAAGTACATTTCCATCATTTTAAGGAAGATATTAAGGAATAACTGATGTGCTTTTGATAGGATTTTTATGTATAATTTGGAGCACATCAAACATCCTCACACTTGAACTTTGCTTGTCCTCAAGCAAAAATCACTTAAAATGACAATTCCACCAAAAACCAAATAAATCAAATTATAAACATGTCTTTCGAGAAGTATGCAAGTAAATACTATTTTCATCCAAATATAAATATTCTAAGCACATGTAAAATGATATCCTAGCAAGCAATAGGTTGGTTAGTAAAGATTATTATCATGTAAAAATCCACACTTCTCACAAGATGCACTCACACTCGGCTAAATATATGGAGTCATAATCAAGATTAAGTATGACTAATACACTCAATTGCCTAGTATGAATACGTGTGAGATCATATGCTTGTTATGGGATCAAATCTCCACCTACTTAGATATTTATTTGCATAAATCATTAGGTCTTTGATGGGTTGTAACTTGGCTCGGGCTCGGGTATGGAATATTTGGAAAGAGTGGCTAATTGCTAAAGACGACGATCTTGGCTTATTTTTCTAACATAAACTTCAAGGAAAGCAATAAAGGTTCCCTATACAATACTTCAAGCTAGAAGGGATATGCTAGCTTGAGGACTCGTTTAAGGTCAGATTGTCAAGACCGTATTTTGCTTTCAAGAATCGCACTTCATCTTTTACCCGAAGATACACAAAACTATCCTTTCTCAAGGATCGTTCGGCTTGAAGCCTAATAGCACCCAATCGGATTAATTCTGTGTATTCGTATTGAGATTCAGTTTGATTCTTTTTGCATTGTCCATTATGGGACCAATTTTCACAAATTTGGGCATCTTTCATATCTTTTTTCTCGTCTCTTTATAGCACTTTTTAAAATCCCACAAAATGGCGAAACTTGTTCCTTTTTTCGCCATTTCTTTCTTGCGTCAAACGTGAGATTGAAAATTTGTTCGCGGATTTCCGGGGGAAGTCCCGGTTTTGCGTGATGAAGGCAACAAAGAAAATTGAAATCAAAAGAATGCATTCCAGTTCTTTAAGGTCAGCCGGTAAAAGACCAAATACACATTTATATATATATATATATATATATATATATATATATATATATATATTTATAAGCCAAAAACGTGTCTTTAACGAAAACGGCTTTTGTTGAAGGCTTTTTGGTTAAGTGACTTGGTGACTCGGGTGATTGAAAGATAAAAAATGTTTAAGCTCAACGGGGCTAACTAGGGTTGATGTTCAGGGTAAGGAAAATTAAAGACAATGGTTGGGGCTTGAATGGTTAAGGTTTCCTAGTGCCTAACTCATTTTTATGCAACAAATACTAATTATGATCTTGAAATGTATACCCAAAGCAAGTTCTAATCACACGTATCATATGACATCCTCAATTAAATCCAGAATGAAAGTAGAATTGCAACTTGCAAAAGCTTTTTTAAGGCTCAAAAATAAACTCACATACGGATGGAATTGGGTAAAAGTGTTTCATTTTACATGATTAAATATGTTACTAGATTATTGCTTTTAAGGATATCACAAAAAAATATTTTCAATTTTTATTTGGACGTCATGGATTTACTTCTCTATTTCCCGAAAACGTATATTTATAATTTGGTTTATCAAAAATTATATTAAATTTTTGTTTTCTTGTCACAAAAATTATTTGGAAAGTGATATTTTCTGAAAAATTTTAATTTGGACCTTTTTAGCAAAATCAAATGTATTACTCCCATCCCCACACTTAAAATTCACATTGTCCTCAATGTGATTAAGATATTCATGATGGAGAAAGGGTAACGAAATAACTCCCCTAAAAATGATGAATTTTTCACTTGTGTTTGGTTGCCCTCGCGTTGTTAGAATCCTCGGTATCACCTGAAATGTCACCAATTTATTGAAAGCATTAAAATCCTAAACACACAAAATAAAAACAAAACGACATAAATTAGAAGATAGATTGGCACAAAACAACTGTGCCGGGGCCCCGAAAATGATACGGTTTTCAAGGGCTTTGTGGTGGGATATCCCCCACTCGTGGTACATTCGGTTTCTAATGTACGTGACATCTCTGCTCAAGTCATCGACTCGGGAATTCAGATTTTCAACTCGGTTGAAGGCTCGTTGGGCATATTCAAATGATCGACTTGCATTGGTTTCGTTGGTTTGGATTGACTCATAAAGGTCTAGCATGGTTGGAAATTCCCTTGTTCGTGAACTTGAAGATCCAGCTCCGGCTCCTTCAGCCTGTATCCGCATGTCGAGATCCATGATAATTTCTTTGGGATCCGCCGGATCCCAGATTTGTCCCTTCTTATCCATGAATCTCGGCTGCCCATTTGGTAAGCTTGTCACCATGTACATACTTGTACAGATGCTCAAGTCCAACAATCCTAGCATCACTCCTTCGGTCCCCTCAGTGTTATAACCATAGCTTTCATATAAGTTCAAAATCCAGCTTCCTCCAAACATGGGTGTTGGAGCACCTGCAATCGCGTTCCTGGCAAAAAGATTACAAAACAAATACCCAATATTACATGGCAACTGATTAACCATACAATATAAAATAAACAAGTCCCTCAAATTAAGAACTCCCTCGCTTTGACCACGAGCTGTTATTGAATGGCTGAGTAACCGATGAATGTATCGCAACAGCGGGTCTCGTATCTGACTGCTTTTTGTTTTGCTCGAGTTGAACCCTCCGGTTCCAATCCGCTCCCAAAATGCTTTCCTCGTTGCACCATTTTCCGCGTCTCTACTTTCCTCGTCCGGGAAGGTATGATACGCCGGCATTCCAGATATAGCCTCCTCCTACATTTCTTGTTCCGTGTATATTCCAAGATAGACACCGAACAAGGCAATGGATGTTTTATGCCAATTCCCAGCTAGTCTGAATGAAACTGCATTTTCATCCCAAGGATCAGAGTCTTTCATGCTAAATTTAAAAGATGCTAAAAATTCAAGAGTCAGTTCATAAACGGAAGGTCTATTTTGTGAAAATAAACGTTTCCACTGACACTTAATAAATTATTATATCTTTCTAGCTGTCCGACTGCCGCTAGTGTTTCTTCATCTGCTTGTAAGTGGGATCTTTTGACCCTTTGTAGCAATCTTTGAAGTCTATCATGACACCATCTCTCGCGGCTCCCTCCAAAATGTAAGTAGGGATGCTCCATGATCCAGAAATTTAAAAATAAATTAATCTATACAAAACAAATTTCTTAAGCAGTCTCATGATGATAGTGAAAATCATATGTTTTTCAAGACATAACACCATAATGATTCAATTCATGTTCAAAAATAGTTAAGAATTTATCATTCCAAGGAAAAAATTTTTGAACATGGGGGTGCGCTTTATACAACGTGGGGGTGCGGTTAACATGTTTGGGCATGAAATCTTGACTCGAGCAATCGTGGTTTTTCTGTAAATCGTTGATTAAGCATCGGTTTAACATTTTCTTGCTTCAAAAATCAAAGATTATACGTTGAACATTTTAATCATTTGTTAATAATTCAAGATACTAAAAATATATATTGTTTTACATCACTTGAGAATTCTTGTAACTTGAACATGATTAACAAAGGTTTCACCACGAGTTATGAAGATAGTCTTGTTAACAATAAAAGAAAACAACTAACTAACCAACTAAACATACTAATATCTAACTAAACACACTAATTAACACTAATCTACTACAAGAATAAACATGAACAAGTAGGTTAAAAGCATTCATCATTCCATAACACGTTTAAGAACAAGTGTTTACACATAATTGCTAGGATTTCGGTTGTTTAGAGACCTAATCACCTAACTACATGTAAATGACTTTCATAATCAAAGGAATTAGTATGCTAACCTCTTGGCCAAATACTCTTGCAAGAACACTTGAACAAATGAAAGAAAAATGGAAAAGAAGATAGAATTGAAAGTGGATACGACTTTGCAGGCACATTAGCTCGGTTTTTATCATGCAACATTGAATGGAAAAGGACAAAAGGCTGAAAAATGGCAGGTGGTGTCAATTCTTGTCGAACACGGGGGCGTGCCCCTTTGAACACGGGGCCGTGTTCAAGTACAAAGTTCGGTTTCAGTCTTTTGTTGTTCCGTTTTTCAGTTTCGCGCGTTGTGTAATTTTCCCGGTTAAGTTTTATCACTTCCAAATCATCAGAAAAGATACGAAAATAGTCCTATAGTTAAATAACACAAGCCAAATTGAAAATTACATTCCCTAGAATCCTACAGTTACACGATACGTTAAAAGCCGAGAATCTGAAACAGCAAAACCAGACTCTTTAACGCGCAACAACGCACTTAACACATCACGGAATGTGTCTAAAAGAAACCTCCACACATTTCGTGTGGAAGGTTTGGCATGGGATAGTGAGAAGTGCGGTTGCTCAATTCCGCGAGCTGCTGGTTAATGGAAATGAGTTCCTCGCTCATCTGCTGAACTTTTTGGATTAGTTCAGCTAAGCGTTGGGAAGCAACGAGGTTCATTTCTGTCAATTGCTTGATTAGTTCATGCATTTTGAAGAAATACTCTTGAGTTGTCGGCTCTCGCGTTTCGGAACGCGGTTTCTTCGCAGGATTCCAGTTTGAGCTTCCGTGACTTGATTCTTTCATTTTTTGATGTTTTTGAGTAGGAATGAGTGTGATGAAAGAATGGAACAAGTGTGGAATTTATACACAGATCGTGAAGAGTGAACACGGTGGCGTGCTTAGCTAGGCACGACCCCGTGCTTGTCAGAAATCGTCTTAAATTCGACCTGCAACGTTCCAGAGTCGTCAGCGGAGATCGTGGAAAAATTTTGTCAGAGACACGGGGGCGTGCTTGATGGGGCACGGCCCCGTGCTTATGCTTGTGAGTCCTAAAAATTTGCTAAAAAGTGAGAAAAATGTATGTACAGGTGCCGCGTTTAAGTTTCGGGTCTTCGGCATGACCCTTCCCCACACTTAGTTTTCGTTGGGGTGGAGGTTTAATTCCTCCGAAGAAATCTTGGTTGGTCCATCATTATACGGTTTCAAACGATGACCATTTACTTTGAAACTTAAACCTGCGTGGTTGTAAATTTCAATGGCACCATTCATAAACACGTTTGATCGTATAAGGTCCAGACCAACGTGATTTCAGTTTTCCAAGAAATAAACGTAAACGAGAGTTATACAGTAAGACACGTTCTCCCACATGAAATTGTTTTGTGTTCTTTAATCGAGCGTCGTGGAATTTCCTTGTCTTTTCTTTGTAAACCCTAGCGTTTTCGTACGCTTGTTCCCTCAATTCCTCCAATTCGTGAATTTGTAGGAATCGATTCTTTCCTGCAAGGTCTTGGTCCAGGTTTGCTGCTTTAAGTGCCCAAAAGGCCTTATGCTCTAGTTCTACAGGTAGATGACACGACTTCCCATAAACTAGTTTAAACGGTGTTGTGCCGATGGGAGTCTTATACGCTGTTCGAAAAGCCCATAATGCATCATCTAACTTGGTAGACCAGTCCTTGTGATTTTGACCTACAATTTTCTCAAGGATTCGTTTGATACCTCGGTTAGTGACTTCGGCTTGCCCATTCGCTTGTGGATGGTAAGCAGTTGTAAAGCGATGGTGAACTCCATAACGTGCCATTGCTCTTTCAAGCTGATTGTTACAGAAATGAGTTCCTCGGTCACTAATCAGAGCTTTGGGGGTACCAAAACGATAAAATAGTTTCTTAAGGAATTTGACGACGTTCCTGGCATCATTGGTAGGCAGGGCTTGAGCCTCAGCCCATTTTGAAACGTAATCAACTGCTACCAAGATGTAACAATTGCCAAATGACATTGGGAATGGCCCCATAAAATCAATACCCCATATATCAAATATCTCGCATACTTGAACTGGTTTCTGAGGCATCTCATCTCGTGTCGAGATATTGGTTGCTCTTTGACATGCATCACAGGTGCGTACCATGTTATGAGCATCTTTGAAGATCGTGGGCCAGAAAAATCCAGAGTCGAATACTTTCTTGGTTGTTAAGGTTGCTCCATGGTGTCCTCCTGTGGGTCCTTCATGACAGTGCCTTAGAATTTGTTCTTCTTCACTTCCATATACGCATCTTCGAATGAGTTGGTCTGCACCGATTCTGAACAGATACGGATCCTCCCAATAGTAATGTTTGATATCAGTAAAGAACTTCTTCTTTTGCTTATAAGTCATTCCTTTGAGAAGGATTCCGCTTGCTAAGTAATTCGCAAAATCGACAAACCAAGGGTGTTCATCGATTGAGGATTGAATGTGCATAAGGAATTCATGAGGAAATTGTCGTTTATTTTGGCTTCCTCAGTTTGTGAAGGACTTGAGTCCTCAAGACGCGAGAAATGATCAGCCGCTAGATTTTCCGCTCCTTTCTTATCACGAATTTCAATATCAAATTCTTGAAGCAGAAGAATCCAACAGATCAATCTCGGCTTTGCATCTTGTTTGATGAACAAATAACGAAGGGCTGCATGATCGGTATAAACAATTGTCTTTGAAAGGATGAGATACGAGCGGAATTTATCGAACGCGAAAACTACCGCAAGAAGTTCTTTTTCGGTGGTAGTGTAGATTTCTTGTGCGTCGTTTAGGGTTTTGCTCGCATAATGAATTGGGTGAAATTGCTTGTCTTTCCTCTGTCCTAATACAGCTCCCACCGCGAAATCGCTTGCATCGCACGTGAGCTCAAATGGTAGTGTCCAATCTGGGGAAACCATGATTGGAGCAGTTACCAATCTCTCCTTAAGCAATTTAAATGCAGTAATGCATTCATCAGAAAATACGAATTTCGCGTCTTTCTCCATAAGTTGAGTCATTGGTCGAGCGATTTTTGAGAAATCTTTAATGAAACGGACGGTAGATTCCTGCGTGTCCTAGGAAACTTCTGATGTCTTTCACGGTTGTGGGATGCGGAAGTTTAGAAATAGTGTTGACTTTGGCTTGATCGACTTCAAGTCCTGCTCGAGAGATTTTGTGTCCTAACACTATTCCTTCCGTAACCATGAAGTGGCACTTTTCCCAATTTAAAACAAGGTTGGAGTCTTCACATCTAACCAGCATCTTTTCCAGGTTTTCAAGACATTGCTCAAATGAGTTTCCAAAGATGGAGAAATCATCCATGAAAACCTCCATTGAGTGTTCAATCATGTCATGAAAAATTGCTACCATGCATCTTTGAAATGTAGCAGGAGCATTACACAAGCCAAAGGGCATTCGCCGATAAGCAAATGTGCCATATGGACAGGTGAATGTTGTCTTTTCTTGATCTTCGGGAGCAATAGGAATTTGAAAATAACCTGAGAAACCATACAGAAAACAATAGAACATTTTTCCAGACAATCTCTCAAGCATTTGGTCGATGAAAGGAAGAGGGAAGTGATCTTTCCTTGTGGCGTCATTGAGTTTGCGATAGTCTATGCAAACTCTCCATCCTGTAACCGTACGAGTGGGAATAAGCTCATTCTTCTCGTTAGTTACAACAGTCATTCCTCCTTTCTTTGGAACAACTTGGACGGGACTGACCCAAGGCGAATCAGAAATAGGGTAAATCAAACCGGCATCTAGCAGTTTGATTACTTCTTTCTTCACCACCTCTTGCATGCTCGGGTTTAAACGTCTTTGAGGTTGAATGACGGATTTGAAGTTCTCCTCCATCAATATTTTATGAGTGCAAAAGGATGGATTGATTCCCTTGATGTCCATGATTTTCCATGCAATTGCTCGTTTGTGTGCCTTAAGCACATTGAGCAACTTGTTCTTCTCATCAATTGATAAGGCGGATGAGATTATGACAGGAAGTTGAGATGTGTTTTCAAGAAAAGCGTATTCGAGATGAGATGGAAGCTCTTTGAGCTCTAAGACTGGAGGGTCTTCGATAGAAGGTTTGGCTTTTGGTTCTAAGTCTTGCTCAATGATCTCAAATGCTTCTTGATGAAATGATGTTTCGTCAACTTCAAGTTCTGAAATGGTTTGGTTTTCACAGATGGGTTCGGTGATTGTGACTTCTATTAATTGAGTATTGCAAGCTTCATTTTGAAGGGCTTCCTTCAAATGACGGCTTATGATCGAATCGCAAGCATCAACGTAATAGAGTGAGTCATCATGATGTTGAGGGTGTTTCATGGATTGGCCTATATCGAAAGTTACTTCCTCCTCGTCTACTCTAAGCGTGAGTTTGCCTGTACAAACATCAATGAGGGCTCGAGCAGTCGCTAAGAAAGGTCGACCTAGGATAAGAGGAACATTTTTGTCCTCATCCATGTCTAGGATCACAAAATCAACGGGAAATACGAATTTGTCAATTTTAACTAAGAGATTTTCAACGATGCCCCTCGGATATTTGACAGAACGGTCAGCTAACTGGATGCTCATACGGGTAGGTCTAGGCTCACCTAAGTTTAATTTTTCAAAAACCGCATAAGGCATAAGGTTAATGCTAGCACCTAAATCAGCTAACGCATTACTGACAGAAAGATTTCCTATTAGGCAAGGTATGGTGAAACTTCCTGGATCAGTCATCTTTTGAGGTAGTTTGTTTTGAAGAACTGCAGAGCATTCCTCATTCAAAACTACGTGTGATAACTCTTCCAGCTTCTTTTTGTTTGACAAGACACCTTTTAGAAACTTAGCGTAGTTTGGCATTTGTGCTAAGGCCTCCACCAAAGGCAGATTGATGTGGAGTTGCTTGAACAACCCAAGGAATTTGCCATATTGTGCCTCCATTCTTTGTTGTCTCAAACGACCTGGATATGGAGGTGGTGGAACATAAGGTGGTGGTGGAACGTATTTCTTTGCTGGTTCTTCAATAACAACAGGTTGCTTTTGCTTATCACTCGCATTACTTGGAGTTTCAGTTTCTACTTCTTCAAGGATGGGTTGTAATGCGGGTGCATCACCTTGAGTGGTTTTGCCACTCCTGGTGGTGATGGCTTTGACTTGAGCATTAGGGTTTGTCACAGTGTTGCTGGGCAAAGCTCCTTGAGGTCTTTCAGAGAGTTGTTGTGCTATTTGACCTACTTGGTGCTCTATGGTCTGTAATGATGCTTTGTTGCTTTTGATGTCAGCTTCGTTTCTTTGGAACCTCTCCTCATTTCTTCGATCAGATTTCCGGATGTACTCATCTGTGGCTTGTGTGGTTAACAACAATTGCTGCAATAAGTCTTCCATTGATGATGCTCCACGGTCTTGGTTACTACTGCTTACTACTGCTTGGACCTTGGTATGGTGGTTTCTGTTGTTGGTAAGGTGGCCTTCGGTTGAATCCAGATGATTGTTGGTTACTGCCAGCATCTCTGTAATTCGAGTTGTTTCTCCAATTTGAATTGTATGAGTTGTTTGGGCCTCCTACGTAGTCAACATCTTCAACCATCATAACGCCTTGTGGGCACTCGTTGGTCTTGTGTGAATTTCCACATGTGTTGCATCGTGTTGGAGTTTTCTTTAGCTCGCTTTGCAATTGTTCAAATTTTTTGGTTAGAGCTTCTAATTGGGCTGCAATTAGGGTTTCAGAGTCTACTTGATGAATACCTTTAGAACTGGGTTTGGTTCTTAAAGGATTGTAAGCAAAGCTCTTCTTAGCTGCTCTTTCTAAGGCTTGATATGCTTCTGTTGGCGTGACACTTCCAAAATCTCCTCCCGCACTTTGGTCTACTGCTTGCTTGTGGGCTCCGCTAATCGCATCGTAAAAGGTTTGACACTGCAGCCACAGATCAAGTCCGTGATGTGGGCATCTCCGAAGGAGACCTTTATATCTCTCCCATGCTGCGTGTAATGATTCATCGTCGTCTTGACGGAAACTTGTGATGCTGCTTCTTAGTTTGGCAGTACGATCGGGTGGAAAGTATTTCAAAAGGAATTGTTCAGCCATTCCCGCCCATGTGGTGATGGAACCAGGCGGAAGTGAATCAAGCCAATCGATGGCTCGGCCTCGAAGTGAAATGGAAAAAGTCTTAGTCGAATGGCGTCGTCTGAACAGTTATTGATTTTGAAGGTCGCACAGATACGAAGGAATCGTGAGATGTGAGCATTAGGATCTTCGTCTTGTAACCCATGGAACTGAACAGAGTTTTCTACAAGTTGGATAATACTAGACTTAATCTCGAAATTGTTGGCCGCTATTGCTGGTTGGACAACACTAGACTCATAACCATCTATTGACGGTGTGGCATAGTGTGTCATCTTCATTTCCTCGTCTTGGTTAGCCATGTCTTCTTCGGATGGTGTATCTTCCAAAATGTCTTCTTCAATGACTGGTGCTTCTTGTTGTGATCTTTTGCGCAATCTTTGACGGAAAAGTCGTTCGGGTTCCGGAAGAGGCGGAACAAGTTCAGAACTAGACGAGTCGGACATACACTAACTTAAGGAAGCATAAACTAACTAAGGCTTAAAATGAATCAGGCAAAATAACTAAACTAACTAAGGCAAACTACCTAAAATAAAAATGAAGTTAAACAAAATATATTAACAGGTTATATGCAAGATAGTCAAAATTTAGTTTGTCTTTCAAACTGCCGTGTGTCCCCGGCAACGGCGCCAAAAACTTGATGGTCTGCGGATAGTATATATATTTGATAAAGATTTATTGCACAGATTCAGTTTTAATTGGTTGTTACTAATACTAAACCACACACACAAAAGGCAGTGTACCTGTCGTGTGGTAATATAGTGTTGGTAAGAACCGAGTATCAATCCGTGGACACACCTAGCCTACTCAACAAACTTGATGTTTGACTATCAGATTTGGTTTTTGTTAAAGAAAGTGATATTTTGTATTGGAAAGATTTTTTAGGGTTTAAAAGTAAACAGTAATAAAAAGAAAGTAAAATAAGAATTGAAGCGTTTGGATTTAAAATTAGGGAATAAAAGTTATCATCTTAATTAGAATCCACTTATGTAATTGTGATGAATTGGTGAGGTGATGTGATTATGTTAATGTTTATAAAGATGAGCCGGCGCGATTTCTCGACTATCCTGCTGTCGTAGTGACTTGATCCTGTCAGGCTGATTTTACTGCCTAGATCAAAGCCCTAGTAATGTAGGTAAATCTTTTGTGTCCTATTTGACATACGATTTCTGAAAACATAATTTAATGTTAAAAAGAGAGTTGATCAGGTTCCTTCCTAACATACCATTAATTTTAGAAAACCGTAACAATTACTGAAGTTTCCAAACTAATAAAAGGGAACCCGCAAATGATCAGAAAGTTAAAGTGATATGATTTCTAATAACCATTTCTAGTTCATTAGCCATGGATTTATTATGAAGATCGGTTTCGCGAATGAAAGTTAATCATACGGTTTTCAACCTTTTATGACAATCACAATCACAAACCATAAAGTTATAACATCCCGTTTAAATGTAGATGCTACCCATCAATAGTTTTCCCCAGACCACCATAACATTAAAATAATATTTATCACACCATTAGTTCGTCACAAATTACATAAGTTTCATCCTATTAGGATGATAAATAGAGTTTAGCTCATGATGAGCTTTAACATAACAATGGATGATGTTTAGGTGATCCCAAGCTTCTTCCAAGTGTTGTATGCACCTCCCGAGCCTCCGAATGATCTTGAAGTCTTGATTCCCGAGAGAATTCAGCAGAGTAACTCTCCCCCCAAAGCTTGCCAAAAATGGTGAGCTTAGGCTTCTATTTATAGGCTTTCCGGAGTGTTTAAGCACGGCCCCGTGCCTAAAAGGCACGACCCCGTGCTAGTACAATGCTTACGAAAGTCGGTCGGCTCGTACGTGCAGGTTGTGTCGGGCACGGCCCCGTGCTAAATGGGGCACGACCCCGTGTTGGTGGTGGGGCACGGCCCCGTGCCTTATGGGGCACGGCCCCGTGTCTACTTTTAGGGGACAGTACTTTTTGTCCTGTCAGATGTCCAAGCACGGGGGTGTGTTAACTTAGCACGGGGTGGTGTGTTCTGGCAAGGCATGGGGGCGTGCTTAATGAGGCACGGCCCCATGCTTGGAGTCCAAAGCTCGAATTGCTTCAATTTCTTGTAAATATGCTCCTTTTGTCCATCTTGCCCTTTTAAACACCTGAAAACATAATTTAACACTTTTAAGTACATTTTCATCATTTTAAGGAAGATATTAAGGAATAATTGATGTGCTTTTGATAGGATTTTTATGTATAATTTGGAGCACATCAGAGATGAACATGCAAAACTCATCTGGTAACTCCAGCAATCAACTGAGTTCAACTGTCCATGTGGTTGAAAGGGAAAGCATTGAACCATAACATCATCTTATATGCTACCCTGACAACTCATAAAAGGGCCCTTTCATCACCTTCCCAGAGACTCCGAGAGAAAGGTACACTTAAAGAAGTCCTTTCCAAGAGACAAGTTCTTCTCATGCTTTTGTCTAAACTGATGAAACCACAGGCAACTGTCTTTTCACCCTTGAAGACCTGGATTGTATCCATTCAGATGACCTGGAGTACATGGGGATAGTCCAGCATATGGCTCTTCTCACTCACAGAGCCAAGAAGTTTCGACAAGAGAACACAGAGAAAGTTTCCAAGCAATGCAGCCAGTGGAATGTTTGGGCTGGATAAAAGCAAAGTAAAGTGTTACAACTGTAACCAGATGGGACACTTTGCAAGGGAGTGTAAGGCACCAAGAACATATGGTGGCCAAACAAAAGCAGACTAAACTACACTAAGAAAGCCCCCCAGAATGAGAAGCCAAAGCAGCAAGCTGCAGTTGCTGTTGAAGAAGGAGGATTTGACTGGAGCGTTCAGGTAGAAGATGCATCTCCAAACCAAGCACTTATGGCAGACCACGATGAAGCCAAGGTATTTGAACATCTTTGTACTCCTGAATGCATTGTTAAAGTTTATAGATACAGGTCCTATAACTTAGAAATGGGATCTGATCTTTAGTCCTTAAATATCTTAAAAGCTGATTTTAAAAGAGCTGAAAATGATTATAAACTAAAGATAAAGGACTTAGAGAAAACCTTTTCAACTCTTAAACATGAGCACACAAACTACAGGACTCAGATCAAATACCTTATTACTAAGTTAACTGAATGCCAGGCTGAGCTTGTGATCAGCAAAGCCATGGCAGAAAAATGTGTTCTTGAAGAAGAGACCTTCAAGAACATAATATCCTCATCCATGCATGCAAAAGTTTGTTATCAAAATAAGCAGGGAATGGGATCTTATGAGATAGCTCCTCCACACACAATCTTGTTCGTAAGATCTCCTAGGTGTCAAACTTGTGAAGATGAGCTTCCCCTCAGAGACCTTGTGACTGAAGAGGATGAATAGAAGATGGTGGAGAATGGCTCTGAGAAGAGTGAAGAAGAGCATTCTAAGAGGAGTCACCATCCTTCTAAGGAGAGCAAAGTTGTTGGGATGACCATGTCAAGAAGAAATAACTTGATCAGGAAGGCCAAAAGAAAGTCCAAGAAGGCTCAAGAGATCAAGGCCACCTTCAATTCTGCACAGAAACAAGTCTTCATCTCTATAGGATTTGAAGTGGTAAACGCAGAAGACACTAACTTGAACTCCATCAACAAGAGTTTTGGTTCATGTCCAAATCATCCCATCATCAAGAAGAAGGCTGATCAGTTGTGCACCACTGATGTACAACCTGAACCATCCAGCTCAAAAGGTAGTTCTATCCCCACAAGAATTGCCATAACATCTTTAAAGATGATGATGGAGATGGAAAGTGATCAAGTTCAGCCTTGTTCACAAAAGAAAACTCCTAGAAGGAAGAAAATGGATTGTGTTATGTGTGGAAGTATGTGACATCCGTCACCTTAAGGTCCGTCAATTAACGTGGTTTTCCGTTAACTATTCCTTGATTGATCATTCCTCATCTTTATTAATTCTTTATGTGGATATCATGTTTGCCTTATGAATGTTGTGCTTGTGTTTTCGTTGTAATCTTATGTTAACCTTAAAAACTTTTAAAACTTTCTTCATCGTAACCGCCTAATATAACAATTTTTATATATAATAAACGTCACTAATAAAACCATTTTTAAGTTATAAATATCATTAAACGCATTTTTATAATTAATATAATTAACCTAATAAAGTCGTTTTTCAACCAAAACAAATTTGGGAAACTCGGGGGTTAAGTGCAGGGACTAAACTTGTCATTTTGCAAACTTGGGTTAGGTATATAAACCCATTTTCTAGCCCTAATTCACTCATCTTCATCTTCTTCACCTTCTTCACTCTCTCCACACCATTTTCTTGATCTTAGTACCAAATCCGACCCGCTTGGTCTTGTTTTTGTCGTCTAGACTCCATCTACAGCCTAGTCTACTTTATTCTAGCAGGTAGACGACCTTGGTTGTCCCTTTTTCTTGCTTATTCACGGTTGTCCAAACTAGGGTTTCGGGTGTTCGGGTTCAACCCGAACACATGAGGTCGTGTGGGTGCGTGTGAGGCCTTTCTGCTTGTGTTTCTTGTTTGTGCATGTGTGTAGAGTGTTTCTGGAAGTCCTTGTTGTGTAAGACTCGTGTTTGGAGCAGCCGAAGGCTGCTCATCCCGACCACAGTCACGATTCTGCTGTCCAGGCGACTGGGTCTGTCATGCGATTGAGTCGTGCGATTGGGTGAGTCGTGCGACTGAGCCATGCGTCTGAGTCCATCGTGCGACTGGGTTGTGCGACTGGGTATGTCGTGCGACTGAGTCGTGTGACTGTGTGTATGTGTGCGAATGAGTGATGCGTGCGAATGAATGTGTGCGATTGAGTCATGCGAGCGAGTGAATGTGTGCGATTGAGTCAGGTGACCGAATGAATGTATGCGATTGTGCGTGTATTGCACGACTGGAGTCCAATTGCACGAATGAAGGCTCAATCGTACGAATGAAGCTGATTCGCACGATTGAGGGTTGATTCGTGCGTATGGAGGTTGAGTCGTGCGATTGGGTGTTGTGTGGTACGACTGAATGCCAATCATACCAATGAAGGCTCAATCGTATGAATGAAGCTGATTCGCACGATTGAGGGTTGATTCGTGCGTATTGAGTCGTGCGTTTGGTCCTGTCGTGCGGTTGTAATTGTTGTGTGTGATTTCCTTCTTGTGCGTGGTGTGTGTAGGTCGTGTGATGTTGAGGTAACATTAACACAGTTGCCATTGTTCGGCCACAAAGATTAAAGTCAACGCTAAAAAGGCCACAAATACTATTCAAATCAAATCAAACTAACGTTTTACAATTATCAACCGACTTATAATTACTGACATTTATCTAATACTTCGTCAATAACAATAAAATTTTTACTCAAATATCATCAACAATGGCGACAATGTCTAGTACTTTGATCTACATAAGATCTAATACGTGTGTCGTTTGTGTGTGTTACACGCGACCCAACCGATACAAACCCAAACCGACGATCATTATTATGCGCTTATTTCATATCATTAATGCTTAACAATAACTGTCAATAGGTGTTGACCGTTCATTTTGCATTCAACATTTGGATACACTGATCTTACATACTTACCACTTAACAAGAGAGTTTCGTGGCCCCTTTTACGCGTATACAATATTTCAATCATTTACAACTTGGGGGAAAAGTATGCTCACCCATTTTCTATGTTGTACAACTTACTTACATTTTACATACAAGGAATCAACGTGCAGGACCGTTTAAGGGCTTAAACACAATTACAACACAACAACACAATGATGAGATTAACTAAACTTTAATCAAACAGTGAACTAGGTAACCAAAGGTGATACAAAGAACACAGTAAAGCAAGAGACAGAACAAGAGAGTATGGGTTTCAAGGAGGCAGTATATTGCTTTCTCAAGTTCTTTTACAAGTGTTACAAAGCATAAAGAAAAGATACAAGAACTTGGAATACTTATACTACAACCTACAGGCCGGCTATACTTTGAAAGCCAGCTGGATACAATTGACTAGACACTAACAAATCAATTGTAGGATCAAAAGGCATATCTGCCTTTTGACCTTGTGACTATGACATGCCATAGCTCACATCCTTATACATTACAAAAAGGATAAAGTACATAAAGTGGAAAGTTAAAGACTCAAGACCTCAATGTACAGTTACCAAAAGCAAGGCCCTTTTCACCAACTCATGTAAGGGTGACTTTTACAGAGATTGCAAGCGGAAAAGGTGCTTTATGGAACAGTACATCAGATAAAGCATGTGTACTAAAAGTCTTCGGAAGAAATCTGTCTTCATAGGTTGAAGCTTCGGAAGACTTTGTCCTCTAAAGACTTCGGAAGACTTCATGTTGGGCTTCGGAAGATATTGGTCTTGGCTTCGGAAGATTTTACACTTAGAGTATTTTCTAATGCTTTGTGTAAAACTTCCAAAGCATTCTTCACTTCAGTACTTAGTGCATGTTGCTGAGACACTTAGGCTGTTTTGGGTTGCATCAGACTTCAGGAATCCTTACACAACGTGATACTGTTTACAAGTACTTATCTGATACATGCTTGGGTCTGCTTTGTGGTTCTATCTTTGCAACTATTTAATTCCAGTGTGGGAACCGACGGTTAGGTATTGGTAGTACTACTGGGTTGACACCCCCACCTTTGTTCGATGGTATACTAGTTGGTACCATCAGTGGCCAGGAACGGGCCCTTGGGTGAATATATGCCGACAATATCTTTGTGTACGTCGCTAGGTTTGGTTGCAAAGCTCATTGTCATGTGATTTTACTTGTTTATATAACTGTATTCACGGTATTCCACAACGCTTACTATATACATCATCACTTACTTATTTATTACTTAAACCTGTGAGCTCACCAACAATTATGTTGACCGTTTTGAGCATATCTTTTCAGGTGATCATGCAAATTGAGGAATCTAGGTGTGCTGCCTTAGTGGAGACCCTAGGATGCATTTTTGGGACTAAACATGTTTTGGCAACAATTATTTTTGAACAATGTGTACTCTGTGTAAACAATTACAATCTTTTGATACTTGTTCCCGGGTTGTGGAAATTTACATTACAATTTCATCTTTATTTGGTGATGTGAATCATTATCATGTTTATGCATATGGCTATGTTGTCGTGAATATTGACTAAACACGACACAAGTCCCTTTGTTGTCGGGTGTCGTCATGACACGCTTGTCATCATTTATTATATTGCATCTCTATCGCTTACAATGTGTTATGACGATCCTGATCTCGTTACATCCCCGTGTTTCCGCTTTTAGCGGGGGTGTGACAGATTGGTATCAGAGCCATTGGTTATAGAGAATTAGGCAATACGCTTGACCTAGACTATATCCTAGGAACCTTCATGTTGATTTGCATGCTAGGATTTTGTATGCATATTATATCTCGTGTATGTGTTCCTCGCTGCTTGATTTGTTCATTTACCTGTTATGTGATCTTTCCACCCTATGAGAGAGCCCTTGTGCTCACTCTTTTATGAGATGCTTCTATTGGATCTACCATTCCCTCTGCGCGCCAAGTTGGTTTATCAAATCTGGGTATTGAACCCGAAGAAATCTTCACAGATCATGCTAATGCGCTTGACCTTGGACATTGAGATTAACCCTGAGGAGGCTATGTTTGAAACCTCGAAAGAGGAGGAAATAGACAACCTCCGCTAGACTGAACGTAATTATATACATGGATTTACAACTGTTATGATGGACTATTGTTGAGACATTACCAATTCATGGTGTGAGAACTACACGACTTGCATGCGATGTGTGGTGACAATAAGTGTGATATTAACTTGGTATACTGGACTTGATGAGTGTTATGGATAATACACTATGAAATGATTCAAGCTTACGTGTTTACCATTTCTATGATTAGAAAATGCCACCTCGAAGAGTTACTCGCAGCAACAGTGGCGGGAGTGAAGCCCCAAGGGGCAGAGGCAGAGGCAGAGGCAGAGCACCAAGGACAAGTGATGCTCCTGCCAGTAACAATCAGGGAACAAGAAACTCTAACATGGCAGCTCTGATCTCTCAACAGTTGGCCGCACTGATTCCTACTGTCGTGGCCCAAGTGAGCGATGCACTCCAGCAACACCACCCTCATGGGGATGGTGGCAATGACAATGGAGATAACGGAGAAAGAGCTCACGGTGGGATCGAAACTGAGGTGGGAAATGGAAACCCGACCGGAAACGAAAGCAACCAGGAGACCGGGAATGGTGGTACAGCCGGTACTGAGACTAGGGTTGTTAATGCAAGACGGGGGTGTTCGTACAAAGAGTTTGTGGCTTGCAAACCGAGGGAATTCGATGGGAAAGGTGGGGCGATACCCCTAACCAGGTGGCTGGAAAAGATGGAGGCAGTGATTGACATCAGTGAGTGCCTCGACAGCCAGAGAATCAAGTATGCCACGTGTTCACTGCAGGGCAAGGCCCTAACCTGGTGGAACACCCAGGTTGAAGCTAGAGGAAGAGAATCTGCGATGCAGATGTCATGGGATGAGTTTAAAGCTTTGATCACCGAGGAATACTGCCCCCTTAACGAGATGCAGAAATTGGAGCATGAGTTCTGGAATCATGCTATGGTGGGGGCCGGGCATGCAGCTTATACTGACCATTTTCATGAGTTGGCAAGGTTGGTTTCGCATCTGGTCACGCCGGAATCAAAGAGAATTGAGAGGTACATTTGGGGACTTGTGCCTCAAATTAGGGCAATGGTTACCGCAGCCGCTCCTCCTACTATTTAGGGCGCAATTATGAAGGTTGGCGCTTTGACTGATGAAATGGTGAGAACGGGGGTACTGGGCAGGGGAGCATAAAAGAGAAAGGATGTTGGGGAAACGAGCCGGTCGAGTGCCGGGAAGTTTGATAAGAGGGCCAAGACGACCAGGAATTTTGTGGCCCTGTCTCAGGCCAAGAGAGAGTATGTGGGGCCGCACCCCAAATGCGACAGGTGCAACTATCATCATCCCCCAGGAACGCAGTGCCGGGTGTGCGCGAACTGTAGGCGCCCGGGGCATTTGGCGAGAGACTGTAGGACTGCGCCGAATGTTGTGGCACCCGTCAACGCGGTTAACCCCGCCGGGAATGCAAGGGATTGTTATGAGTGTGGCAGCCCTGATCATTACAAAAATATGTGCCCCAGGCTGAATCGGGCACCGGGTCAGCAAAGAAACAACCAGCAGCAGATGATGGCCATAGTTGGGAATCAAGGCCTGACCAATCAGGAGAATGCAGCTGGGGACGTACATTCGTCATTGGAGCCAACGATGCTCGTCAGGACCCGAATGTTGTCACGGGTACGCACTTATTCAATCATCATTTCGCATCCATATTATTTGATACTGGAGCAGACAATAGCTTTATATCTTTTGAGTTTGTGCAATTGCTTGATATGAGTCCTAGTAGGCTAGAAACTAGCTACTCTATAGAGATGGCCAATGGTAGGGTTGTTCAGGCCGATGAGATTATTAGGAAGTGCTCGTTAACATTGGAGGACCATGCCTTCGATATAGACTTGATACCCTTTGAGCTAGGAAGTTTTGATGTGATTGTGGGTATGGATTGGATGTCGCAAAACGGAGCAGAGATTGTCTGTCGGGACAAAATAGTACGAATCCCTATGCCAAACGGGGAGGTACTCAAGATTCAGGGAGAACGACCGGGAAGGAACTTAAAGCTTATTTCCTGCATGAAAGCACGTCGAAGTTTACGAAAGCAGTGCTACGCTTTTCTGGCTCATGTGGTTGAAAAGAAGGACGAAGAGAGGAAACTAGTAGATATTCCAGTGGTACGGGACTACCCAAATGTATTTCTTGATGACTTGTCTGGTTTGCCTCCTCCACGACAGGTGGAATTTCGTATAGAGTTGGTTTCTGGAGCTACACCGGTAGCGAAGACGCCCTATAGGTTAGCGCCATCTGAGATGCAGGAGTTTTCTAGTCAGTTGCAAGAGCTACTGGAGAAGGGTTTCATTCGACCGAGTCATTCACCGTGGGGAGCACCGGTACTATTCGTCAAAAAGAAGGATGGATCGTTCCGCATGTGCATCGATTACCGTGAGTTGAACAAGTTAACGGTGAAGAATCGATATCCTCTTCCCAGGATCGACGACCTGTTTGACCAGCTACAAGGAGCTTCGTATTTCTCAAAGATCGATCTTCATTCTAGTTATCATCAACTAAGGGTTTTCGAGGACAACATACCAAAGACAGCGTTTAGGACTCGTTATGGGCACTATGAGTTCTTGGTCATGCCGTTCGGGCTGACTAACGCACCAGCTGTGTTTATGGATCTAATGAATCGGGTGTGCAAACCTTACTTGGATAAGTTCGTGATCGTGTTCATCGACGATATACTTATCTACTCCCGATCGAAAGAGGATCACGAAGAACACGTTCGTGCAATTCTGGAGCTACTACGGGAAGAGAAACTTTTCGCCAAGTTCTCGAAATGTGAATTTTGGGGGAAGTAAAGTTTTTGGGTCATGTGGTTAATGAGGACAAGATTCATGTAGATCCCGGCAAGATCGAAGCAGTGAAGAAATGGGATACGCCTAGACACCATCAGAGATACGAAAATTTTTAGGATTGGCCGGTTACTATCGTCGCTTCATCGCGAATTTTTCAAAGATCGCGCAACCATTAACCCTGCTTACTCAGAAAGACAAGAAGTTTGATTGGGGACATGCACAAGAACAAGCGTTCCAGACGTTGAAAGAAAAGTTGTGTAACGCGCCTATACTGTCCCTTCTAGACGGAACTGATAATTTTGTGGTGTACTACGACGCTTCACATCAGGGATTGGGATGTGTGCTAATGCAGAAGGATAAGGTGATTGCCTACGCTTCGCGACAACTTAAAGTGCACGAAAAGAACTATACAACTCATGATCTTGAGTTGGGCGCTGTAGTATTTGCACTCAAGATTTGGAGGCATTACCTGTATGGAACCAAATGCATCATCTTCACTGATCATAAGAGCCTCCAACATATTCTGGATCAGAAGGAACTTAATATGCGGCAGTGACGTTGGGTAGAGCTACTTAGTGACTACGATTGTGAAATCCGGTATCATCCGGGGAAAGGTAATGTGGTGGCTGATGCTTTAAGCCATAAAGAACGCGTGAAGCCACTACGTGCTCGAGCGTTGGGATTGACTGTTCAAACGAACTTGAAAGCTCAGATCCAAATTGCACAAAGTGAGGCATTGAAAGAAGAAAACCTTGCGGGAGAAGAATTACGAGGGTTAGATAAACAGATGATTCGCAAGGATGACGGTATACAGTACTTTATGGATCGCATATGGGTACCTAGATGGGGAGGTGTACGTACCTTAGTCATGGATGAAGCCCACAAGATGCGATATTCTATTCATCCTGGCGCAGACAAGATGTATCACGATCTCAAGGATCTATACTGGTGGCCAGGCATGAAAAAAGACATTGCCTTATACGAGATGCTTGACGTGTTCGAAAGTTAAAGCTGAACATCAGAAACCATCGGGATTATTACAACAACCTGAAATTCCCAAGTGGAAATGGGAGAATATAGCTATGGATTTCATTACCAAACTCCCTAGAACAAGCAGCTGTCATGACTCGATATGGGTCATTGTGGATCGAATGACGAAATCAACACATTTCTTGCCTATCCGAGAAGACTACAAAATGGATAAATTGGCGAGATTGTACATCAAAGAGGTCGTGACATGGCACGGGGTGCCGGTGTCAATCATATCCGACCGTGATAGCCGATTTACTTCACGATTTTGGCAGACACTACAGAAAGCGATGGGCACTCGATTAGATATGAGTACCGCCTATCACCCTCAGACAGATGGCCAAAGTGAAAGAACTATACAGACACTAGAAGACATGTTGAGAGCGTGTGTAATTGATTTTGGTGGTAGTTGGGATGCTCATCTACTGTTGATTGAGTTCTTTTACAACAACAGCTACCATACAAGCATTGGGTGTGCTCCGTTCGAAGCGTTATATGGAAGGACATGCAGATCACCCGTTTGTTGGGCCAAGATTGGTGAAAGTCAGCTAACAGGCCCATAAATCATTCAAGAAACAACTGACAAGGTCTTTCAAATCAAAGACCGACTAAAAGCTGCAAGAGATCGCCAAAAGAGCTATGCCGACAACCGTCGGAAGCCTCTAGAATTCAACGTTGGGGATCGAGTCTTACTCAAAGTCTCCCCTTGGAAAGGAGTCATTTGATTTGGAAAGAAAAGGAAGTTAGCCCCAAGATACGTTGGACCATTCGAGATTACAGAAAGAATCGGTCCAGTGGCTTAACGATTAAGGTTGCCACAAGAACTCAGCGGTGTGCATGATACTTTCCACGTGTCAAACCTCAAGAAGTGTTTGGCTGACGAATCCCTTCACGTGCCAATTGAGGAAATCAAAATTGACGAAAAGCTTCATTTTGTTAAGGAACCCAATGAGATCATGGATCAAAAGGTCAAGCAACTGAAGCGCAGTAGAATACCTATTGTTCGGGTAAGGTGGAATTCAAAACGAGGGCCAGAGTTTACCTGGGAACGAGAAGATCAGATGAAACTTAAATATCCACATTTATTCGAGGATGACACTCTTGGACCTAACTCCAGCTGAATTTCAGGACGAAATTCTCTCAACTGGGGGATACTGTGACATCCGTCACCTTAAGGTCTATCAATTAACGTGGTTTTCCATTAACTATTCCTTGATCGATCATTCCTCATCTTTATTAACTCTTTATGTGGATATCATGTTTGCCTTATCATCGTTGTGCTTGTGTTTTCGTTGTAATCTTATGTTAACCTAAAAAACTTTTAAAACTTTCTTCATCGTAACCGCCCAATATAAGAATTTTTATATATAATAACGTCACTAATAAAACCATTTTTAAGTTATAAATATCATTAAATGCATTTTTATAATTAATATAATTAACCTAATAAAGTCGTTTTTCAACCAAAACAAATTTAGGAAACTCGGGGGTTAAGTGCAGGGACTAAACTTGTCATTTTGCAAACATGGCCTGGGTATATAAACCCATTTTCCAGCCCTAATTCACTCATCTTCATCTTCTTCACCTTCTTCACTCTCTCCACACCATTTTCTTCATCTTAGCACCAAATCTGACCCGCTTGGTCTTGTTTTCTTCATCTAGACTCCATCTATAGCCTAGTCTACTCTATTCTAGCAGGTAGACGACCTTGGTTGTCCCTTTTTCTTGCTTATTCACGGCTGTCCAAACTAGGGTTTCGAGTGTTCGGGTTCAACCCGAACACATGATGTCGTGTGGGTGCGTGTGAGGCCTTTCTGCTTGTGTTTATTGTTTGTGCATGTGTGTAGATTGTTTCTGGAAGTCCTTGTTGTGTAAAACTCGTGTTTGGAAGGCTGCTCAGCCCGACCACAGTGGGGATTCTGCTGTCCAGGCGACTGGGTCTGTCATGCGATTGAGTCGTGCGACTGGGTGAGTCGTGCGACTGAGCCATGCGTCTGAGTCAATCGTGCGACTGAGTTGTGCGACTGGGTATGTCGTGCGACAGAGTCGTGCGACAGTGTGTATGTGTGCGAATGAGTCATGCATGCGAATGAATGTGTGTGATTGAGTCATGCGAGCGAGTAAATGTGTGCGATTGAGTCAGGTAACCGAATGAATGTATGCGATTGTGCGTGTATCGCACGACTGGAGTCCAATCGCACGAATGAAGGCTCAATCGTACGAAGGAAGCTTATTCGCATGATTGAGGGTTGATTCGTGCGTATGGAGGTTGAGTCGTGCAATTGAGTGTTGTGTGGTACGACTGAATGCCAGTTATACGAATGAAGGCTCAATCGTACGAATGAAGCTGATTCGCACGATTGAGGGTTGATTCGTACGTATGGAGCTTGAGTCGTGCGTCTGGTTTTGTCGTGCGGCTGTAATTGTTGTGTGTGATTTCCTTCTTGTGTGTGGTGTGTGTAGGTCGTGTGATGTTGAGGTAACATTAACACAGTTTCCATTGTTCGGCCACAAAGATTAAAGTCAACGCTAAAAAGGCCACAAATACTATTTAAATCAAATCAAACTAACGTTTTACAATTATCAACCGACTTATAATTACTGACATTTATCTAATACTTCGTCAATAACAATGAAACTTTTACTCAAATATCATCAACAATGGCGACAATGTCTAGTACTTGGATCTACATAAGATCTAATACGTGTGTCTGTTTGTGTGTGTTACACGCGACCCAACCGATACAACCCAAACCGACCGATCATTATTATGCGCTTATTTCATATCATTAATGCTTAACAATAACTGTCAATAGGTGTTTGATCGTTCATTTGCATTCATCATTTGGATACATTGATCTTACATACTTACTACTTAACAAGTGAGTTTCGTGGCCCCTTTTACGCTTATACAATATTTCAATCATTTACAACTTGCGGGAAAAGTATGCTCACCCATTTTCTATGTTGTACAACTTACTTACATTTTACATACAAGGAATCAACGTGATATTGTTTACAAGTACTTATCTGATACATGCTTGGGTCTGTTGTGTGGTTCTATCTTTGCAACTATTTAATTCCAGTGTGGGAACCGACGGTTAGGTATTGGTAGTACTACTAGGTTGACACCCCCACCCTTGTTCAATGGTATACTAGTTGGTACCATCAGTGGCCAGGAACGGGCCCTTGGGTGAATATATGCCGACAATATCTTTGTGTACGTCGCTAGGTTTGGTTGCAAAGCTCATTTTCATGTGATTTTACTTGTTTATATAACTGTATTCACGGTATTCCACAACGCTTACTATATACAACATCACTTACTTATTTATTACTTAAACCTGCGAGCTCACAAACAATTATGTTGACCGTTTTGAGCATATCTTTTCAGGTGATCATGCAAATTGAGGAATCTAGGTGTGCTGCCTTAGTGGAGACCCTAGGATGCATTTTTGGGACTAAACATGTTTTGGCAACAATTATTTTTGAACAATGTGTAGTCTGTGTAAACAATTACAATCTTTTGATACTTGTTCCCGGGTTGTGGGAATTTACATTACAATTTCATCTTTATTTGGTGATGTGAATCATTATCATGTTTATGCATATGGCTATGTTGTCGTGAATATTGACTAAACACGACACAAGTCCCCTTGTTGTCGGGTGTCGTCATGACACGCTTGTCATCATTTATTATATTGCATCCTTATCGCTTACCATGTGTTATGACGATCCCGATCTTGTTACATCCCTGTGTTTCCGCTTTTAGCGGGGGTGTGACAGAGTACCTCTCATCTTGCTAAGGATTGTGTTTATAATCTAAAGAGTACCCTCCACATGACCAAGAAAGAAACTTCTAAGAGTTTGGTGAAGAAGAAGCAAGCTTCGGAAGGAAAATCTTTTTCCTTCAGAAGCTCTAAAATGAAGAAGAAGACAAGTGGAAACTTGCCTTCGGAAGAAAATTTGGTCTCAGAAGAAAGGAATACTTCCGAAGCACAAAAGCCTGCTGCAGTGAAAGCAAGATCTTCTGAAGGTCCAGGTATTAAAACTTCCGAAGTCAACAAAACTTCTGAAGTATTGAAGGTCAAGTTTAAGCTTCCAAAAGTGGTGTTGAAGTCAAAGAAAGACCAAGTGACTGAACGTTTTTCATCAACATCGGCAAATGATCCTTCTAGCATGACTATAGGATCAATTACTATTGCATTGTCTTCAACTTTTTTTGATGAGACCAAGACCAATGAGGCTTGGGTTTCCAAATGTAACTAACCATCTCTTTTGTGCATGAACAACTTAAGACAAACAGACATGTATGGATCATTGATAGTGGCTGTTACAGCCACATGACAGGCAATAGGTCACTACTCCAAAAGTTTGAAAGAATTGATGGAGGACCAGTTGCTTTTGGAGGAGATGCAGAAGGTTACATTACTAGAAGGGGCAAGGTCACAAATTGTAAACTCAACATTGAGAAGATAAACTTTGTCAATGAGCTTGGGAACAACCTTTTGAGTGTATCCTAATTTTGTGATCAGAGTCATAACATTCTCTTCACTGAGCATGAGTGCATTGTTCTCAGGCCCGGGTTAGTCATTCCACATGAGCACATCCTGCTTAGAGCCCTAAGGAAAGGGAACATGTACAAGATGGATTTGCAAGAAACATCTCCCCCAGGAGAAGTTTCATGCTTTCTATCTAAAAGAAATATTGATGAGTCTTTCATCTGGCATAAAAGAATGTGCCATGTAAACTTTAAATACATGAATAATTTAATTAAGAATGATTTGGTAACTGGAATACCAAAGAAAGAGTTTACAAGTGATAACCATTGTGTTGCATGCCTGAAGGGGAAGCAACACAAGTTATCTCACAAGCCAAAGGAAACAAATTCCGTCATTATCCCCTACACTTATTACATATGGATCGCTTTGGCCCCACCAGTGTAATGAGTCTAGAAAGGACCTCTTGTTGTTTGGTGATCACAGATGACTTTACTAGATTCACTAGGGTTTTCTTTCTTAGAACTAAGGATGAGACCCTTGAGATTCTAAAGAATTTTATCTTAAAGATTGAGAATCAATGTGATCACAAGGTCAAAACCATAAGATGTGATCAAGGAACTGAATTTAAGAATCAAATCCTTGATATATTTTTGTGATGAAAAAGGTATTAAAAGACAATATAGTGCTCCCAGCTATGACATCCGGTAATTTTCCGTTACCAAACTCCGGTAGTTCCGCTAGGTTTTGCATACATGTGTCGTGGGCACACACTAGTTGTCGTTGAACGTTGGTGACTTAATGATACTAATCTGTGATAAATAATAATAATCTAATTAATAATATTGATTATTAGTTGTGATTATGTTATTCATGAATTTATAGAATTTTAAATGTTTATTTTATTAATTTTACACAATAACGCGACAACGTGTTATGTATATGTCATGTGTTGCGTGACTTATTGTAAATATTGATGATTATTATTATTGGTTAATAATACTTATAACTTGGTGTTAAAATTATTTAAAAAGTGTTTAAAAGATTGGTTTTTACAAAATAAAAATCAAGGGGTTTATTTTGTAAATATTATTTAACATAAACTTAACAAAATTAGAACCCTAATCCTACCCCAAACCCCCCCATTGCGGCCGAAAGCAATCCCACACCCCATCCCATTCGATTTTGAGCAATCACACACACAAACATTCAGATTGATCTAGTTTTAAGTGTTACAAGGTGTTTGCAAGTTCATTTGGTGATTTCTGCACATCTAAAGGTTAGTTTTTATTAGTTTTACATATTGGTTTTGATGAACCCTAATCTCGAAATTATTGATAAAACCATGAAATTGATGATTGTTAGATGTTAATATGATGTTAGTTAGGTTGTATGAATGTTGGATGATGTTGATTATGTAAAAAATCTATGGTTTGATCATCTAGTTCATACATTCCCATAAGAGAAAACTTTTTGTTCTTGGAATTCATGATTTGATGATGTTAAGATGTTAGACGCAATGCTAAGATGTTAGTTTGATTGAATTGTGCAAGAAAATCCATGAATTTGAGGTGTTGATCATGACTTACTAAAAGTAGAAACTTTTGTGAATGGTGTTAGGGAATTTGGATGTTTTGGAGATGATTAACATGTTAGAATGAATGCTATGAACTTGATTAGGTATATAATTGTTAAACTTATGATTGAATTGGATGCTAGATCACTTTCGGGTGTTTCTTTTCCAAAAAGGGAAACTTTATTTTTGTAGAACTTTGGATGTGATGAATTGGGCATACTTGTGATGTTAAGATCATGTTAGAATGATTGTTGATGATGTTTGTTTTGATAGAATATGTTAATTGAGTTGTATGGATGCTTGGTTGATCATGTAAGAAGTATAGGTTTTGGTGATCATATATTGTTGGATCTAGAAAGGCTGTGCAACCAAAACCAAGTCACTTAGAAGATTTTGGTACAACAAACAAAGGACTTCCGAAGCGAAGTATGGAACTTCCGAAGGAAGAAGGAGCTCTTCCAAAGACTAAATGTAAAACACACTTCTGAAGTAAAACTCCAACTTCCGAAGACAAAGAACCTACTTCCGAAGATCAAGAATTAGAGAGAAAGATCTGAAGTCAACTTCCGAAGTACAAGAAGTCCTCAAAGCCTCGGAAGCATAGAAGCCTCTTCCGAAGTATAAGTGGCTTCGGAAGAACTTGTTCTTCCGAAGCCAATTAACCTTCGGAAGACACTCCTATTATCCAGTGGACATAAGTATGGCCTCTCTGACACTCCGCTGTAAATCTCTGAGATACTACATGGTGTTTTCTCAAAAGCCATGTAGTTGACCATACTTTAATCCACTGTTTACCGTTTCATGTTAGTACAGTTGCCATCTTTAGTTGGTGACAAAAGGTAAGTCATGGACATGTCATGACTACCATATCTTAGATAATACTTTATCTAAGATACCTTAACTTTTGCATTGTAGTATATGCTTTAGTCTTAGGTTTCCAGCTGGTATTAAAGTATATCCGGCTGTAGGATCTAGTATATATAGTTTCTCATTGTAACTCTTGTTTCTTGCTCGTAAGAGTCTTGTAATATCTTGAGTTGAGAAGTAATATATACAAGTGCCTTGAAAAATATATATCTGCTTGTTCCTTTGATACTTATTATATTATTATCAACTCTTGTAAAAGACATTACTTCATCTGATTTGAGTGTTTCCATAAGTGAGTTTGAGAGAAATACAAGTGTTTAAGTGACAAACCCGATCCTGCAATTGGTATCAGAGCTTTTTAGGCTCTTGATTGTGAGATCTTACCATCCTAATCAACCAGTTTTTCACTCCTCCTTATACCTCACTCAAAATGGCCCTCAACAAATCTGAAGTAGAGATGGGGACGATGACCAAAGCTCCCATCATCACCCCTGAAAACTTCAGGTCTTGGAGCAGAAGAATGGAAGGCTTCATCAGGTATTAAGACAGCAAGATGTGGCAACCCATTGTCAATGGCCCGTATAAGCCAAAAGTAGCTGGTGGAAATGGTGCCATGATTGAGAAAGCCGTTGATTCTGATGAAGACAGGAAGAAGCTTGACATAGACAGCAATGCTATGACTATTCTTATGACTGCAATCCCAAACTCTATCAGGGTGGGGTTTGAGCATTGTAAGTCTGCCAAAGAACTCTTTGATGCTCTTGCTCAAATGTACTCAAGCTCAAATGACTCCAAGAAGGACTCACTAAAGCAGCAGTTTGAGAACTTCACCTATGTTGCTGGAGAGACTCTTAGCTAGCAATATTGCAGGAACATGGATCTCATTTCTTCCCTTTAATTTATGGGAATCACTCATGAACTCAGAGACCTTACTAGAAAATTTATGAGTGCTCTACCCAATGAGTGGACATTCTACTGTGTCTCTATCAAGAGAACACAGAATCTGAATACACTCACCATGACCGAACTATATGGGATCCTTGATGGATACCGTTTGGAAATGGAAAGCAAGAGGGGTCATCAGACAAGCAGACCCTTGAGTCTTCCTGCTAGCAACGCTTTGATGGTTGCTGAAGGCTCAGGAATCTTCCAGTCTCAGCAATACCTGACCTACACCCAGCAGCCATCTTGTTCCTCTGGGCCTTACATCACATTTCCTGAGACTCTAAGGTCTCAACAAGCTCAGCAAAGCTCCTTTCAGGATAGCTGTGCATTTGTCTCAGGAAGTGGACACTCAAATGACTATCAATACTGCTTTGATGATCTAGAGTGTTTTAGCCCGGATGATGTGGAGTACGTGGACATAGTCCAACAAATGGCTCTTCTAACCTACAGAGCAAAGAAGTTCTTTAAGAGAACTGGAAGGCAATTCCCTCAGAACCCAATCAACAGCAAATTTGGGTTTGACAAAAGCAAGGCCAAATGTTACAACTGTAACCAACTTGGTCATTTTGCAAGGGAATGCAAGGCTCCCAAGTCCAACCCGGAACCCCACAGGCCTCCACACATCCCTCTACACCAAAGCCCACCGAAAAGTCAACAGAGACTGCTGCAATGGCTCAAGAAGTTGACTGGAGCTTCATGGTTCAGGATGTGACTCCTGCTCAAGCACTCATGGCCGGAACAGATGAAAACAAGGTATATGAACATCTCTGTACTACTGCCTGTATTGCTAAGGTTAAACTGTATCAGGACTACAATATGGAAATTAAATCTGATATTGAGTCTTTAAATGTTTTAAAATCTGACTTTAAAAGAGCTGAATCTGACTACCAAAGAAAAATTGAGGAGTTAGAGAAAACTGTGTCCCTCTTAAAACATGAACATACAAACTACAAGACTCAAATCAAGGATTTAATATCCAAATTGATTGAGGCTCAAGCCCAGCTTGTCACTGCTGAGGCTCAAGCCCAGCTTGTCACTGCTGAGGCTCAACCCAGGAAGTATGCTATTTCCGAGCAAAACTTCCAAGCCATTCTTGCATCATCCTCTCACTCAAAACTTTGTTATCAAAACAAAGGTGGGTTGGGAACCAATGAAATTGCTCCACCACACTCTTATGAGTCTATAAGAAAACCAAGGTGTGGTACTGAAGAGAAAGAGGTTCCGTCTACTGACCCACCTTCTCATGAGTCAAAGAATGATGCAACTATGGAGACCATCACAGGGAAGGAACAGGTAATTATGCCCTCCCTAGTCAATGATGATCAAACCCTGACCACCAAAGCCAGAAGAAGCAGAGCTAAGGCAGCCAGAAAAACTGCCAAGAAAGTGGCTGAGTCCAAGCTAAAGATAGACCCAGAGCAAAAGGGTGTATTCATCTCAGCTGGATTCCAGGTGGTTGGAAATTCTGATACAGGAAAGGAGTGCAGTACCAGTACTCCTATCCTACCAAAGGATCGGAAATTAAAGGGAAAGGTTGCAGATGAAGAGAAAAAGAACAATAAACAGCAATCCTCTCATTCCCAAAAAGTTAACATTACATGCATAATGTGTGGTCTGCAAAACCACATGGCTAAAGATTGTTACTATAATCCTGCTAGCACACATTATGCAAACAATGTTAAAAGAGAAGGAGTCAGAGAAGGTTTCTCATTTGGACCACATCAAATGGTTCAAGTGATGAAAAAGGGAAAGCTTGTTTCCGAAGCAAGGCTTCTCTCGGAATAAAATTCTTCTTCCGAAAGGAAAAAGGCTTCGGAAGTTAAAGCTGTAAAGACTCAGAAAAGAAAAAGAGTCCCCTCGAAACCATCCCAGAAGAAGACTGCTTCGGAAGAAAAGGTGGTGAAGGTCTCTTCCGAAAAGAAAGAAGCTTCGGAAGAATGCCAAGCTACAAAAGCTTCAACAAGCTCATCATCTATGATCAACCAAGGGATGGAATGGAAGATCAACGAAGATGCTGTAGCCCAAACCTCTTCTTCAAAGACATCCATTGAACCCCCATGCATAAATTTTGGTTCAATTATGTCATTATCATTGGAAGAACCCAAGACCAATAAGGCTTGGGTTTCCAATCAAAACTAATTATCTCACCTTATGTGCAGGGACATCCATATGACAAGAATAACAACATTTGGATTATAGATAGTGGATGCTCCAGGCACATGACAGGGAACAGATCTCTCATTCAACAATTTCAACATTATGATGGAGTTCCTGTCCAGTTTGGAGGTGAGGCCGGAGGATATATTTCTAGCAGAGGAAGTATATCCAATGGAAAGTTAAAAGTTGACAAAGTTAATTTTGTCAAACAGCTTGAACACAATCTGTTAAGTGTTTCTCAATTCTGTGATCAAAAGCATCAAATTCTTTTTACAGAACATGAGTGCATTATCCTCAAACCCGGGATGACAATTCCTCAGGAATTGGTGCTTCTTAGATCTCCCAGGAAAGGGGATATGTACAAGCTAGATATGAACAATGCTTCCCCAATGGGAGAAGTATCATTCTTTCTTTCCAAAGCTGATGGTGATGAGTCAACACTATGGCATAAACGAATATGTCATGTCAATTTTAAGAAAATGAACAAATTGGCTAAAAATAACTTGGTATATGGTTTGCCTAAAAAGGAATTTTTCTTCAACGATAATTGTGTTGCTTGCCTGAAAGGGAAACAACACAAGTCTTCTCATAAATCCAAAGTTGTTAACTCCATCACCACTCCATTACACTTGTTGCACATGGATCTATTTGGTCCCACAAGTATAATGAGCATTGGAAGGAAATCATATTGCCTTGTGATTGTTGATGATTTTACTAGATTTACATGGGTATTCTTTTTAAGAACCAAAGATGAAACTGCTGAAACTTTAAAATCTTTTATTCTTAAAATAGAAATTCAAGTTGATCACAAGGTTAAAATAATTAGAAGTGATCAAGGGACTGAGTTTAAGAACCTAGTTCTTGACTCATTTTGTAACTCAAAAGGGATTGCCAGACAATATAGTAGAACTCCTCAACAAAATGGTGTTGCTGAGAGGAGAAATAGGACACTTATTGAGGATGCTCGGACTATGTTAGCTGATTCAAAACTGCCTCTAACATTCTGGGCAGAGGCAGTCAGCACTGCATGCTATGTGCAGAACAGAGTTCTTGTAGTAAAGCCACATGGAAAAACCCCTTATGAGTTATGAAACAAGAGGCCACCATTCATTGGCTTTCTATGGTCCTTTGGCAGCAGGTGTACCATACTTAACACAAAAGACAATTTGGCAAAATTTGCTGAAAAGTCAGATGATGCTATCTTTGTTGGATATTCCTCCTACTCTAAAGCCTATAGAGTTTATAATATTAAAAACCAACAATTTGAGGAATCCTCCAACATTTTAGTTAATGAGCACACTCCTTGTTATAGGGGGAATGGCCCTGATCATATCTTTTATTTAGAATTGTTTCCAAACTATTCTAAACCATCTTGTGAGAATGTTTCAGCTGGAACAGGTGCTCAAAGTGATTCTGATGAAGATCAACTGTTTGAGCTTCCCAGACTTATTCCAAGTTCTCCAAGAGTTGCAGCAAATCAAGTTCCCACTATTGAAAGATCTGACAGTATAACCATTTCAAGAGATAGTGGTACTTCTACAAGTGATTCACCTGCTGATTTTCAAATTTCTTCAGGAGATCCTGCACAACACCAAGCTGATGGAAGCACCATCTTGAAGGAACAGACAACTGTTAATGATGCTTCACAGCAAAGAAATGATGATGTTTCTCTTTCATTCAATCAGTCCTCATTGAATGAGTTTGAAACAACAGCTGGACCAAGTATTCAAGCTCCTGAGCAAAATATGTCCAACTTGGACTTATCTTTGCAACTGGAGGTGATTCCTAGACTCAGGATTCATAACACTCATCCCGCTGAAAACATCATAGGGGAAGTCTCTAAAGGTGTGAGAACAAGAGGACAAACTCATAATGGGAATGTTTGCTTGTACTCATGCTTTTTAGCCCAAATGGAACCCAAGAAGGTGGAAGATGCCTTGAAAGATAGTAGCTGGGTTGAATCAATGCAAGAGGAGCTGCTTCAATTCAAAAGACAAAAGGTTTGGAACCTATGTCCACTACCATCTTGTCAAGTACCTATAGGCACTAAATGGTATTCAGAAACAAAAGAGATGATAGAGGCTTGATTATCAAGAACAAGGCAATACTGGTGGTTCAAGGATACACTCAAGAGGAGGGAACGATTATACTGATGTCTTTGCACCTGTTGCAAGACTTGAGGCAGTTAGGATCTTCCTTGCTTATGCTGCATCCAAGAATTTCACTGTCTACCAGCTTGATGTCAAGTGTGCCTTTCTATATGGGGATATAGATAGGGAAGTCTATGTATGACAACCTCCAGGATTTGAAGACCCACATCATTCAAACTATTTGTGCAAGTTGGATAAAGCTCTATATGGGTTGCATCAACCACCTAGGCTGTGGTATGAGACATTGTCTCAATTTCTCCAGAAGTATGGTTACACTAGAGGTACCATTGATAAGACCCTTTTCATAAGAAAGTCTGGGAAAGACATCTTGCTCGTTCAAGTCTATGTTGATGATATCATATTGGTTCCTCAAATGACCAAATGTGCAAAGACTTTGAGAGCATTATGAAGAAGAAGTTCGAGATGAGTTCCATGGGAAAAATGGACTTTTTCCTTAGAATTCAGGTAAAGCAATTGAAGGAAGGGTTCTTCATCAATCAATCTAAGTATGTCAATGATATCTTAGAGCGATTTGATATGAAGGATTGTAAAGCAGCAAAGACACCTATACCCAGAAACCAGAATCTCTGCCCTGATTCTGAGGGGGAGGATACTAATCAACATCACTACAGAGCAATTATTGGTTCTCTGATGTATCTCACAGCAAGTAGACCTAATATCATGTTTGCAACTTGCATTTGTGCAAGATATCAGGCTGCTCCAAAAGTGTCTCACCTAATTGCTGCCAAGAGAATTCTCAGATACCTCAAAGGAGCACCTAAACTAGGTCTCTGGTATCCAAGAAATAGTGATTTTAATCTCTATGGTTACTCTGACAGCGATTATGGTGGCTGCAACATCAACAAGAAATCAACATATGGTGGATGTCAATTTCTTGGTGGAAGGATCATCTCATGGCAATGCAAGAAGCAATCCTGTGTCTCTACATCAACTACTGAGGCTGAATACATTGCTGTTGCTAGTTGATGTGCGCAGCTGCTGTGGATTCAAAACCAGATGATCGACTACGGATTCAACTTCATGAGCACTCCTATCCACATTGACAACAACAGTGCTATATCTATTACTGAAAATCCAGTGAAGCACTCCAAGACAAAGCACATTGATATCAGGTATCATTTCATTAGAGATATTCATGAGAAAAATCTTATCAAACTAATCAAATTTGATTCAAATGAACAATATGCTGATTTGTTCACTAAAGCCTTTGATGAACAAAGATTTAAATATCTCATTACAGCTATTGGGATGATAAACATTGATTAGTTAATCACATTTGAAAAACCTTTTAATGTGTCTCATTACAGCTATTGGGATGATAAACATTGATTAGTTAATCTCATTTGAAAAACCTTTTAATGTGTAAAGTCTCATGTCAAAACAATCTAAGCCCTGTTACAAAAGATCTTTTTCTAAATTTTATCTAAGTATGAACTCTTCCGAAGAGAAATTAACCCTCGGAAGATATCTTGCATATCTTCCGAAGCAAATTTCTCCCAGGATAATTTTCTTCTCGGAAGAGTGTTAAGTCTCGGAAGAAGCGATTGATTTCATATCAGATCTACTTCCGAAGCATTTAACACAATCCATCAGAAAAGCAACATATACTCTCGGAAGTAATTAATTTACCTTCGGAAGTAAATTTGCCTTCGGAAGAATATTACCTTCGGAAATGCTTTATACTCGGAAGAAAGATTTTACTATGTAACGGAAATCTTTTTGGCCCCACTCTGTAAAAAGTAAAGATTTTGTTAATGATGTCGGATTATTTAAATGGTCTAACCTTACCGCTCATGTCACATCATCCACTGAAACCTCACATCATCTTATCCAAACCCCCTTTAAACCGCCATTTCACCCATTTAAATACTTCCGGTTAATCACTTACATCCTTTTACCCAAATTACTGCCCTAAAAGCTTTCTTCTTCTCCAATTTACCTTATTCCGAACTATCTTTCTGTCATCTTCTTCAATGGCACTAAACCTCAGCACAACCAAGTCGCACTCCTTGATTCTTCAAGGGATGTTGACTTCTCAGATATCATTTCTTTCTGACCCAATCCTCATACTACACTGCTCTGACTGTAAACCCACAATTTATTCAAACCAAATGTCTGAATTTTGGGCAAATGGTCGGATTGAAACCCTAAATGGGGTTCGTGTTATAGGTCGAGCATTTGTGGCCAGGAGTTGGTCATCTCTGAACAGATCATCAGGGAGCATCTTGAGCTTCATGATGAGGGCGCTCCAACGGAATTCCCCAAAACAGATTTGGACAATTCTTATCTCCGAATGGGATACGGTGGAGATGTCAGCAGGTCAACTGTTTACAAATTCAACTTCTCCTACAATGGAAGTTCCTGCTGCATGTGGTTCTTCACTGCCTGTCTAATAAATCTGGGGATGGGATCAAATCCCATATGAACTTGGGTGCTTAGTTCATGGGTTGGTACAAGGCCTCCGCTTCAACTATTCAAGGTTTGTGCTGACTAACCTAATGGGAAATCTTCAAAGGGAACATTCTTCATGTATCCCAGGTTTCTCCAGCACATAATCAACTGTGAGCTGGACCAGGGCAAGCTTGTCTGTGCAGCTGCTCTGACTGCTCCTCAAATGAGGCCGACCATCTTCAAGACCTTGAAGAGAGTGTCTACCAACTTCACTGGAAGAGATACTGCACTACTTCCAGTATGATTGAGCCAATGGCTCCTGGTGACATCCCTGTTAACCCCACAGGTGATGAACCCACACCAGCAACTACCCTCACCTGCCAAATCTAGCTTCTCCACCCATTACATTTACCTATCAGAGACGTCCCAAACGAACCCTTGTTCAATCTACTCTGATTGAACAAGCCCCTCCTGTTCAATCCAAAAGGCTAGAGTGGAACAAAGGGCTCCCACTCAGCCTGAGGTCCAACCATCCTTCACAATTGACCTCAATATGGGTCTTGAGTCTCCTCAGTCTCAGACCCATGAGCCCGAAACCCAAGCTGATAGCCCTCAGGGAGAGTTTATACTCCCTGAGCAGCCAAAGGACGCCCTATCACAGGCTCAATGCCTCTAGACATTGATCAAAGTCCCGGGTCATTAGGCTTCAATTCCCTATCCTTTACTGACCTTTTGACTGGAGCTGGTGAAGAGATTATGTCTCTTAAAGGCAATGAAGTTGATCCACAACACCCTCTCAAGGATCAACAGAGCCTAGAGAGACCCCTTATCTCTAGCCCCCATCAGCAAAGCCTTACTGAGGTGAGTCCACTGATGTGGAGGGGACTCATGTAGATTCAGTTGCCACTACTGAAGGAGCCTCAATGGATCCTCAGGACAGTGGTAACGAAACTGAGACTGAATCTACGGCAACCATGCCCTTTGATGACTCTGAAGAGACATCATTGTGCAAGGGAAACCAGGGCGCCAAGAAACCACATCTGGTGGTGAGGATGAACATACCAGGTATGTTACCTCATCTCCCCATGATTCTTCAAAAGAAGATGAGGGAAGTATGCAACTCACCATTAAAGACCTACTTTCTAAAGTCTCAAACCTTGAATCAAAGGTTAGGACTTTAGAGGATAGGTCTGCCACTCAGCAACTTGAGATTGAAACTCTCAAGGCCAAACTAGCTGAGAAACAGATTGAGAGGTCTGTTAGGCATGTACCATTCAGGTCTCCTTGACCTCTCCTCTAGCTCATCAAGCTCTCAGGATGATGCTACCAAAAAGGGGAGAGTGTTTAGAGACAAAGTCAAAGACAGGAGGAAACCCAAAGTCAAGCTCTCACTTCCTTGAGCTCAAAGTATCCTGTGCAACAAGCTGCTATTTTCCCTGAGCCTCCTCCAGTTGTTTTTCAAGTGGATCAAAGGATGCTCCAAGATCTCAATAGGTTCTTTAACAAATCCTCATAGAACAGCCCAGCCCTGATATGTCTGTGATCTACTTCGGAGCTCAAGAGCTTCAGAGGTTGAATGCACCTTTCTACACTATCGAGGAAGTTGGTCAACCTAAGGTCCAAGTGGAACCTGAGATTAACTTCGAAGGGGAAACAAGGACTGATGGCCCAGCAACTGAAACAGTTGGGACAAAAGTGTATTTTCACAGACTTCCGAAGCACAATTCCAAGCCTCGGAAGAACAAACTCAAACTTCCGAAGCTGAGATTGCTGGCTGCGGAAGGACTATTCTCATTATCCGATGATCTAATAGTCACAGATGCAATTCTGGAACTTGCATCTGAGGTTAATAGGGAGGATTTTCTCACCCAACCATTAGCTCTGACATCTGCATTGACTCCAGCTCCCATCTCTACTACCCAACCTGTATCTTCCATCCAAGAACCCCCAAAGTCTTGTACTTCGAAGACATCAAAGGAAAGAGGAAGATGACTTCGGAAGAGCTTCAGGAGGAAGAAGGTTGGAGAAGCTTAAAAGAAAAGAAGGCTTCCAACTTGAAACTGTTAGCAAGTACCAAAGCAGCTGCAGCCAACCAGAGGCAGTCACCAACCGAAGAAGAGTAGAAGGTCATAGATAGACTTGTTGGTCTAGGGCTGCAACTGAAGATGTACTCCTGCTACCATTAGAGGAGTTAATAGAGCTGGAAAAGGCACCTTGCTGCTAAACAACAAAAGAAGAAGCTGCAAGGTTGGCCTTAGAAGAGGAAAGGGAGAGAAAGGAAAGAGAAGCTGATCGTAGCTCAGGATGGAAAGGATAACCTTCCTACTCCTACTCTCCAGAGGTTTTCTCTCAAGAAGAGTTGTCTCCACATAACAATGATACGATCTTGTGACTCTTCAACAAAGAGCAAGATCAAATGGAGAAAGAGAGAAAGAGAGCTGCAAGGGAGAAGCTTTTGCAAAAGAAGAAGAAGGAAGAGGAAGCTGGACTGACTGCTGCCAAGATGATAGGTGAGAAGGCCTGGATGAAGAGTTATCTCAAAGCTCATGGCTTCTCTGGCAGGCAGGTGGGTCCCATGTCGGAAAAGACTCTCCAGCGACATGTCAGTGACATCAAGGCTGACATTCGCGCGGGGAAGAGGAAGGAGATGTATAGAAGGGGATAAGGGATGACCTTCAAAGCAACCACTCAACCCAAACTCCAAACCCAACCTCAACCTGAACCTATACCCTTTCCCTTCCCAATCAAAACCAAACCAACTTCTGAACCATTCACCCCCGAACCTACACCATCATACCTACCAACCTCTACACCTCAACCACCCAGACTACCTATCCTCCAACCCAAAACCTTAGCCAGAACCCAAACACCTCAACCTACCCATCAACCAATCAAACCATCCCCTCAGCCTTCTAAACATCTCTCCATGGAAGAATTCAAGGCAGTCAAGACAAAGCTCATAAACTTCACTACACTGAGCGACATCTCCTGTGAGGAGGATTCAGTCAACGTGACTTATGTTGACGGATCCTCAAGTTCCCTCACAAGAGATCAATTTCTTGATCTGCCCAGAGGAACTTTGGACCAAGCTGCAAACCTCCTTGGCCCCAATTCAGACATGTTGAATGAGGAAGAAAAGAAGCTAAGGAGAAAGCTGGTGACTTTACTGGATACAAAGAAAGGAGACAGGGTACCAAGACAACCTCTTGCTCCCAGAAAGAAGATCATCCAGTGGAGGTTCGAAGACTCTTTTCACAACTTTGTTGTTGAAAGAGAGAATGGAGAGCTCAACAGGCTGAGTGCCTCATCTCTGCTACACTTGAGCAGGTTTGACATTGCTGAGTTAGTAGAGAAGCCATTCTCCAACCCTTCAAACTCCGATATAGCTGCCCACATCAGAAATCATATAGGCAGCCTTCATATGGCCGAGCTTACTGCTAGAAGCAAGGTTGAAGAGGAGTTGAAACTGAGAGAGGAGGAGGAAAGGAAAGGATCAGCAACCAAAGGCAAAGCCTTTCTACAAATGGTTGAAGGTCCTGAACTTGAGTCCATAGTTAGATGGGAGTATGACTATAACTCTCGTCAACTAACTCTCTTCAGGGGGACACAACAGAGGGTACATGTCATTCAAAGCGATAGACTGGATCTCCTATCCACCAATGACTTGTACAAGCTTCTCAGCACTACTTCAGGGAAGAACAAAGAGACAGACAAATACCTTTTGTCCCTGGTGCTGAAGGCTTTGAGAAGCAGAAATAAGTGAAGTTTTGGTAGCATCAGCCTAGGGGAGTTTGTTGGATCTAGAAAGGCTGTTGCAACCAAAACCAAGTCACTTAGAAGATTTTGGTACAACAAACAAAGGACTTCCGAAGCTAAGTATGGAACTTCCGAAGGAAGAAGGAGCTCTTCCGAAGACTAAGTGTAAAACACACTTCCGAAGTAAAACTCCAACTTCTGAAGACAAAGAACCTACTTCCGACGATCAAGACTTAGAGAGAAAGATCTGAAGTCAACTTCCGATGTACAAGAAGTCATCAAAGCCTCGAAAGCATAGAAGCCTCTTCCGAAGTATAAGTGGCTTCGAAAGAACTTGTTCTTCCGAAGGCAATTAACCTTCGGAAGACACTCCTATTATCCAGTGGACATAAGTATGGCCTCTCTGACACTCCGCTGCAAATCTCCGAGACACTGCATGGCGTTTTCTCAAAAGCCATGTAGTTGACCATACTTTAATCCATTGTTTACCTTTTCATGTTAGTACAGTTGCCATCTTTAGTTGGTGACAAAAGGTAAGTCATGGACATGTCATGACTACCATATCTTAGATAATACTTTATCTAAGATACCTTAACTTTAGCATTGTAGTATATGCTTTAGTCTTAGGTTTCCAGCTGGTATCAAAGTATATTCGGCTGTAGGATCTAGTATATATAGTTTCTCATTGTAACTCTTGTTTCATGCTTGTAAGAGTCTTGTAATATCTTGAGTTGAGAAGTAATATATACAAGTGCCTAGAAAAATATATCTCTGCTTGTTCCTTTGCTACTTATTATATTATTATCAACTCTTGTAAAAGACATTACTTCATCTGATTTGAGTGTTTCCATAAGTGAGTTTGAGAGAAATACAAGTGTTTAAGTGACAAACCCGATCCTGCATATATGATGATGAATTATGGTTAGTGATTAGGTGATCATGTTTGGGATTTGATTGATTGTCACTATGAATGTTGGTTTGAATGAATTAAGTGAATGAATGTAATTATGATTGTCATACACACATGCGAATCTAAGGCCCCTACTTAGTAGGATTGGCAGGGTTTAGGATGTGAAGTTACGAGTGGCTTCACATGGCATGTGGTGCATGATTAGTCTTCGCGTATGAATTATTTGTTGTGATGTATTTATACATATATTAAGCATGATTATTATTTGAGGTTTGCATAAGTGTATGATGATCTAATGTGGCATGATGACTTAGGTAGAACCTAGGTTGATAATGTGGTACATATGGATAAATTGCATGATACTCTTGTATGTTAAGTTATCTTATATGATTAAACAATATTTCAACTAATATGTCACCAACGGGTCAAACGGGTCAACTAGGTTAACCTAGGATTATTGAGTTCTATGTGTACACGTACTTATGTACTTGTATGTTCTAGGTAACCTTTGAAGGGTTGTCTTTGCACCTATCACCAGTCTCTTTATTCATTATCATTACACTAGGTGAGTTCATGCCCCTTATTTTATAAACCTTCTTCTGGGGGAGGTAGCATACTCATACTTAAACGCTATTTTATTACTATTATAAGTTGTGTATGTTTTAACATAGTGCTTAATACCATGGAAAGTCCTCACACTTTCGGATCGTTAATAATTGATAGGGATCAAAGGGAGCTCTGATACCATTTGATAGGATCAAATGTACAAATCTGTGATGATGTATGAACACAATTCAAAGAAATACAAACAAAGTAATCAAATCAAGCAAGATATCAACAAAATTCATAGTTTCATTAATATCAAGCAAAGACAATTACAAAGTAAGTAAGCAGTTATGAATCTGTTGTTCGTCACTACTCTCGTCTCTTTCTACCTGCAACAAGTCTAAGCTATTTATAATGAAACACATCGAACTAACAAATTACAAAACTAGTCCCTATACTATTACAAATAGTAAAAAGACACATAAAGACAACATGTTAATCTTTCTAGAGAACTAACAATACTCCCCCTAAGATTTACATGGTCTTCACTCTTCAAAATCTTCAATCTTGACTTCTTTTTATCTTTTCTTCAGCTTCCATCTTCAGCCCTCATCTTCAAATTTTTTATCTTCAGCACTCAAAGAAATCTTTAGGTTTTTCCTTGATCTTGAACATTGGCTTCTTTTTATACATCTCTTGTTCTTTCAAAGCATTAGCAATAGCAGACTTAAATTTGCTAGCAAGAATGCCTTGTTCTGGTTTTGCTTCATTCGTCTTTATCTCCATTTTGCTCATTCTTTCCAATGTATCTTTTGATAGACATATGATATCAATATTAGCATATAACTCAATAGGATTTTGACTTTCCTTTGAGTATAATTCTAATACTCCTTTTCTTGAAACTCTCATGAACTCAATGTCTTTGATATCCTTCTTAACAATGTTTGTATATGCAAGAGCTTTCCTTAATGATATTCTTTCCATTGCAGCATTCATCACATTGATGATAGAAAGAAAATACTTCTTATCTTGCTCTGCAATCTCTGGAGATACTTTCTCAAACTTTTGCACAGATAAAATGATATATAACTTGGATGCAATAGTTTCAGTTCAAAAGCACCAAATAATGTAATCATATCCTCATCCCATTGTTCGAGATTTCGGACCAGTTTAAGCTCAAAAGTCTCAGTGTTATAGAACAATCTGAGAATTGGCTTTGACTTCTGATTACCATCAATCACCTTTAAACCAGGAGTTGTGAGTTTTTCAAAATACTTATCACAAAATTCTATCATGAAATGTTCTTCTTCAGATTGTAATCCTTTAAGCTTTTTGTTCTTCTTTAATGTAGCAAAGTACTCATTGTCTTCTTTGTCACATCTTGTTTGAAGAATGTGTGTATGAAACCCTAAAATTCACAAAATAATGAGACGTATGAGCACTGTTTATGCGTATTGACTCAGACTCATGAGAATTGTTCAGTCGCATGAGCACTGTTCAGACGCATAAGCACTGTTTAGGTGCTTTTGCACTGTTCGGTTGCATTTGCACTGTTCAGCCGCATGAAGTTCCTGAAACGTCTAACTTGTAACTTGAAACATTTCAACACTGTGTAGACGCATGAGACATTTAAAACGTCCAACACTTGGTTAAAATCAGACTCATTATCACTGTTTAGTCGCATGGGTTTGTGTAAAACGCCCAAACACTTGGTTAAACTCATGGACTTATTGCAACTGTTTAGGCGCATGGGAATATGAAAAATCGCCCAAACACTTGTATAATTACTGAAAGTTCACCATGCTCCTATTTAGACGTATGAACACTATTTAGGCGCATGAGTTGACTTTGAATTGACTTTCCTGAGTCTTACACTTGTGTTTTTCAAAATTCTTCACCTGCACACTGTTTAAACATATTAGTAATATTTCATACTAATCTTTAAACATTTTAAGCATATTTTTGAATTTCCCAAAATTTACCTTTTAGTCCCTCAAATTTGAACTTTTTACATTTTGCACACTCAATTTTAATTTTTAACAATTTTAAATCTTCACTTGTTGTTTAACTTTTTAAAAATTTATTTTTCCCTTCATTTTAGTCTCAAATCAAAATCAAATATCTAATTTTTAACTTTTGAAAGAAGCATTTCCACTTGCAAATTTATATAGGTTCATATTATCATTTTCAAAAGTTACATTATCAAACTCACATACACTTTGAACATATAGCATCATCCTTTCAATTCAACATTTTAACATTGATTTTGATTTTCTGAGAAAAACTCTTCCATTTATTACTCCCCCTAAACTTTTAAGTTTGAACAACTTATAAGTTTCCTAAGGTAACATAAGAAGATCACCCATCTCATTGTTACATTGCCTTCACACACAGAAAACATGCATAAAAGCAAAATGAAAGCATAATCAAAATCTAATATAAACAAAAGAATTAATGTATGCAGTGAGATCATATCAATGAAGATCAGCACATTAAAATAAAAAAAATGTGAATAGTCATAGACAATGAATAAATCCTAATCAAGTGTGTTCCAGGTCAGTGATATCACAGCAAAGGAGACACAAGATCTAAGGACAGAAAATGAGTGTTTTTGACAAAATATCAACTCACTTACTTTTTCAATTCTTGGATTGATTAGGGTATATTTAGATATGACATGATGTAAATCATACAGAGACTTAGAGAGCTCAACTATCATCAAGACATGCAAGAAAGAACACATACTCAACTTATTACCTGAAACATATGTATAAACAGAGTTCATGTTAGTTAAATTAATAGAGAATGATCATGGATAACCATTTGACCATCTCTAACTATCCATTTGAATAGATTGTGCACATTGGCATCTATTGCATCAAAGAGAAAATCCAGGTCTGTAATGACTTACAACAAAGGATATCTCAGCACTTCAGGTCTATGATGACTCATAACAAAGAAGTGATATGATGCTTGTAACAGATCTTATGATTAATCACATTATCATCAAGTGTGAGTGGTGTAACTTAACAAGCAATCAATCTGATAAGCCAATACATCTCAAAAGTACTCAGATGAATACATACAAGCATAAAGATTTAGTGTAATCACAAGAATTTACTTTTTCAGAATAGTAGCATGATATTGTCTATACATCATATCTGATCATGTCAGACTTTATTAATAAGGGAAATATGCAACTTATCTCACTAATGTACTATCATTTCTCACATATTGCATATATATATATATATATTCTTTTCTAAAAATAAACTGACAATTAGAAAAAGACTCTATTTTTGGAGTTTTGATTTATACTTTTGTATTTGGTTTTTCTAAGAAAAGAAACACACACACATAAGATACAAACAGGCAATTAACATTGAGAAGATCACTTATGATGATCTTTTGATTTAGAGAGTTCACATATGATTAATAAGACCAATTGACTCCACTAAATACTCAAACCGTCCTGGTAGGAAGGCTTTAGTAAATAGATCCGCCAACTGTTTTTCCGTTGCAATTTGAATCAATATTATTAATCCTTTTTCAGAGTTATCTCTGAGAGAATGATATCGAATTTTGATATGTTTTGTTTTTGAATGTTGAATAGGATTAGCTGTAATGAACATAGCAGCAGTGTTATCAATGTAAGTAGGTGTTTTAAGAAAATTGAACCCATAATCCAGTAGTTTATTTTGCAACCAGAGGATTTGAGAACATCCCACTGATGCAGCAATGTACTCAGCTTCTGCAGTTGAAACAGAGACATTTGTTTGTTTCTTACATTGCCACGAGACTAATCAGGGACCAAGAAATCGACACCCACCCGAAGTAGATTTTCTATCTTGACAACATCCACCATAATCACTATCTGTATATCCATGTAGTTCAAAGTTACCCTCGTAAGGATACCAAAGCCCTAAAGCTGGTTTACCTTTGAGATACCTTAATATCCTTTTGACAGCAATTAAGTGAGATTCTTTCGGGTCTGATTGATACCTGGCACAAACACAAACAACATACATAATGTCTGGTCTAGATGCAGTAAGATACATCAAAGAACCAATCATTGATCTGTATAACGTTTGGTCAATAGATTTTTCTTTTGGATCAGGTTCAATCTTGGTGTTAACATCTGCTGGAGTTCGTATGGACTGACAGTCTTGCATTTTAAATTTCTTCAGAGCTTGTCAACAAACTTCTCTTGATTGATAAAAATTCCATCGTCAGTTTGCTTGACTTGAAGTCCAAGGAAAAAATTAATCTCTCCCATAGAACTCATTTGGAACCGAGATTTCATGATTTCTTCAAATTCATTGCACAATTTTGGAGTGATAGAACCAAATATGATATCATCAACGTACACTTGTACACATAAGAGATCATCATTATCCTTCTTTATGAATAAAGTTGGATCAATTTTCCCTCTTGTGTAACCATGTTGGATCAAGTTTTGTGATAATGTCTCATACCAAATTCTTGGGGCTTGATGAAGTCCATATAAAGCTTTACTCAGCTTATATACTCGATGTGGAAATTCTGCATCCTCAAAGCCCGGAGGTTGCTTCACAAACACATCGTCAGTGATAGGACCGTATAAAAATGCACCCTTTACATCCATTTGATACACCTTAAATTTCATGAATGAAGCATAGGCCAGGAAAACTCGAATGGATTCAAGTCTTGCAACTGGTGCAAACACTTCATCATATTCTATCCCTTCTTCCTGTGTGTATACTTGTGCAGCAAGTCTCTTTTTGTTCCTTATTACTACACCACCATCATCAGTCTTATTTCTAAACAACCATTTCGTGCCTATAGCATTTTCTCCTTCAGGTAAATCCACTAAATTTCACACTTCTTGTTTGCGAAATTGAAGTAATTCTTCTTGCATGGCTTCTATCCAACCATTGTCCTTTAATGCTTCGGTAACATTTTTAGGAACAATTTGAGAAAGAAAACAAGAGTATAAGCACAAGTTTGCTTGTTCTGATTTACTCCTTGTTGTTCTCTCATTCAATGGACCAATAATCTGAGAAATTGGATGATTCTTGTGAATACGAGATGTTGGAATCTCATCACATTGAACATTAACATTCAGATTTGTTTGGTTAAAGTTGAAAAGCTGATGTAACAAATTAGAAGAATGTGGATTGAAGTTTGGAACTTGTTGATACATATGTACCTAGATCCTGATACGAATGTAATATGTCTTGTCTGTCTTACACTGATGTAATGTTTGGAATATTAATGAAATAAGAATGGTTGTTTGTGATTTATAATGTTTAATATTTTATTAATGAGTTGATGTTGAATTGGTTAAATAGGTTTGTGATTGTTTGAATTGATACACATAATGTTATATTAATGAATACATTCAAACTTAACAAAATGAAGTTCTCATGCGAATGGCCCATGCGAATGGACCATACGCATGAATAACTTCAGGCGAATGACTTAGTCGCACGACCGAACCAGGAGACTGGATCAGTCGTATGATTGTAACATGAGATTGGCTCAGTCGCACGACTGAATACTCAGTCGTGCGGATGGATCAACCGCATGGCTCAATCGCACGACTGAACCATGCTAATGGTTCAGTCGTCCGAATGAGCAACGCTAACCTATAAATACCACCCAATTCGTGGAAAAACGTAAGCATTCATTCTATTTCGACTCCAGACGTACCCTAGCCGTCCAGAAGCCTCCAAGTTATACTCCTAGTTCATAGAACGTTGTAGATCGATTCCTAATCGATTCTTAACGTTTGATTCAATACCTTATTGATTCTACGTGCGTTCTCACTGATTGGATCGCCAATCAAATAGGATTCCGCACTATTTGGTTTGGTTTACACGTTAATCAGTTGGTTTTTCGTTCAAATACCAGATCCTAACAAGTGGTATCAGAGCCTTGGCTCTTGATTACGTGTGATTCAATCAATTTTGATACAAAGTTTGTGTTTTTTCACTAAAAACGCAATCTTTTTGTGTCAAAAGTTGTCTTGGACGTCCCTTACTCATCAAGTTTTGGTTTCTACGGCATTAAGCGATTAGAGTTGGTGAACATTCGGGTTTTTACGGCCAAAACACGTTTAACCTAGAAATTTTCAAAAAACAGCAGCTTCAGTCGCACGATTGACCCAATCGCACGACTGGACTTCATTCGCATCTTCCAGACGCACGATTGGACTGAGTCGCATCTCCATTCGTACGACTAAGCCTACCGTTCGCAGTGTTCATACGCATCTGTTTCATTCGCATGACCGGACCAATCGCTCAGTTCAGCCGCACGATTGAACCAGTCGCATAGTTCATTCGCACGGATAGCCCATTCGCATCACTCCAGTCGCACCAGTTGACAGATTGTTTAGGAGACTTAAAGTTAATCGAGATGGAGGATCAGATGTCAGCGTTTACAGCCGGGAAGGACTCACGGATTCAAAACTTACTACTGCTGGAGAGTGAGGTGGGGAATCATAATAAACCCCCAAAGCTTTTAACGTTAGATGAGTTTCCCCACTGGAAACAACGTTTTGAGATCTACCTCAATGGAGTGGATCCAAATATGTGGGAAGCTATTGAGACGGGATACAGTATGCCGGTGGGAGCTGATGGGGTGAAGCTTACTTTAGGAGGAATGACTGATGCACAGAAAGTTAAATATAATGCAGAAAAGAGAGTCTATGCATTGCTAACGCAGTCTATTCCTAAGGATATTTTTCACCAGTACTCTGAGAACAAGCAAGGCAAGAAATTATGGGATGAGCTGGAGAAAAGATATGATGGGAATGCTTCGCTGAAAGCCATTAAAGCTAAGGAGTTAAAGAAAGAATTTGAAAACTTCTCATCGATGAGAAATGAGAGTTTAGACGATGTCATTGATAGATTCTACCATCTGATGAGCGAGCTGCACACACATGGTGTTACTACTACAATGGAAGATAAAGTATCAAATTTCGCAGACGGACTACCAGAAAAATGGGGTTCTTTTGTGTCAAACCTGAGACAGAATGGAATGTTGGCAAAGTTGGATATCAATGACTTCATTCTAAAGTTGCGAGAAGAAGCACTTAGGATGAAGTACCGAGCTCAGAAGTCTTCATACACTCAGAATCCAACTTTGTACAATGCAACTCCTCAAGTTAAGACGTCTGGAGCACCTCTTCAGACTGCATTTGTGTCTAGCTCATCTGGTCCTTCACAAGTCTCTCCTTCAGGATCAGAAACGTCTTGGTCTTCTAGTACCCAATATATTGGATCTGAAGCAAATGCTACACGACTGAAGACCGAGAATCTCGGAAACGTGACAGTAGAAGTAGCTCGAGAGCACATGGACCTTTTGGCAGCAGTGGTCCATTCCTATGATGGACTTGTTGCTGGGAAAATTGGAAACTGCCATCTGGCAGATGAGGACTACGAGCAGGTAGATGAGACTGAGCTAGAGAGGATGGATATTATGTGGGCCTTAGCAAGTGCTGTCCGGAGGGCGAAGAAGTTTGTGAAGAAGACCGGACAAAACTTGGTTGCTACTAAGGACACTACATTTGGCTTTGACAAGAGCAAGGTGACCTGCTTCAACTGTGGAGAAAAGGGGCACTTCAAAAGAGAGTGTGTGAAGCCAAAGAAGACTGGGAACGGGAATCCATTCTCGTCCTTCACTCGTCAAGACAAGCAAGCTAGCAGTTCTACTTCATCAAGCAAGGATCCAAAAGCCTTGACTGCCCATGATGATGAAGGACAGGACTGGAGCTTTCGGTTTGTCTCTCTAGGGGAATCCAATATTGCAAGCGTGGAAGACTTAGATGATGATTCCGCGAGTGAAGGAGATATTGCAGTTGAGATAGCGATGTCAAATAGTGAAGAGACGACTGCAACTGAGATCAGCTACAAGCCTGAAGAAGGGACGTCTACAACAAAGACAGAATCACCAGAACCAGAGACATCTGATGCTGCGTTGATGGCTGATTCATCAGAATCTCCTCAGGTAAGTACCACTGACCAACTGTTTCAAAATCATGCTTGTTCTGATTGTAATACATTTAGAGAAAGCATAGATCAGAAATTTGCTAGGTTATTAGATCATAATGATAGCTTAGTAAAGGATTTGCAACTGTGCACTGAGGCTAATAGAGTTTTAAAACAAAATGAGCATAGTTACAAAGAAAAGATAGACCTTTTGAATAAACAGCTTAGGGAAACTGAAGTAGTAGCATTTAACCAAGCTAATGACATTAGGTACTATCTTAACTCCCTAGAAGACACTAAGAAACAAAAAGCAGTTTTAGAAGTAGAAGTCAACTCTTTAAAGCAAAAACTGCACAGTTGGACAAGTTCATCACATATTGTCCAACACTTAGTGAGAGAACGTAACAACGGGGAGGGTTTGGGTTATAAAGTGGTTCCACCACCACCTGAGACCTTGATGAACACTAAGAGTAGACCAATAAATAACAATCCCATCAAGGATCATGTGTGTCTACTCCTCTTGTAAGTGATCCAGATTCCTCATGTTCTTCAATTGAATCTGGAACAAAACAAAAGGAGGCCACTTCAAAGGCAAAGGGTAAAATGCCTTGTGTTAATCTGGAAAAAGAATTTGAAAAGGTTAATATAAAGTCAGGGTCAAACAAAGTCAAATCTGAACCTAAAAAGACTGTTAATGTTAATCTTTCACAAGTCTCATGTCAAAATCCAGTTAACCAAAAAGGAAAAGATGTTAAAAGTGTTAAAACAATTAATTTTGTTAAACAAGAGAAAACATCAAAAGAAACAGAGTCAAAACCCAAACAAAGTGATGTCACTAGGGTGTCACACACATCTCCACAACAAAAGTTTAATCATAAAGTTGATAGCAGGTCATGCTACAACTGTGGAGAGTGTGGACACATTGCTTCCTTTTGTCCTTACTATCAGACACCTAGGAAGAAAATTGAACTTCAGGATTCAAAACCTAGGTCTTCTAAGAGGAGTTCTTTAACTCCACCTAGAAGAACTAGTGAACCCAAAGTTCAACCCATTAGCCAGTCGACTGTTTATCACAAACAGGCCTTACACAAATCTGGCCTATGGAAAGAAAAGTCATCCTCCGTGTCTGATAATGAAGACAAGAAGGCACCTGAGCTACCCTCACCTTTTAAGGGTCAATGGGTTGAATTCATGATGTGTGATGCCTTTGGGAAACCCAAGCCAGTAAAGGCTTGGGTTCCTAACCTAAACTAATGTTTTACATTGTATGTGCCAGGTGTTCGCTACAGTGCTGAAACCAACACGTGGAGTGTAGACAGCGGAGCATCCAGGCACATGACAGGAAACAGGGCTCTTTTATCAAACGTCAAACAAATAAAAGGAGGGCATGTTTCGTTTGCTGGTAACAAAGGAGGCTATATCACAGCTCAGGGAGAGGTTGGAAATCAGAAAGTTAAGTTTGATAAAGTGAACTACGTTCAACAACTTCAAAACAACTTACTTTCTGTTCCCCAAATATGTGACAAAGGATTTAAAGTCATATTCGACAACAAGAAGTGTTATGTCCTAAAGAAAGACTACGTGATTCCGGAGGACCAAGTTTTGATGACAGCTTCAAGATATAAAGACCTTTATGTTTTGGATCTCTCAACGGCTTCTACAACGGATCATGAAGTTCAGTGCTTTCTATCAAAAGCTACTGAGAAGGACTCCATTTCCTGGCATAGGAGAATGGGACACATTAATCAACGGAAGATGAATCACTTGATCCAGAAGGATCTCGTGAGAGGAGTTAACGTCAAAAATTTCCAACTTCCGGATTTCTGTGTAGCATGCAAGAAAGGCAAACAGACGAAGAAGTCTCATAAGGAAAAGAAAGTTCATTCTATCGAGCTTCCTCTTGAACTTCTTCACATGGATCTGTTTGGTCCAGTCAGTACAAAGAGCATTGCAGGTGACTTGTACTGTTATGTGGTTACTGATGACTACTCAAGATTCTCTTGGGTAATGTTTCTGAAGTCCAAATCAGAAACATTTGAGTCATTCAAGGAGTTAGTAACCACACTGGAATCTCTCTACAAGCTGAAGGTGAGACAGGTACGCTCAGACAACGGGACTGAATTCAAGAATCAGTGGATGGAGGCTTACTGCAAGGAAAAGGAATTGTGCACCAATTCACTTCTGCCTACACGCCTCAGATGAATGGTGTTGCTGAGAGAAAGAATAGAAGCTTGATAGAGACAGCACGGACAATGCTGGCAGACTCGAAACTGCCTATCCAATTCTGGAATGAGGCAGTGGCAAATGCATGTTATACATTGAATCGAGTTCTGGTAGTCAAGCGCCATGGCAAGACATGTTACGAGTTACTACAACGACGTAAACCTAATCTGGAGTATCTCGAACCATTTGGCGCGCCGTGCACACTTCTGAAAAAGACTCAAGAAGGAAAATTCAGCGAGAAGGCTGATGAAGGGATCTTCCTAGGATACAACATACCGAACAAGAGAGTTTACAACAACTCAACGGGTTTAGTAGAAGTGTGGTGTAATGTTGATGTTCAGAGATATACCACACCACCTACTGGAAAAGGACCCGCTTACTTTTTCGACTATGATGGATTCTTCAAGTCCTTCAACATCCCTATCTCTCCTTCTGATGACGAGTTAGCTACACGGATGATGTATGATATCTTGAATACACCATCTCTTGATTCAACATCATCGAGCTCACAGGGAGAATCATCTCACCACTCAGGGGGAGCAGTCGAAGACAGTGACTCCTCCTCAGAAGATGAAGCTGAAGAAGATGACCAGAACAGTCAGGAGGGACAGGTTCCAATTCCTGCAAGTCCACAAGCATCTAACAGTGATGCCCTTCGACTTCGGAACCTCAAACTCCATCTACCTCAGATGCAGAACCAAATGTTCATAATCTTGGCTCTGAGGTAGTTGTTCCTACCACTCCAGGATCACGTCTAAATGTCTATCATCCCCTAGACAATGTCATTGGGGATGTCAGATCAGGAGTGCAAACCAGAAATCAGCTGTACTCAGCTGATTATGCCTCTGTTATGGAAAAAGGATACATTCATGATGGTGCTTATCGGTGTTTTGTCTCGCAGTTTGAGCCAAAATACGTCAGTGAAGCACTAAATGATGAGGCGTGGGTGAGTGCCATGCAAGAAGAACTTCTTCAGTTCAAGAAGTTAGGTGTATGGACTCTGGTAGATAGACCTAAAGGTGCTAAGGTCATTGGCACCAAATGGGTCTTGAAATGCAAGAAGGATGACCAAGGGGTCATTATCAGGAACAAGGCTCGACTGGTGGTTCAGGGATTTCGCCAAGTCGAGGGGATTGATTACAATGAAGTGTTTGCACCCGTGGCAAGGATGGAAGCCATCCGTATCTTCCTTGCCTATGCATCGTATATGAAGATTAAAGTCTATCAATTAGATGTGAAGAGTGCATTCCTTCATGGGGAAATTCGAGAGACAGTTTATGTCAGTCAACCCGAGGGATTTGAAGATCCTTATCATCGGGACAGAGTTTACAAACTCGACAAGGCCTTATACGGGCTTCATCAAGCTCCAAGGGCCTGGTATGAGAAACTCTCGACTCATCTTGTGAAACACGGCTTTCGCAGGGGAGTCATTGACTGCACACTGTTTATCAAAGAAAAAGATGGAGACTTACTGCTAGTACAGATCTATGTCGATGACATAATCTTCGGTTCAAAGAACGAAGAATTATGCAAAGAATTTGAAGCAGTAATGAAGGCAGAGTTTGAGATGAGTGCTATGGGGGAGATGAAATTCTTTCTCGGGTTACAGGTGGATCAGACACCAAAAGGGATCTTTCTACATCAGACCAAGTATGTGGGAGACATTCTCAGTCGGTTTGACATGGAGAATGCTTCTGCAGCTGGGACTCCACTTGCTACAAACCATGATATAGCACCTGATGAAAATGGAGATCTGGTAGATGCCACAATGTACCGAGGAATGATTGGATCCCTCATGTACCTCACTGCCTCAAGACCTGATATCATGTATGCTACATGTCTATGTTCTAGATATCAGGCTAAGCCTAAGGTTAACCATCTGATCGGGGTCAAGAGGATATTTCGTTATCTGAAGGGTACACCCACACTTGGGTTGTGGTATCCTCATGATGATGACTTTGAGCTCACGGCGTATAGTGACTCGGATTACGGGGGCTGCAAGATGAATTACAAGTCTACATCAGCAGGGTGTCAATTCTTTGGGAGGAGATTAGTGACCTGGCAGTGTAAGAAGCAGACCTCGGTTGCATTGTCAACCTGTGAAGCCGAATACGTTGCTGCTGCAAGTTGCTGTTCACAAATCATTTGGATTCAACAGCAAATGCGGGACTACGGTTTAAATTTCTCTTCTACTCCTATTTTTGTTGATAACTCTGCTGCAATTGCAGTAACTAAAAATCCAGTACAACATCCAAAGACCAAACACATCGGTATTAAATACCATTTTATAAGGGACTGTTTTGAAAAGAACTTAATTGATGTGGTAAAGATTAATACTGATTTTCAACGCGCTGACCTCTATACAAAAGCTTTTGACAAACCACGTTTTCTATATCTGTTAGAGGTCAACGGCGTTAAAAAGAAAAGTGATGTTATTCCTGATGATGATCATGTGTAGTCCGATACAGTTTAGTCTAATTTTTTTATTTTCTTTATTTATTCTATTTTCTGTTTAAATTAAATTCATGTTATTTAGCTGTCTATTAAAATCCTAAAATAATTAAATCCGTTATGATTTTAGAATTTTAGGGGGAGAATAGGTCAGCCAGTAACATTAAAAAAAAACGAGGGAGAAGGAGAGGCTAGCTGATATAAGGTAGATCGTATCTGTGATACCGATTCAAACTCTTTGGAAAATGATAGTACACAGGAACAAATCAAGAGGGACTTTAAATTTAATTTAGAAAAGATGCAAAATTCAAAGTATAAGTCTGTGTAGTCTGAGCAATATAAAAGGAAAGATGATAGAAAAACTGGTAACTACTAAGGTAACACAACGAAAGTAGACCTAGAGGTTGCTAGACCACAGATGATATGTCGGTAGATTCAACACAATAGATGATTAGACCTGACTGGTGATCTCAAGATCAAACTAAGTTGTTCAACTGACTGTGGGCTCCCATCTTGTCACTGGTTAACACAATCAACAATATTCCAATAAGGGGTAATGAGCATGTAAACGCCACAAATGTGTGCGGATGACCATAAATAGAGCAAAGCACGAAAAAAATGAAAGGCAAATGCTATCAAGCTAATAACTTATGTTGTTGGTGCATTATGTGCAAAAGAAAATTAAGATGCTCTAACAAGAAGATAGGTTGTGTGCCTCTCTGCTGTGCGATGGCACTGACCTGAGGATAAGCATAACCTAGATATTCTAGAATTCATTGTTGTTTGCCGCCTCTCTGCTGTGCGATGGCACTGACCTGAGGATTGGCTTCTCTTTGAAAGCTCTAAGAATAGTCTCTTCTTGTCAAAATACCCGTAGACCGCTCAAAAGCTCCTGAGGAATGTTGATTACCATATAAGTGTGGGATCCACAAATGTTGGTTGAAATAATTAAACCTTAAACTATCACCAATCTGTGTCAAAAGTCTGTGTATGGATTTAAGAGGACAAATATACTGACAATCATCGTGGCTGCAATTCTTGAAAGTTCAAATCAATGTGGGAATCTAATAGTACCAGTATGATTTCCTAAATTTGCTAACGACTCTGGATGAAAACCAAGAAGTGAGCATCAAAAGGTTTTGATAACAAGTCCCAAATGATTTGACTTGCCTGTATGATTCCAAAATTGAATTGGTCCAGGTATGGTCAAACTAAATAGAAGCTGCCTATTCCGGAACCGAATCCAGTAGATTTCTATCTTAGGATTTACCTCTCACAAAAAGTCAAAAACAAGTTTAATTTTTGTACTTTAGTTTAATTTTCTAGTTATTTAGTCATTTCAGTTTGTTTGTTTGTCGGACTACATCATGAAATTCAGTAAGGGATTAATTCACCAAAAAGGGTCATGTCTGAGATGACCACATGTGTTTTCAAAGGATAAATGGGTCACGTCTGAGGTGACAAATTGTTTAAAATGATCACGTCTGAGGTGATCAAAAGTTTTTCAAGTTAAAAGGATCATGTCTGAGATGATCAAATGCGTATAATGTTGATTCTATAGTTTAAAAAGGGTTTAAATGTAAAATGGTAAGAAATGCAGAAAATTTCATAAGTATGACCCATTCGCACGAATGGACCATTAGTATGGACTTATCATACGAATGGGAGCCATTCGTACGAATGGACCATGAGTATGGACCATTCAACCGAATGGCCCATACGAATGACCCAGTCGGATGTTTAAGAGCGAACGAATGAGTAAGTCGCACGACTGAACTCCAGTCGGACGACTGAAGGGGGGCGACTGAACCAATCGCACGACTGAGGCCCATTCGCCCGAATGAAATGTGCGTATGAGCCCAGTCGTACGATTGAATTTAGGTTTAGTATAAATAGAGGGAGAGTCGGTCGCAGAGACTCACCACTCTCAAATTTACCCTAAATCGCACGACTAACGTTACTCTGCCCAAATTTCGTTTGATCACTATAAACCCTCGATTCTCACATACTGACCATTTGCATTGACTCTACAGGTAATTTGCGGTGCAGAAACATTACTATATCACTCAATTTGACACTTAATCTGGACAATCGGACTCGTTAGAAAACCCGTGACTTGTGTGGCAAAATAACCTAACTAAACGACGTAAACAAATGAAATTAAAGGTGTTAGGTGTTAAACGAATGGATTGCGAGTCTAATGAACCAGAACACGAAGTCTAAAACTCAAAATTGGTGAAAAATTGAATTTGAATTGAACAGACAGAACAACATGCGAATGGACAGGTTGATGAACTTCAGTCGCACGACTGAAGTGTGCGAATAGCTTAACCGCACGACTGAACCATGCGTATGAGTTCAGTCGCACGACTGGTGTAACCGCATGAGGTTACATACGCATGAGTCCAGTCGCACACTCAGTCGTACGTATGGGGTCATTCGCACGACTGAATCCCAGTCGCACTGCTCATTCGCACGACTTGATCTCAGTCGCACAACCTCATTCGCATGACAGAAAAGAATTTTTTCAAGTCCAAGTGTTTCATGACATTCTTAGCCAATGGGTACTAATGTTTACTTTCTTTGTGTAACAGATGGCGAGTCGATGGACCATGAGTACGAAGCACAATATTTGTGCTCATCTGGATCTGACATCCAGAAATGCTTCAGACTTCTCTGGCATTATCACCTTTCTAAGGAGATCGAGGATTGCACACGCTATATCTGCTCCATGTACTCCATATCGTTCTATACAGCAGGCCTTCTGGGAAGGTGCAGTAGTTGATCGATCCTCTGAGCCTCACTGTATCAGGAGTACTATCTTTGGAGAGGCTATAGAGATCACAGAGGAGGATCTTAGGATTGTGCTACAGTTGGGGGACGATGCTGACTGTCCTACTAGACTACACCCCCTTACTGTCAGAGGATGTTTTCTTCGAGCTAAGTACTCTGGGGACATCAATGCAGGGGTGCTCAACAAGAGCAACCTGTGTCCCCAGTTCAAGTACCTTTCTCACGTGCTGCTAAAGTGCATAGCATCCGTTCAGCTTCTCTAGGATGATCTTCACCTACTTGGTGGAGAACATTGAGGGGAAAGGGAAAGAGGGCTTCTGCATGTACCCCCGATTCATGCAGATGATTATAGACCAGAAGCTCCCTTCCCTGCCGAAAGAGAAGGAAGATGCGGTAGTGCTTGAGGTGATGGATGATACCACCTTAGGCCGGATGAAGGTATACAGGGGGAAGCAGGTGAAACCCCCTGTCAGGAGACTGTTTGGGCATCTGGCCCGTGAAGACTATGTGGTGCCAGCTCAGAGGAAGTGGCGCCACGACGACAGTGATTCTGATGTTGAGCAGATTGCTCTACCCACCGATGATTCTGATGATGATGACAGTGGGGATGCTGGAGATACCATGCCCATTCCACCGAGGGGCACAACTACTGATAGCACACCTCCAGTATCTGCCCCCACTGGAGATATAGCAGAGTCGGCTGGGTTCCACCAGGACTTTATACCTGGTGAGGAAGAAGAAGAGTCAGATGAGGAGCCACTGACTAGGACTGTGGGAAGCAAAGTTGTTCCCACAGAACATGGACTCCGGGCGGTTGGTGAACGCCCCAGTGGATCGGGAGAGACTGCTGCTGACCCGAACTATGCTCCAGAGCCGTCGAGCCGTGTTCTAGGGGGAGCATCCTCCTCGACAGGATCGAGGAAGAAAAGGATGGCTCAGCCCCACGGCATGAAGAAGAAGAAGCGCAGACTCACCTACATCACCACCACAGCCACCACCACTACCACCTCTACAGCCACACCAACCACCACCACAGCTACCAGTACCACTACCACTACCACTACCACACCCCCTATCACCACACCTCCCACCACTACATATATGCCATCCACCACCATATCATTCACACCTACATCACCTCCACTATCATCTAGACCTAACCCCATCTTCACCACTGCCACCACCACCACCACTAGCCACCAAGCCGGGCCATCATCACATCCCTCACATCTATACGGATCACCTCTACCTCCCATTGGGGTAGAGGAACAGCTTTCAGCGCTGAACCGTATGGTGATGCGTCTGTTAGCCGCTGATGAAGAGAAGACTGCGCAGATTCGTCAGCTGGCAGAACTCACAGCTGCACAGTCCCAGCAGATATCTCAGCAGGCTCAGCTGATCGAGCAGCAGGCCCAGCAAATGGCTGCTCAGAGCCAAGAGATTACCCAACTCCAAGAGCATAGAGTCATATCAGCAAAGAAGATTGAGGAGTTGGAGGATGCTAAAAAGACCATCATGCTCAAGCTCAAGGGAACTAAAGATGAGCCTCTGAAGATCAAGGAAGGAGATGGTGATGATGGTGATGATGATGATGATGATGAGGATGAGGATGAGGATGAAGATGAAGAGAGTGATGATGATGAAGGGATTGAGGAAGAAAGGACAGAGGACAGGCAGGAGGATGATGATGATGAAGGAGGAGATGCAGCTGCATCTGCCTCAGCTCAGGGTCAAGAAAGAAGATCAAAGAGAAATCAAGACCAACGAGCTTCCTCTTCTGCCTCACCGAGTGATGATCCAGCGATTCAAGATAAAAGTAATGATTAGATGTCTATGTATTTGATAGCTTTTGTACTTGAATCATGTATTTAAACTTATGTATTTGATGTTTATATTAAGATTAATGCATTTCTGTCTTGATTATTAACTAATGTTTGATGTGTTACATGTTTAAATCAAACAGATCCAAACTATCAAAGGGATGAATTTGATGTTGCTCCCCTTCAGCAGGTCAAGACTCAATTAACTATGATTCTTGATCTGCAAGGGATCGTCAGGAGATCTGTGAGTTATACCCCTGAAGAAGGGGAAATAATTCATGATCTTTCAAATGAGCAACTAGCTGAGATGTTCAAGCTAAATCCCGATGAGATCATTAAGGATGCTCCAACGTGTGAGTCTACCAGTGACGAAGAGCTAAATGACATTGATGAGATAGAGATAGAAGACGTCACAGCAGAGCACTATCCTCAGTATGCTGACAACGAGGGAAATGTGGTCCCCAATCTGGGTGAATCCCTAGTCAGTGATACATTTGAGGTATTAGATCAGATGGAGCAGGAGTCTGAGAAGACAGAAGGAAAGGCCCAAGCCTCAAACGACGATGTTGATATCAGAAAGGCTGAATGGGCTGCTTGTTTTGAGGAAATCCGAGCCCAACGCGCCGCTCCTAAACAGAATGTCTACACCAAACTCTACAGAGTGAAGAAACATCATAAGGTGTCAGGCAGGATTATAGCGTGGGCACATTTTGAGGATCTAAACGTTTATGCCATTAAGAGGGAGAAGGGCATAGAGTACTTTAGATTTCCACATGATCTAAAGACTCTACCTGGTTTTGAGCTCAACCAGCTGGCGAAATTGAAGCTACTATATGCTGACCCAAGGAAGATGTCAGGCTGGTTTGAGGCTGCCCTGAAGAAAGAGTACCACACCAGGTGGGTCAACTTCAAACCTCAACAACCTACGAGGTATATCAGACGTTCAGAAGTTGATCCCATCACTGGTAAGCCCAAGATTGTGCTGAAGTGGAGTCCTCCAAGAACGATGTCAAGAATCCCTCTCAGGGAAATGCCACAGGACTTCACTCCACACTTTAAGTGGTGGTACTATGATTGGAGAACCGGGGAGGCGGTCATAGTTCTAAATAAAGAGGACAAATGGATACCATCAGGGTGTTTGACCCAATGTGGCTCACTAACTTGTCTGCTAATGATGTCTACACATTATACAAGTGGCCACTGTTCTATGACACGCAAGATATTGTACAAGCCCTCCAATTCCAGAATGTCATAAGACTGTTTTGCGTTTGAGATTCACGCAGGAGTCACAAGAGAGGAAAAGTACAAGAAGTATGAGGAGGTGATGCAGAAAGTAAGACATTAGATAGATCTAGGTCCAAGGGGGAGTTTGTTGATACATATGTACCTAGATCCTGATATGAATGTAATATGTCTTGTTTGTCTTACACTGATGTAATGTTTGGAATATTAATGAAATGAGAATGGTTGTTTGTGATTTATAATGTTAATATTTCATTAATGAGTTGATGTTGAATTGGTTAAATAGGTTTGTGATTGTTTGAATTGATACACATAATGTTATATTAATGAATACATTCAAACTTAACAAAATGAAGTTCTCATGCGAATGGCCCATGCGAATGGCCCATGCGAATGGACCATACGCATGAATAACTTCAGGCGAATGACTCAGTCGCACGACTGAACCAGGAGACTGGATCAGTCGTATGATTGTAACATGAGATTTGCTCAGTCGCACGACTGAACACTCAGTCGTGCGGATGGATCAACTGAATGGCTCAATCGCACGACTGAACTATCCTAATGGTTCAGTCGCCCGAATGAGCAACCCTAACCTATAAATACCACCCAATTCGTGGAAAAACGTAAGCATTCATTCTATTTCGACTCCAGACGTACCCTAGCCGTCCAGAAGCCTCCAAGTTCATACTCCAAGTTCATAGAACGTTGTAGATCGATTCCTAATCGATTCTTAACGTTTGATTCAATACCTTATTGATTCTACGTGCGTTCTCACTGATTGGATCGCCAATCAAATAGGATTCCGCACTATTTGGTTTGGTTTACACGTTAATCAGTTGGTGTTTCGTTCAAATACCAGATCCTAACAGAACTTGAGTCGGTGAGTTAATAAAGTAATTAAAGTTACCAGTATCAAATGCATCACTAGAGATGGATGATGTTCCAGACTCAGGTTGCACAAACTCATTACCATCATTAGGATTTGGTTGTGATCCTTCCTAATTAAAAGAGACTGAATGATGTGAAGCTGTATTAGTATGATTATTATCATTGAATCGTATTGTTGAGTCCTTGACAAATGATAAAAATGGGTAGTCTGAGCTAGAATCATCTGGGTCGTCAGAATCTGAATCCTCACTGAAAGATCCAAGATCTCCTCTAGAGTTCTTCTTACCTGTAGAATCAAGACAATTTGATTGATTAAAAAAGTTAGATTGAAGAGATTTTGATAATGAATCTAATCAAATAACCAGGCAGGATCATTTGAAACTGATGGAAAATAATTTTCTAGAAATTAACGTTGAATGTTTCAAGAATTATATTCGTCCTATAGTTGTACACTGGATAGGCTTTTGAAACAGATGAGTATCCAACGAAAAATCCATTATCAGATTTTGCTTTAAATTTTCCTAACTGATCATTTGAATTAAGAATCATAACAGGACAACCAAATGATCTTAGAAAGTTTATGTTTGGTTTTCTGCCAAACATTAACTCATATGGAGTTTTCATTTTATCTTTCACAATTAAGATTCTCTTCTGAACAAAACACGCAGTTGATATAGCTTCATCCCAAAAAGTGATAGGAATTTTTGCATCAGCTAACATAGAACGAGCAGCTTCAATCAGTGTTCTATTCTTCCTTTCAGCAACTCCATTTTGTTGAGGAGTTCTGGGAGCACTGAACTGATGAGCTATCCTTTTTGTGCACAAAATATTTCAATGTTAGCATTTTTGAATTCCGTTCCATTATCACTTCTTATTATTTTCACTTTATTTTCTAATTTATTTTCAACTTTAATGATAAATTCTTTCAGTAAATCAACCGTTTCGGATTTAGCATACAAAAAGAAAACCCATGAAAATCTTGTATAGTCATCAATGATAACTAAACAATATGATTTTCTTCCAATACTCTTGACATTTGTTGGTCCAAAAAGGTCCATATGAACATTTGAAGAGGTTTGGAAGTTGAGTTTATGAGCTTGGTCTTATAAGACGCTCTGTGTTGCTTTCCCTTCAAACATGTTGAGCAGTGATCAGTCGGTGCAAACTTCTTAGATGGAAGTTCAATGACATGATTTCCTGATACAAGCTTGTTCATATTCTTGAAATTTGAATGTTCGAGACGTCTATGCCAAAGCTGGCTTTCATCATTTGATGCTTTAGCAATTAGGCATGTTGTTTCAGTTGAAGGATTAACTTGAGACATATCCAGCTTGTATACATCTCTATCCCTTTCAGCTGTAACAATTACCCAATCTTTGCTTATCTGAAAACCTGGTTTCAAAACATAACAGAATGAATCATCAAATAGAATAGAGTATGATTTATCACATATTTGGGATACACTTAAAAGATTAAAGTTCAACTGTGAACAAAAGTTGACTTTGTCAAAGCTTATTATCCCATTTGATACTATTCCTTCTCCTGTTATTTTTCCTCCTGGATCACCACCAAAGGCGACGTGTGTTCCATCCTTTAACTTAAAATCTTGTAACAAGGCAGGATTGCCTGTCATATGCCTGCTACACCCACTATCCACATACCATGTATTAAGTGGTCTTCTTGGGTGTACCTGCACAACAAGAAAGTTAAGTTGAGATATCCACCCAAGCCGAGATGGTCTTGGGTTTTCCAAATTTATCAACAATGGTAAATTGTTTGTAATGAAGATTATTCAAATCAGGTTTATTCTTGATGAATTTACCAATCTTGTTTTGAAAATTGTTTTGAAAATTGTTTGACTTATTTTTTAGAACATTCATACCATTTGATTGAGCAATTTTTGACACGTATTGATGACTAACCTTTTTATTAGTCATTCTTACAGATCTTGTTATGAATTTTTCTTGCACATTTTGTTTAGATCTCACATAATTGTTCTTTTGAAAAGATGTCAAACCTAAAGAAGGTTGATTAGTTAATTTTTGAAATCCATCAGTTTGATTTCTCATATATTGAGGATTAACATAACTTTTGCTCATGTTTGAATTTGCAAATCCTCTAGTATGTGATTATTTTCTAAAATAACAATTTGCAGTATTATGAGTCTTCTCATCACAATAAGTACAGTATTTGTTAAAATAACAATCTGCTATGGAATGATTTCTCATGTCACATATGTGACAATACTTGTGAAATAGCACTCAGCAGTATTGTGATTTTTCATATCACATATTTCACAGTACTTTTGTGGAGTTAAAAACACTGTTTGTTAACTTTTGACATTGACACTGTATTTGATTCATTTTTATATTTTGGTGTCATATAGTTAAACTGTTGTTTTTCATTTTTCACATTTTGATTTGTGCCAAATTATTTTGCATCTGTTTAACATAAACTTCCTTCTTTAATTCATTAGAAACAAATCTTTTTGCTATAGCGGAAGTCTTAAAATCTGAACTTGATTTCAGATCAGAGTGAGATTTGTTCATAGTATTTACCTTGTTGTTTTGAAGAGAACTCATATTTAACAAACCGGCTGACACAAATTTTATCGGTTTAAGTTTTGTTGCCTGATTTGTTGCTTTGATCAACTTTTCTGAACTTTTGTTTTGTTCAGATTTAGTTTTTGATGATTTCTTTCTTCTTCTTTGATTCTTTGACTTAGAAGAACTTGGTTTAATTCCAGATTGAACATCGTCAGAAGAAGATTCCTTTTCAGATTGAACTTGTTCTATATTAATAATGTTTGAATCTTATGATGTTCCTACCTGTTGTTTATTTATCTTTGCTTTGAACTTTCACTTCTTCTAATACAAAATGAATTTGATCAGAAGTGTTTTGTTTTGTTTGTTTTGGTTAATATGATTTTATCTTGATTGGATGACCATTTTTAATCTTTTCTTGATCATTTTTAACAAAAACTTGTACATTTTCCTTTTCTTCTTCTGAATTCTTGTTTTTGACCTGAAAAGCTTTAAGTTTAGCTTTATTCTCAGGAGAATGATCATGTGTATTAAAGTTCTCTGGTAAAGTGTTTGTAATAGATTCAGGCATAGGTTCATGAATGAAACCTAACCCTGCTTTCTGTTTATCTTTTATCTCACTTACTAGTTTTTCTACAATCATTTTTGAACTTTTTACTTTAGCAAGATCCATTTGAGTAGCAGCATGTGCTATCTTCTCCTGTTCAAGATTTTTGTCCATTTTTTCCAATTGTTTAGAAACAATTTCTAATTCTTTTAGTATTTTGTTCCATGAAGTTTGAAGAGAAATAATCTTTTGATCTGCTGTTTTATGATCAGATTTTAGTTTGTTATGCATTGACTCTTCTTGTTTTAGTTTCTCACAGATTTTATATGAGTAGTTTCTATAGTATTCAACATGTTCATAGCATGATTTTGTGCAGAGTTTTTCTCTCACTTCATATGGGATTTCAGGGAATTTTGGAGATAAGGTTTCAGATTTGTCATTAGAGCTACTTTATCTGTATCCTTCTTAAGATCAGATTTGTCACTCCAATCATAGTCATCTTCTTCATTCTCACCTTCCACCTTTGGATCATTATTTTCTGACCAATCTTCTCCCTGGATTTCTGCAACAAGAGATAAACTTGATGTTAAATCATTAGTAAACGGTTTAGCATATGCACTCCAATCATAACCATCTTTAATGCTGACTACTAAAGCTTTCTTGGTTTCATTAGATGATTTTGTTTCATCTTTAAGCTAAGGCATAGGAAGACTTTGATAAGGCTTTTGAAAAGTCTTCTGAGCTGGTTGAAACCTTTGATTGCTAGAACTTGATTGAGCATTTCCTCCATTATTCCTTGGAGCTTTGCATTCTCTGGAGAAATGTCCATAACTGTTACAGTTAAAACACCTTGATTTTGACTTATCAAACCCAACAGTCTTGTTAGCACTTGGCTTGTACTTCCTGTTGACATATGAGTGTTTTTATGTCTTGTAAGCAATCATCACCATCTGCCAGTTTAAGTCCATCTCTTCAACATCTTCAGGATCCATTTCAAACAAATCCTGCAAAACAAGGTCTAATTGAGTTAAATGGCTACCTTGATATGCTTGAAAACTAGCCATAAATGCAGTTAATGCAGTTTTAGACTCTTCATCCTCTAATAGGATGTTTATCACATCTTTAACTTTGCTAGATTTAGCAGAGTTAGATGAAGAAGTCTCTGTTTGAACATTAGATGTTTGAGATTGAGATTTAGGAGGAGATTGAGAATGAGACTGAGTTGTATAAGCAGGAGCACTAGTAAATGATGAATCAGTGAAACATCCTGCTCTAACAAATAAATCTCCCTCTTCTTCTGTAATTTTCTCACTTTTTGCCATGAATTCATTTTCAATAGTGTTTGCAGGAGAAGCAACAAACTGATACTGAGAAATTGATGTTGCTCTATCATTATTCCTTGAGCTTTCATCAATCTCTACTGATTCTATCTTGGCAATGAGTTGATCTAGATCCATAGGGAACTTCTCAGTATCTTTTAGTAAGGTTACTGTTTGTTTCCATGATGAGGGTAAAGCATTGAGTAGTCTAAGATTTAGATCTTCAAGATCAGGCTTAATACCAGTTGTTGACATCTCAGTTGTAAGTTGAACAAATCTGTTCATCATCTGATTTATGGTTTCTCTAGACAAATGTTGAAACAATTCTAATTGCCTTTTTTACTTTTGTTTCTAAAGATTTTGAATCTTCTTGCCTCCTTCACAAATGGTCTTTAAGGCTTTATATATGGTGTATCCAGTTTGATATCCATCAAGTCTTGCAAGAACTTCCAGAGGTAGTCCTTTACACATCAAGGAATATGCTTTGATATCATTCTTTACTCTTCTCAAATCATCTCCTTGAAGACCATCTTCAGGATAGGGTTCTTGAGAATCTTTAGTATAAACAAACCCTCTGTCAGGCCCATCAGTGATTATAGGAATGTATGGTCATTTCTCTATAGATTTCCAAAGATCAGTGTCAATGGAATCAAAATGTTGTTTTAACCTAAGAAATTTTTGAAATTAGCTCTATTTTTAAGTTTTGGAACTCTATTTTCAGAATCTTCTGTTTTCACCATTCTTATATTTTTGTTGTGTTTCTTAGATTTTGAATTAAGAAAACAAATGAAAAAGTTTTTGAAAAATTTTCTTAAAAAAAATTCTAAGTATCAAGGGTGATACGCCTGAACAGTAATCAAACGCCCCAACGTTTAATGCGCCCAAGTTGAGAGACGTCTAAGGGAATGCCTTAGAAAAAATTTTTCCAAAACGCCCAAGTTGATGCGTCTGAACAGTAGTAAAACACCTGAACAGTTGTAATGCGCCAACACAGTTGTAATGCACCTCAACAGTTATTAACCGTCTAAACAGTTCTAATACGCCTCAACAAAGATGATACGTCTGGACTTTTACTCTTCAACAGTAGTCAAACGTCTGAACTGAAAACGTCTAAACAGTTTTAATGCGACTAAACAGTAGTCAAACGCCTAACACTTAGACAATTTTTCAGCAAATCTCAACTCTAATGCACCACATTCATCATGTTCATATGAATGTAACTGACTCAATCTTCTGAAGTTCTTCAAAAGTTGATGAATTGGATTGAAACTTTCCAATTAGACATGTATTATACCGATAATCATTCTTCTAACATCAATTTATTTCAATATCAACAACAAATCAATCAATTTTGTGATTTTCAGTTCGAAAAATAGTGACCTTTTCGAACACAAATTCAACAAATTATCTCGAATTTAATGAATTTAACTGCTGATGGTTCAAAACATGTTTCTGATGATGAAACACATCTTAAATCCACAAATTTTCAATTGAATTGTCTATCGATCATAGATTCAGTGAACTTTTTGAGTTTGAAAGTTCGACAAACCTCAAAAATCACTCAACCAACAGCTCTGATACCATTTGATAGGATCAAATGGAGCTCTGATACCATTTGATAGGGATCAAAGGGAGCTCTGATACCATTTGATAGGATCAAATGTACCAATCTGTAATGATGTATGAACACAATACAAAGAAATACAAACAAAGTAATCAAATCAAGCAAGATATCAACAAAATTCATAGTTTCATTAATATCAAGCAAAGACAATTACAAAGTAAGTAAGCAGTAATGAATCTGTTGTTCGTCACTACTCTCGTCTCTTTCTACCTGCAACAAGTCTAAGCTATATATAATGAAACACATGGAACTAACAAATTACAAAAGTAGTCCCTATACTATTACAAATAGTAAAAAGACACATAAAGACAACATGTTAATCTTTCTAGAGAACTAACATAATGGTAACTAGCGGGGAATCTTGGGTAGTACTACTGGGTCTGACGAGCCCCACCCGTGAGACTGGAGGTCAAGCGGGTGGAATATTGTCCTAGACACAAACATTCGTCACGACCTGGTAAATCGTGACGGGAGGCAACAAACGCAACACAGTCAGCTTCGATCGCGAAATCACTATTGTTAATACATGTAAATATAGACTAGCTATCTATTTCAATGCACTTCTTATGTTATACAACTGTTAATATTTATGATAAACGCAAACTCTTGAACTCACCAACCATTGTGTTGACATTTTAGTATGCTGCTCAGGTCATTAACTCCGCTTGCCATTAGGAGCACTACACGGGTCCAGCATGCATTCTAAGACTCTATTTTAAATACATATATGTTGGTTTTTATTTATGAGTGTTTAATCATTTGGGTTGGCGCGTGTTTTTCCATATTATGCATTTTTATACTTTGTCTTATTTACAAAACGCTTCCGCATAGTTTAAAGGTTTGAACTTTGGTTGGTTTTATTTTAAATGTGGCATATAGTGTCATTCTGAGTAACTATTGACTGTGATCCTGGTTCGTTCACATGCCTCGCGGTAAAACTCCTCACGTGGATTTTTAGGGTGTGACACTAGGACTCCTCAGCAAAATGGTGTTACTGAGAGGAGAAACAGGACACTAATTAAAGATGCAAGAACTATGTTGTCTGACTCTAAATTACCCATCACCTTCTCGGCAGAGGCAGTGAATACTGCTTGCTATGTGCAAAACAGAGTTTTAGTAGTTAAGACACATGGTAAGACTACTTATGAACTTTGCCACAATAGAAAGCCTTTCATTGGTTTTCTCAGGTCATTTGGATGTCCTTGCACCATCTTGAATACCAAAGATCAAATTGCCAAGTTTGCTGAGAAATCAGATGATGGACACTTCATTGGATACTCTTCTCAAGCTAAAGCTTATAGAGTATACAATCTCAGAACTAGAGTAGTTGAGAAGTCAACCAATGTGACTTTCAATGAGTACACTCCCAGTGTGAAAGGTTCTAGTCCGAACTGGCTATTTGATCTTGATTTAGTTACCAACTGTTTTAACAAATCTTGTGAGCATGTTTCAGGGTCCATAGATATATTACCTACTGGTGATCCTGACCCAAGATTTGAGCTAAGAAGACCCTCAAGCTACACATCTTCAACTCCAGTCGTAACCAATCCTGCAAATAACGCTTTTACTAGCACATTAATGACAAATCCTGCTGATACTTCTGGGGTGCCTTCAAATTCTAGCTTAGAGGCACAAAACTCAGATGAAAGAGCTTCAAATGTTGGAGAAAATGGTGGTGGTTAAAGTGATCAGGAATTCCTTGATGCTGATAACCACTCCATTGAAGACAACATCAATGATGTCACACACTCATTGGATCAAGTCAATCTTGATAAGTGTGCTGATGTGGAGGGTGAATCTTCCTTGCCAGATCAGAATTTCTCAAATTTAGATCTGTCTAAGCAACTTGCTATGATCCCTCAGCTAAGGATCCATAAGTCTCATCCTACCACAAACATCATTAGAGATGTTGATTCTAGGGTGAGAACAAGAGGGCAAACACATGATGCAAATGTTTGTCTTCACTCTCGTTTCTTGTCCCAGATAGAGCCAAAGAAAATTGATGAGGCTCTAAAGGATGGAAGTTGGGTTGAAGCATGCAAGAGGAGCTGCTTCAATTCAAAAGGCAAAAGGTTTAGAACCTATGTCCTCTTCCTCAAGGGAAGACTACCATAGGAACCAAATGGGTGTTCAGGAATAATAAGGATGATAGAGGACTTGTCATTAAGAACAAGGCAAGACTAGTTATCCAAGGGTATACTCAAGAAGAAGGAATTGACTACACAGATGTTTTTGCTCCTATAGCAAGACTTAAAGCTGTTAGGATATTCCTAGATTTTGATGCATCCAAGAACTTCAAGGTCTACCAACTTGATGTCAAGTGTGCTTTTCTTTATGGGATGATTGATGAAGAGGTGTATGTCAGACAACCACCTGGGTTTGCAGATCCTGATCATCCTGATTATGTCTGCAGGCTTGATAAAGCTCTTTATGGGCTGCACCAAGCACCAAGGAAGTGGTATGAGACTCTATCTCAGTATCTCTGTCAGCATGGCTACAAAAGGGTACTATTGATAGAACTCTATTCATCAAAGGAACAAGAAATGACATAATGCTAGTTCAAGTATATGTAGATGACATTATCTTTGGGTCAACTAATCCAAAGCTCTGCAAAGACTTTGAGAAGCTGATGAATGACAGGTATGAAATGAGTGCCATGGGGGAACTCAATTTCTTTCTAGGAATTCCATGAAGCAAGTTAACAATGGCATCTTCCTAAGTCAGACAAAGTATGTACAAGACATACTTAAAAGGTTCAACATGACTGATTGTAAGGTTGCTAAGACACCCATAGCCAGAAACAACTCCCTTGAACCTGATCTTGAGGGAGAGTGTGTTGATGAACATCTTTACAGGGCAATGATTGGGTCTCTTATGTACCTCACAGCTAGCAGGCCAGATATCATGTTTGCTACATGCATTTGTGAAAGATATCAAGCAAACCCCAAAATGTCACACCTGGTCACTGTCAAAAGATTTTTAAGCTACCTCAAAGGTGCTCCATCACTTGGCCTTTGGTATCCAAAGAATTCAGACTTTAATCTGTATGTTTATACAGATAGTGACTATGATGGTTGCAACATGACTGCAAAGTCTACATCATGGGGATGTCAATTTCTTGGTGGAAGGGTAGTCTCTTGGCAATGTAAGAAACAATCCTGCGTGTCTGCATCAACTACTGAGGCTGAATACATTGCTGCTGCAAGCTGCTGTGCTCAAGTGCTTTGGATTCAAAATCAGATGCTGGACTATGGATTCAATTTCAAGGAGACCCATATCCACATAGACAACAACAGTGCTATCTCAATCACAGAAAATCCTATGCAGCACTGAAGGACAAAGCATATCAATATCAGGTATCATTTGCTATCTCAATCACAGAAATCCTGTGCAGCACTCAAGGACAAAGCATATCAATATTAGGTATCATTTGATTAGAGATAACTTTGAAAAAGACTTAATCAAACTAGTCAAGGTTAACACAAATGAACAATATGCTGATCTGTTCACCAAAGTTTTTGATGAGCAGAGATTTAAACATCTTGTATCAGCTCTTGGGATGATTAACTTTGAATAGCTTAAAACTTAATCATATTATTTCTAAAACCTGTGTGTCCCAAGTTATCTATTTTATCATCTTCATAAGCCCTTGTTTTCTTCGAAAGAAAAACTTTTCAAAAGACATTTCTTAGATTTTTGGAAATTTTGAACTCTTTTATTTTCGGAAGATTTATAATTACCTTCGGAAGAAATTTATCTCTTAGTAAACAAATAACTACTTCATTAATTTTACCTTCGGAAGAAATTTCTGAAACGTCTTCCGAAGCTTAAAATCAACTTAACTACTTCTATGTTTTAAAAGAACAATTTTTCTTCCGAAAGCAATTTACCTTCGAAAGTTTTGATTCTTTTTAGAATAAAAATTCTGAGTGTTAACTCTCTTCCGAAGCAAAATTTTCAAAAACTTTTGAAATATCTTCCGAAGCCAATTTGCCTTCGAAAGCTTTTTCTTCAGAACTTCCGAAGCAAATAACCTTCGGAAGATTTCTCGACTTCCAAGAAAACTACTTTTTGGGCAAAATTAAACTACTTTTCAGAGGTGGGACCAACATCCGGATTTCAAAGTTTATCCTCTTTCATTAATGTGAAGTCACTGGATCGGTAGACATCCGAGCATGTTCTTGACGGAAGGATAAACAACAGCAAGAACCAAGAGAAAATCAATAACACGAACTATAATATAAAGGTTTCATTGATAAAACCTAACGATTACAAGCTCGTTACAACATAAGAATCAAGACTCTTGGCAAGGGGAGATCGAGCATGATCTCCCCTCTCATCCGGCAGCCCTAAGCTCCGGGCAGACTCCCTCCCCAAACCCTTAATCTCTTTACACATTGAAACTGGTATATATAGGCCTCGGCCCATATTGGATGCGACTGGGCCCATTCGTGCGATTGGACCATGCGTATGGTTCAATCGTACGACTGGAACATGCGTATGGTTCAATCGTGCTACTGGACCATACTTATGGTTCAGTCTTACAAATGGCCAATCGCATCTCTCAGTCGCACGACTGGCCCATTAGCAAGGCTCAGTCGCACGACTGAGTCTCATTCGCATATGCTCCTGCGAATGACCCAGTTTCATGTGTTTACAACATATCAGGTGTATTACATTAAGCCTAGACTATTCGACAAGCGACGGACACACTATATATGACTATATATGCTCCAACAATTAACTTTGTCTCAAATCTTTTTCATATAAATACCCAATGGTTCCCCCCTCTTTCACTATTTTCTTCAATTACACTATTCCTTAAACCTAAATTCTCTCAAACCGCTTTTGTTCTTCATCTTTCTTCACCTTTAAGCTTCTCGAAATGTTCAACCAAAACCGCATAAAAAACCTAGATTTCTCCATGCAACTTCACAAGCAACACAACCAGGTTGCTCTGTTGAACTCTGAGAAAGATGATAGTTTCTCACAGGTTTGCCGTTTCCTGGCTCTATCCAACTACTTCACCTCCCTAACCATTGATCCTACTCTCTATGAGGATCATCTGCTTGAATTTTGGAAGACCTACCAAGAGGTCATTATGGATGGGGAGAAGGCACTGTCTGACACAGTGTAGGGGAGGACAATCTTCATCACTCTAGCCATCATCAACACTCACTTGCAGCTGGATAATGAAGAAGGTGAGTTGTCCTTCCCAAAGGAAGCTGTAAATCATTCCTTTGACCAGATGGGCTATGATGGAGATTTCTCTATAAAGAACTTCAGGAAAGGGAAGATCTCATCCCAGTGGAAATACCTGCTTCATGTGGTTATCCACAGCTTGTCAAACAAGCATGGAGGGTGGGACCAGATTCCTCAGGATCTCTCCTTCATAGTGCATTGAATGTTTCAAGGGGTCAAGTTCAGGCACTCTAAGTTTGTTTATACAAATTTTCTTGCTAAATTGGACTCCTTAGAGTATTATATGTTTCCTAGATATGTTTAACACATTCTCAACTGTGAACTGGGCTCACAGTTAAGGGAAACAAATAATATTCTTAAATTAGGACAGATGAAGCCTAGCATCTTTAAAATCATGAAGAAGCCAATTGTAGGCTTCTCAGGAGTAGAAACAGCCCTTGTCCCAAAAATGTTAGAGCTCATTGCTTAAGGTGACAACCTAGCAACACAAGCTAGTGTTGAACCCACACCTTCTACCTCCCAACCACCAAAAAGACCACAAATCACCCTCACCTACCAAAGAAAATCCAAACGAACCCCTACTCAAGCTATTGAGTTTGTGCAGGCCCCCATACACTCACCCATACAGGAGAAAGTGGATACTAGAGCTCCCACTTCCCCTGAGGAGCAAACCACTCCCATCTCTTCAAGAATGAGTGGTGAGGTTCCTCATGCTCACCCTGATGAGCTCACAAGCCCAACTGCCTTAAGCCTTCACTATGAGTCATAACACTCAAGTGAACAACCTTCAGGGGACAGTTACCATCCCCAGCCTTTAGACTTAAATCAACCGATTCCCAACCTCTCATTCTATACTGATGAAGACTTTGGTTTCAGTAAGTACCATGAGTCTCTCTACTCTTCCCCTACTCAAAGAGAGATGAGTACCTCTGAGTCTCCTTCGTCTAGCCCACATCAGTCACCTATCACTGAGGTGGATATCCCTGAACCTGTTCAGGAGGTTCATATGGAAGAGGCTCTCACTTCTGCAAGTGATTACATCATTAAGACCTCAACCATGACAACTCAGCCCATTGACGCTTCAAATGAGGCTGTCAATGTGCAGAGGAAATCCAGCAGCCAAGAACCAGAAGCTGGTGGTGAGAGGGAGGACTTTGGTCCAATCATCTCATCCCCCGATGATTCTTCTGATGAAGATGAGGGGAATTTGAGACTAAAGATGAAAAAACTATCAAAAACATGCTCCTATTTAGTCTCTAAGGTTAGTCACCTTGAATCTCAGGTGACTACATTGCACAACAGGGTCAATGATCAGCAACTTGAGATATCTTATCTTAGGGAAAAACTAGCTGGGAGACCTTTAAGGAGAGCTCAACCAGGAACACAAGAACTTGTGAATGTGATTGACCTCTCCTACCTCACCTATGCAAGAGGGTGATGCTACCAAACCGGGGGAGAAAGTCATTACAGTCACGATATCTGGGAGTTCTTCAGGGAGTATGGACATTGAGGACTCACCATCCTCACTTGCAATTATGCCTACTCAGCAACTTCCTCAAGTTCACATTGATTTGGACACTATAGACTCTTTCATTAGGAGTCTCTTTGAGGAAGGCATTCCAAGGGCTATATCATCCCCTCCTCAAGGAACTTCAAACTACATTATTGGGTGGAGGTATGATATTGATAGAGGAGTCCTCATTGTTCAAAGAGTTCAAGGGCAGCAAGAGGTGTTCAATTTTGAGACCTTGAACTACTATGAAGGTCTTGACCTGTTCAACATGCCACTTATCAACCCAAGTCAATGTAGACAAGCTAACAGGTTGGCACAAAGGATTCAAGACAGAATTAGTGAAGAGTTCAGTCTAAAAAGGAGACAAAGACAATCAGTAATGTCATTGGTCAACTGGATGTTGAGGAAGACCCTGAGATTAGCTTCAAAGGGAAAACCTTGGCTGAAGGCCCAGTGATAGAGCAGAAGAGCCTGTCACACCAACAACTATTTCAGAAATTCATCCCCTCAGTGAAACACCTGCTGGTGAAGGTGCCTCGCATCCTATCTCTGGTTAGAGCTTGGATGCTACACCAAGCAATGAAGGCCAAAGCTCTCTCCACCCTGTGTCACAAAGGTCTGTGGATGACAAAGGGAAAAGGATTCTAACTCCTGAGGAGATTGAGGAGGAGGAGAGAGAGAGAGAGAAAAAGGAAGGTAAGGGGAGAAAGTTTCTCTGGGTCTTCAGGCTTTATGCAAGCTGAAATCAGGGTTGCCCCCAGACCAAACACTCAAGATGATGAGTTGAGGGCAGTCAGGATTACTTACCTGCAGACCAGGAACTATGACATAGATGAGATTATATTTCTCCCCTTAGAGGAACTAAATGAACTGACTGACGTGGAAGTGTCAAGAGAGATGAAGGAAGCAGAGGATGCAAGCCTACTTCTCCAATTCAAAGAGGAGAAGAGACAAAATAGATTATACAAGCATGTTCATACTCTCTCCTCAGTTCAAGAAAGCCCTGTGCAAGAGACTGTGGCAGCTACACAAGAACCTTAGGTAGACAAGGAAACAGATAGGCAAAACATGATCAACTACCTGAGTGCCACAGGTCTCTACCAGGCATCTGCACTTCTTCCCTTGTCCTTTGAGTACATTGAGTTTAAGTATCTCAAACAGCATGAACTTCAAGTACTCAAAGAACAAAATGCAACAAAAAGAAAGATGAGGGAAGAGGTTGCGAAATCAAGAGCCATTATCCAAAAGAGCATGAAGAAGTCTTCTGACAGACAAAGGATGATCAGCTTCTTGAAGTTGTATAATTTTTTTGGAAGGAAACTTGGCCCTATGTCTCTATCTACAATGGATGAGCATTTTAGGGTAATCAAGCAGAAGATCAAAAGTGGAGAGCTAATTGACTTACACTCCCCTCCAAGTCAAGCTCCTCCTGAAGTGGAGGTTAAGGTTGAACAACCTGCGACAACACACCCTGGACCTCCGACTGAGCCTCAGCAAGCTTCATCTTCTGATCCACAGCAGGGTCAAACTCCCTCTCCTTCTGAACCTGTGAGGGAGGAACACCCAACTGAGCAAGACAAGGCTAATCAACAAGGTGTTGCAGACCAATCTTCTCAGTTAAAGTCCTCAAAGAGGAGGAAGAGGATGGCTTCTAAACCAAAGTCAAAGAAGAAGAAGAAGTCTGAATCATCCACCTCTATACCTCAGGCTGAGTCAGATCAACCTGAGAAAGTGCATGAAGAGGCAGCCCAATCAACTCCAATCCAAGTGGCTCCTCTTGCATCTAAGAGACCCATCTTATCCTGGACCTTCACAACTAATCTAGTGCATGTGTTCAGAGATCAAGGTGATGAAGATGTCTACACATGGCAACAGTTATTCAACCTACCTCTGCATGATCTCTTTGAGATGAGAAGATACTATGAGAGTCTTAGTGATCCTGACCATCTAATGAAGAAGGGCATAGTCATCATCATTATGAGGACTGTCAAAAGCTGAAGATCTTCAAATGTTTTGGTAGCATCAGCCTAGGGGAAGTTTGTAAGGATTTCTATAAGTCTGATGCAGCCAAAAGATCCAAAGTCTTTCTGCATGCATGCACTGAAGAACAAAAGTAGAAATGCTTCGGAAGTTTTACACCTTGCATTAGAAATATTCTAAGTGTAAAATCTTCGGAAGCCAAGACCAACATCTTCCGAAGCCAAAAGTGAAGTCTTTCAAGCTTCAAAGACAAAGTATTCCAAAGCCAAAGAGTGAAGACAAATTTCTTCCAAAGATTTTTAGATACATGCTTTTATCTGATGTACTTTACCATAAAGAAGGACCACCTTTCAACTGCAACTCTGTTTACTCACCAACTTACATGAGTTGGTGAAAAGGTCCATGCTTTTGGTAACTGTACATTAAGGTCTTGAGTCTGTGCTTTCTACTTTATGTATTTTTATTCATTTTGTAATATATTAGGATGTGAGCTATGGCATGTCATAGTCACTAGTCAAAACGCAATCTGCCTTTTGACTCTACATTTGATTTTATAGTTGTCTAGTTTTATGTATCTAGCTGGCCTTCAAAGTATGGCCGGCTGTAGTATGTAGTATAAAGTATCTTAAGTACTTGTAACTTTCTATTGTATGCTTTGTAACATTTGTAAAAGAACTTGAGAAGCAATATACAGCATTCTTGAAAACCAAATACTTCTGTTGTTAGCTATCTTCTTCTGTCTCATTCTTACTTGTGTTCTTAGCATCTTTCACTAAAAGTTAACCAGTTCCCTATTTGATTTGTTAAGTGTTCTAAGTATCTCTCCTTATTGTGATGTTATGTTGTAAGTGCATACCCTTAAACGGTCATGCACAGTCCTAGTCAAATAGGTTTTAACTGATGAATGAGCAACCACTATGAACAAAATGTTATAAGTTTGTAACCTACACATAATTAAAACCTAACTAACTTGTATTTAAGAGAACATACGCATTCAAAAGAGTATGAAGAAGTCAGCTGATAGACAAAGGATGATGAGCTTCTTGAAGCTGTATGGATTCTCCGGAAGGAGACTTGGTCCTATGTCTCTATCTACAATGGATGAGCACATCAGGGTAATCAAGCAGAAGATCAAGAGTGGAGAGCTAATTGACTTAAACTCCCCTCCAAGTCAAGCTCCTCCTGAAGTGGAGGTTAAGGTTGAACAACCTGAGACAACCCAACCTGACCTCCTGCATGATCTCTTTAAGATTAGAAGATATTATGAAAGTCTGAGTGATCCTGAACATCTAATGAAGAAGGGCATTGTAATTATCATTATGAGGACTGTCAACAACTTAAGATATTCAAATGTTTTGGTAGCATCAGCCTAGGGGGAGTTTGCAAGGATTCCTATAAGTCTGATGCAGCCAAAGCATCCAAAGTCTCTCTGCATGCATGCACTGAAGAACATAAGTAGAAATGCTTTGGAAGTTTTACACCTTGAGCTAGAATTATTCTAAGTGTAAAATCTTCCGAAGCCAAGACCAACATCTTCCGAAGCCAAAAGTGAAGTCTTCAAAGCTTCAAAGACAAAGTCTTCCGAAGCCAAGGAGTGAAGATAGATTTCTTCCGAAGACTTTTAGAGACATGCTTTTATCTGATATACTTTACCATAAAGCTGGACCACTTCTCCGTTGCCACTCTGTATAGTCACCAACTTACTTGAGTTGGTGAAAAGGTCCATGCTTTTGGTAACTGTACATTGAGGTCTTGAGTCTGTGCTTTCTACTTTATGTACTTTTATTCTTTTTGTAATATATTAGGATGTGAGCTATGACATGTCATAGTCACTAGTCAAAAGGCAATCTGCCTTTTGACTCTACATTTGATTTTGTAGTTGTCTAGTCTTATGTATCCAGCTGGCCTTCAAAGTATGGCCGGCTGTAGGATGTAGTATATGTATCTCAAGTACTTGTAAGTTTCTATCTATGCTTTGTAACATTTGTAATAGAACTTGAGAAGCAATATACAAACATTCTTGAAAAAAACAATTACTCGTGTTGTTTGCTATCTTGTTCTGTCTCATTGTTACTTACGTTCTTAGCATCTTTCACAAAAAGTTAACCAGTTCCCTATTTGATCTGTTAATTGTTCTAAGTAACTCTCCTCATTGTGTTGTTGTGTTGTAAGTGCATACCCATAAACGGTCCTGCACAGTCCGAGTCAAATAAGTTTTAACTGATGAATTAGCAACCACTATGAATAAAATGTTACAATTAAAACCTAAGGAACTAACTTGTATTTAAGAGAACATACGCATTCTTTGATATTCGTCCGTGATTAAACAGGTGCATTGACCTTTGATTATCACCAAATGTGGACTTTGATGTTGAAGTTGACTTAATGTTGACTTGAACCGAGATTAGTTCTTTAGATACTTGTAGACACGTTAAGTAATAGAATTATGCATTATTAGCTCTGGGAGGTTCAAATGGATTGATCTGTGATGATATCGTAATACAATGATCAATTATAAACACAAAGTAATCAAACACAAGCAATTCAAAAATTCATAGTTTCATTGATAGTAAAAGCTAATAGATACAATGTGCAAAGGTGAATAATAGAAGTTCTGACCACAGCTCTAACCCTTGCAAAATACATACAATATCCTATCTATACTATCAAAGAAAAACAAAGGAACATATATTTACACAATAAGTCCCTGCACTATGAAAAAAATAAAAGGACAAATGATAATCTTAAAAAGAGCTCCAACAATACTCCCCCTAAGATTTGCATTGTCTTCAGTTTATCACGAACTCTTTAGGTTCTTCCTTTATCTTGAGCATTGGCTTGTCTTTGTATAGCTCCAACTCTCTTAATGCTTTCTTTATTGCTGACTTGAATTTTGTTTCTAGAATAGCTTGCTCTGGCTTTAAGTCATTCGTCTTATCTCCATCTTATCCATTACTTCCAAAGTTTCTTTTGACAATCCGGCTATGTTAATGTTTGCACTCAAGCGGTTTAGCATAATCATGCGAATGAATTTCCAAAACTCCTTTGCTCAAAATTTTCATAAAATCTGGTAGGACTGTGTACGTATGGAGTACTAACTGATTCTACGTTTATACCGGATCAAATAGTGCGGAATCCTATTTGATTGGCAATCCAATCAGTGAGAACGTTAACCCGATCGATATAAGATTGAAACAAACGTTAAGAACGAGTAGGAATCGATCAAGAACGAACTATGAACTTGGAAAGGCTGTTTGGGACGTTCTGGACGGCTAGGGTTCTTGTGTTTTTAATTGTTCTATATTTCCACGAATTAAGTGGTATTTATAGGTTAGGGGTTTCCAATCGTACGACTGAACCATTAGCATGGTTCAGTTGTGCGACTGAATCATGCGATTGAGTCATACGCACGACTAAAGGTTCAGTCGTGCGACTGAGTCAATCTTATGTCTCAATCATGTGACTGATCCAGTCTCCTGGTTCTGTCGTGCGACTGGTCCATAAGCATGATGTATTCATGCGTATGGTCCATAAGTATGGTCATTTCGCATGAAGACTCATCTGACTAGGTTGAACATATTTCTCAATCATTATTGACTAAGAGCTATGCACAACAACCTCAAACCTATATAATATGGTCATACATATACATTATACTTCAACTCAATAATAATATGAAATAAATTAACATTAATAAACATCAATCACATATTATATTTCATTGAACCATTTCATTACATATATGTAAGACATGAAAGACTTTTACATTTAATCTCATAAACTAGGAACAACATGTATCTACAAACTCCCCCTTGGTCCTAGTTTACTCTATTGTCTAACACTCTTTACATGTTCTTCGAATTTCTTGTACTTCTCCTCTGTTGTAACTCCTGCATGTATTTCAAAAGCAAAGCAAAGTCGTATGACGTGTTAAAACTGGAGAGCTTGTACAATATCTTGCGTGTCATAGAAAAGTGGCCACTTGTATAATGTGTAGACATCTTCAGCCGACAAGTTGGTTAGCCACATAGGGTCAATACCCGGATAGTCTCTATCTTTCCTTCTCTATTTAGCACTATGACCACTTCACCCGTCCTCCAATCATAATACCACCATTTGAAGTGTGGAGTGAAGTCCTGAGGCATTTCCCGCGAGGGAATCTTAGAAATTGTGCGCGGAGGACTCCACTTCAGCACGACCTTAGGCTTCTCAGATATAGGGTCCACTTCAGACTTATGAATTAACCTCTTAGGTTGTTAAGGTCTGAAGTTTACCCACCTGGTGTGGTATTCCTTCTTCAACGCTGCCTCAAACCAACCTGACATCTTTCTTGGATTTGCATATAGTAGATCTAAGCATGCCAGTCGGTTGAGCTCAAAACCAGGAAGAGTCTTCAGATCATGAGGATATCTGAAGTACTCAATCCCCTTCTCTCTCTTAACAGCATACACGTCCAAATCTTCAAAATACGCCCACGCTATGATCTTGCCAGACACTTTCTGATGACGTTTGACTCTATAAAGCTTTGTGTAGGCATTCTGCTTTTAGGGCGTGCATTGGGCTTTCATCTCAGCAAAACAAGCTGCCCATTTAGCTTTCTTTATGTCGACATTTGCGTCCGAAGCTTGGGTTGTGCTATCTTCTTTCTCTTTTTCTTTCTCCACTTCATCCAGCTTCTCAAATGTAACACTGCCAAAAGTATCACCTAAGTTGGGTATACCATTACCTTCATGGTCAGTGTACTCTGGATAATGTTCAGCAGTGACGTCCTTGATCTCAATTTCATCTACATCGTTCAGCTCATTGTCACTAGCCACATCAACTTTTGGAGCATCTTTGTCAATTTCATCAGGATTGAGTCGGAACATCTCAGCTAGCTAGTCATCAGTTTGATTTAAGCATTCAACTCATCACACATTAATCATTAATCAAGACATTTAAACATAAATAATCATTAATTACATTAAATAACACATAATTTAAGTACAAACATTTCAAATACATAAACATCTAATCATTACTTTTGTCTTGATCTGTAGTCTTTTCAGCTTTAGCCAGACGAGTACACCACACCATCTTCAATCAGTTCCTTAAAGGATACTTGATCGGACTGAAAGTATCACACTGCGGATGCACCAGGAGCTTAGTTTCAACTTCACTGTCATCACCTTCTTCTAGGATCTTTAGTACTTCTTCAGCAAGCTTTTGGCTCTGTTGTGGATCAATCTATTGTTCATAAGCCTGAGAGATATTCCACTGGAGCCAATAAGTATCAACATCTTGTACATAAAGTGACATAACCTCGTTAGCTTCTTGAGAATCTTCATCATCCATACCACCACCCATTTGCATAGCATTATTCCCATCTATGTCCAAAAACATTGTCTTCTTCCTCTCGTCAAGTAGCATTATTCCCATATATGTATATATATATATAATTATCCATCGTTCAGCCATATTGCTGCAACACAAGACATATATATATATTAGATCTGTTGCTAGACTTAACAGGTGAATTTTGAATGATTTTGTTCTACTGATTCAATCGTGCGACTGAACAATACGACTGACTTCAATCGTACGATTGAGTTCAGTCGTACGATTGTGCCTGCAGCAAGTTCAGTCGTGCGATTAAGCCTGCGACTGAGCTTAGACGTATGCAACACTGTGCGGTTGAGTCAGTCGTGCGACTGAACCCATGAGCATGATTCATACATGTGATGGAGTCATTCGCCTGGCTCAATCGTGCGACTGGAGTTCCTCAGCATGTCCATTCATATGTCTCACTGTTGAACACCAAAGATTTAAATCTTTGTCAAAACATGACATTACACTTCGTGTTTAGATTCATTTGGACCGCAGAGACTCTAAATTGCACCTAACTTCACTTAAGCCAACATGTGTGACCATTTAAGTGGTCTATTCTTAAGAGTAGTCTTGGTTCTAGGTTTTAGAATTTTCAGCCATTAAAGATGCCATTAAGACATTCATTTTGACCGAGTTCAGTTGTAGTGTACCTGTAGAGTAGCTGTTAGAAACACTTATCCGGCAGAAATCACAAGCAGATGAAGTTTGAGCAGAGTTTCTGTGAGTATGGGTGATTTCAGAGAACTTGAAGGGTGGTAAGGATTATGACCGTCTGACCCCCTTATTTATACTCTTTTAAATTTCAGTCGTGCAACTGGACCCATACGCATGTTCTAGTCATGCGACTGAGCCCATACGCATGCTTCAGTCGTGCGACTGGGGTTCAGTCGTGCGACTGGATCATACTCCTTCATCCATTCGTACGAATGGTTCATTCTGGTGATCCATTCGTATGGATGTTCCATACTCATGGTCCAATCGTATGATTGCTCCATACTCATGGTCCAATCGTGCGATTGGCTCATACTTATGATCCAAACGTGCGATTGGCTCATACTTATGATCCAGTCGTGCGATTGGCTCATACTTATGAGTTTGACCTCAGAAACTTTCACACACTTAAAGTTTTACCTTTTGATATAACATTATGCACAATGATCATCTCAGACATGACCTTTTAATTTGACACACATTTGGTCACCTCAGACGTGATCCTTTTAATTTAAAACCATTTGATCATCTCAGCCGTGATCTTTTTTAGTTTAAAACCATTTGATCACCTCAGACGTGATCCTTTTAATTTGAAAACCTTTGATCACCTCAGACGTGATCCTTTTTAGCGAGTGATCCACAGAGTTCATCTAGTTGTATAGTCCGACTTTTACCTAACAAAAAAACTAGAAAAATAAAAAAAACAACATGAAATCAAAAACTGAACAAGACATATTTTTGGGTTTTGATAAGAGATGGATTGAAATCTTTTAGAAAACCGTCTAGTAGATTTCTTCCTGAACAGCACAACTTCAAGTTAATTTGATCATCTCTGGAACGATTCATTATGGAATCATACAGGTATATCAGAATCATTTGGGACATTTTAATAAAACATTTTGATGCTAGATTCTTGTTTTGACAGAGAGTCAATAGAAATTTTAGGAAATCATACTAGAGCTATAAGATACACACAATGATTTTGACTGTCAAGAATTGCAGCCACGATGATTGTCAGTATATTTGTCCTCTTAAATCCATACACAGATTTTTGACACACTCTGGTGATGAGTTAGGTTATATTATTTCAACAAGCATTTGTGGATCCCACACTGATATGGTAATCAACATTCCTTAGGAGATTTTTAATTGGTCTATGGGTATTTGACAAGAAGAGACTATTCTAAGAGCTTTCAAAGAGATTCCAAGCCACAGGTCAGTGCCATCGCACAGCAGAGAGGCGAAAACAATAATGAATTGTAGAATATTTAGGTTATGCTTATCCTCAGGTCAGTGCCATCGCACAGCAGAGAGGTACACAACTTATCTTCTTGTGAGAGCATTTTTCTTTTCTTTTTGCACGTAGCGCACTAACAATATTTGTCATTAGCTTGATTGCGCTTAACAATTTTTTCATGTGCTTTGCTCATTTTTATGGTCATCCGCACACATTTGTGGCGTTTATTTTGCTCATCACCCCTTATTGGAACTACGTTGATTGTGTTGACCAGGGATAAGATGGGAACCCACAGCAAGTTGAACAACTTAGTTTGAATTTAAATCACCAATGAGGTCTACTCATCTATTGTGTTGAATCTACCAACACATCATACAATGGACTAGCAACCTCTAGGTCTACTTTCTCTATGTTACCTCAGTAGCAGACTAGTTTTACTATCATTTTTCCTTTTATTTTGCTTAGACTTCTCAGATTTATACGTTGAATTTTGCATCTTAATCATTTAGGTGCTTTTGAGGTCCCAAACAATTTGTTCCCTGTGTACTATCATTTTCCATAAGAATTAAATCAGAATCATAGATTTAATTTCATTTCTTTTAGCTAATCTGCCCTCCTCCCTTGTATTTTTTTTAAGTAATTAGATACTGCACGAATTAAATACTAAGCTAACCTATTCTCCTCCTAAATTTCAAAAACAAAAAATCTTTTTGTGTTTTTGGATTTTTATAGACAGGAAAATAAAATAAATAAAAGAAAATAAAAAGAAAAAAACTTGTCGGACTACGCACTTTCGTCTTCTACAATCACATCACTTTTCTATTTCACGCTGATGGGTGCAGATAGTATATATATTTTGATGAAGATTTATTGCACAGATTCAGTTTTAATTGGTTATTACTAATACTAAACCACACACACAAAAGGCAGTGTGTAAGGATTCCTTAAGTCTGATGCAACCCAAAACATCCAAAGTGTCTCTGCAACATGCACTATGTACTGAAGTGAAGAATGCTTTGGAAGTTTTACACAATGCATTAGAAAATACTCTAAGTGTAAAATCTTCCGAAGCCAAGACCAATATCTTCCGAAACCAAACATGAAGTCTTCCGAAGCCTCAGAGACAAAGTCTTCCGAAGCTTCAACCTATGAAGACAGATTTCTTCCGAAGACTTTTAGTACACATGCTTTATCTGATGTACTGTTCTTTAAAGCACCTTTTCCGCTGCATCTCTGTAAAGTCACCAACTTACATGAGTTGGTGAAAAGGTCCATGCTTTTGGTAACTGTACATTGAGGTCTTGAGTCTGTAACTTACCACTTTATGTACTTTATCCTTTTTGTAATGTATAAGGATGTGAGCTATGGCATGTCATAGTCACAAGGTCAAAAGGCAGATATGCCTTTTGATCCTACAATTGATTTTGTTAGTGTCTAGTCAATTGTATCCAGCTGGCTTTCAAAGTATAGCCGGCTGTAGGTTGTAGTATAAGTATTTCAAGTTCTTGTATCTTTCTTCATGCTTTGTAACACTTGTAAAAGAACTTGAGAAAGCAATATACTGCCTCCTTGAAACCCATACTCTCTTGTTCTGTCTCTTTGTTTTACTTGTGTTCTTTGTATCATCTTGGTTAATCCAGTTCACTGTTTGATTAGAGTTTAGTTAATCTCCTCATTGTGTTGTTGTGTTGTAATTGTGTTAAAGCCCTTAAACGGTCATGCAATTGGTATCAGAGCGTTCCAGGCTCTTGATATAAGATCTAACCATCTTAAGATCCCTCACACACACAAAACTAAACTTTTCAAATGGCTTCCATCTCAAAGACTGATATGGAGACTGGAACCATGAACAAATCCCCACTGATCACTCTTGATGATTTTGACACCTGGTGCATGATGATGGAAGGCTTCATCAGGTCTCTTGATTCAAGAATGTGGGAATCTGTTGAGAATGGACCTTTCATACCCAGCACCCCCTCTGCTACTGGTGCTGGTATGATTCCAAAAGATGTGGCCAACTACTCAGATGAAGATAGAAAAAGAGTAGAGATTGATAGGAAGGCCATGACTGCTCTTCAGACTGCTCTCCCAAATTCTGTATACAAAGGTTTTAAGAAGTGCAAAACAGCTAAACAGCTGTGGGATGCACTGAATGTGATGTATGAAGGCTCCTCTGAAGCCAAGGAGAACAAGAAAGATCTTCTGAAGCAGCAGTTTGAAAATTTCACCTTCAAAGCAGGTGAAACCATGACCCAACAATACTTCAGGTATGTTGAGATTGTGGATACCCTAGTGGATGGAGGAGTTCTCTTGAGAACAGGGACATTGTAAGGAAGTTCATGTCCTCACTTCCTAGGCAATGGACACACTATTGTGTGGTGATCAAGAGGACTGAGAACCTTAAAACTCTTACTCTGACAGAGTTGTATGGGATTCTCAGTGGATACCAGATGGAGATGAACATGCAAGGTTCATCTGGCAACTCCAACAATCAAATGGGTTCAGCCCTTCATGTGGTTGAAAGGGACAGCATAGAACCCCAACATCATCTCATATGCTACCCTGACAACTCACAAAAGGGTCCTTTCATCACCTTCCCGGAGACACCAAGGGAGAACTTTACTCAAGGAAGCCCATTCCAAGAGACAAGTTCTTCTCAAGCCTTTGTGTCTACTGATGAAAGCTGTGGAAATTATCTCTTCACTCTTGAAGACCTGGACTGTATCCATCCAGATGACCTGGAATACATGGAGATAGTTCAGCAGATGGCTCTCCTCACTCACAGAGCCAAGAAGTTCTACAAGAGAACAGGAAGAAGATTTCCAAGCAATGCTACCAGTGGAAGTTTGGGCTGGATAAAAGCAAAGTTAAGTGTTACAACTGTAACCTTATGGGCCACTTTGCTAGGGAGTGTAAGGCACCTAAAGCAAATGGGGGCCAAACACAACCCAGACCAAACTACACTGACAAAGCCCCTCAGATTGAGAAGCCAAAGCAACATGCTGCTGTTGCTGTTGAAGAGGGAGGCTTTGACTGGAGTTTTCAGGTGGAAGATGCTTCTCCAAACCAAGCACTGATGGCTGACCATGATGAAGCCAAGGTATTGGAACATCTCTGTACTCCTGAATGCATTGCTAAAGTAAATAGATACAGGTCCTACAACTTAGAGATGAGATCTGATCTTGAGTCATTAAACATATTAAAATCTGATTTTAGAAAGTCTGAAAATGATTACAAGTTAAAGATAGAGGACTTGGAGAAAACCATTTCAGTACTAAAACATGAACATACAGATTTTAGAACTCAGATCCAAGATCTCATAACTAAGTTGACTGAGTGCCAGGCTGAGCTTGTGATCAGCAAAGCCAAGGCAGAGAAGAGTGTTCTTGAAGAAGAGACCTTCAAGAACATGATATCCTCATCCCTGCACAACAAAGTGTGCTATCAAAATAGACAGGGACTGGGATCAAATGAGATAGCTCCTCCACACACAATCTTGTCTGTAAGATCTCCTAGGTGTGGAACTTGTGAAGATGAGCTTCCTCTCATAGATCCTATAAGTGAGGATGATGAAGAAGTGATAGTGAAGAATTCCTCTGAGAAGAGTGAAGAAGAGGATTCTTCCAAGGGCCACTATCCTTCTGAGGAGAAGAAATCAACTGTGATGACCAAGTCCAAGAGAAAGAACTTGATCAGGAAGAGCAAAAGGAAAGCAAAGAAGGCTCAAGAAATCAAGGCTACTTTTGATGCTAAGCAGAAACAAGTTTTTATCTCTGCAGGTTTCAAAGTAGTAAGGACTGAAGACATCAACCAAGACTCCTCAGCTAAGAGTCCTGGTTCTTGTTCAAATCATCTCAGTGCAAAGAAGAAGACTGAGCTGCTGTGTACCACTGCTGCACAGCCTGGACCATCAAACTCCAAGAACAGTTCACAGCCCAAAAGAACTGTCTCAGCATCTACCAAGATGAAGGTGGAGAAGGGATGTGACCAAAGCCAGTCTTGCTCTCAAAAGGAGACTTCTTTGAAGAAGAAAATGTTATGTGTCATGTGTGAAAGTACTTCTCACATTGCTAAGGATTGCCCATACAATCCTAAAAGTACTGTCCACATGACCAATACAAAGACTTCAAAGAGTCTCAAGAAGTCTCAAGCTTCGGAAGGAAAGTCTGTTTCCTTCGGAAGCTCCAAATCAAAGAAGAAGGTAAATGGAAAATTACCTTCGGAAGTAAAATTGGTCTCGGAAGAAAGGAGTTCTTCCGAAGCACTGAAGTCTGCTGCAGTGACTGTAGAATCTTCCGAAGGTTCAGTCATCAAAACTTGTGAAGTCCCAAAAGCTTCTAAGGTTTTGAAGGTCAAGTCCAAGACTCCAAAGGTGGTGTGGAAGTCTAAGAAAGACCAAATGACTGAAGTTTCTCCATCAACAACAGCTGAAGATCCCCATAGTACAACCATAGGATCTATTACTGTTGCATTACCTTCTATTACACTTAGTGAGCCCAAGACAAGTAAGGCTTGGGTTTCCAAATGTAACTAATCATTTTCTTTGTGCAGGAACAGCTCAAGACAAACAGGAATGTCTGGATAATTGACAGTGGCTGTTCCAGGCACATGACAGGCAATAGGTCTCTACTCCATAATTTTGAGAGAATTGATGGAGGACCAGTTGCTTTTGGAGGAGATGAAGGTGGTTACATTTCTGGAAGGGGCAAGGTCACAAATGGTAAGCTCAGCATTGAGAAGGTAAACTTTGTTAAGGAGCTTGGGTACAATCTTCTGAGTGTATCCCAATTTTGTGATCAGAGTCATAACATGCTCTTTACTGAGCATGAGTGCATTGTTCTCAAGCCTGGAGTGGTCATTCCTCATGAGCATATCCTGCTCAGAGCCCCAGGAAAGGGAACATGTACAAGATGGATTTGCAAGAAACATCTCCCTCTGGAGAAGTTTCATGCTTTCTATCTAAAGCAAATAGTGATGAGTCTTTCCTATGGCATAAAAGAATGTGCCATGTAAACTTTAAGAACATGAATAAATTAATTAAACATGATCTGGTAACTGGAATGCCAAAGAAAGAGTTTACAAGTGATGATCATTGTGTTGCATGCCTGAAAGGGAAGCAACACAAGGTATCTCACAAGCCTAAGGAAAAGAACTCCATCACTACTCCCCTACACTTGTTACATATGGATCTCTTTGGCCCCACCAGTGTAATGAGTCTAGGAAGGACCTCTTACTGTTTGGTGATCACAGATGATTTTACAAGATTCACTTGGGTCTTCTTCCTTAGAACTAAGGATGAAACCCCTGAGATTCTGAAGAATTTCATCTTAAAAGTTGAGAATCAATGTGATCACAAGGTCAAAACCATAAGATGTGATCAAGGAACTGAATTCAAGAACCAAATCCTTGATACATTTTGTGATGAAAAAGGTATTACAAGACAATATAGTGCTCCCAGGACTCCTCAGCAAAACGGAGTTGCTGAGAGGAGAAACAGGACACTTATTGAAGCTGCAAGAACTATGTTGTCTGACTCTAAACTGCCTATCACCTTCTGGGCAGAGGCAGTTAATACTGCTTGCTATGTGCAAAACAGAGTTTTAGTAGTTAAGACACATGGTAAGACTCCTTATGAACTTTGGCACAAGAGGAAACCTTTCATTGGTTTTCTCAGGTCATTTGGATGTCCCTGCACCATCTTGAATACCAAAGATCAAATTGCCAAGTTTGCTGAGAAATCAGATGATGGACACTTCATTGGATACTCTTCCCAAGCTAAAGCTTATAGAGTATACAATCTCAGAACTAGAATTGTTGAGGAGTCAGCCAATGTGACTTTCAATGAGCACACACCCTGTGTGGCTGGTTCTGGTCCGGATTGGCTGTTTGATCTTGATTTAGTTACCAACTGTTTTAAAAATCTTGTGAGCATGTTTCAGGATCTGCAGAAAATTTAAATACAGGTGATCCTGATCCAAGATTTGAGCTAGGAAGACCCTCAACTCATACATCTTCAGCTCCAGTTGGAACTACTTCAGCAAATGAGGTTTCTATCAGCACAACAATGACAAATTCAGCTGATACATCTGGTATGCCTTCAAATTCCAGCTCAGAGGCTTCTCAACCAGATAAAGACACCTCAATTGTAGAAGACAACAATGGTGATGGTGATAGTGATCAGGAATTTCTTGATGCTAATAACCATACCATAGATGACAACATCAATGATGTCACACACTCATTGGATCAAGTTAATCTTGATAAGTGTGATAATGTGGAGGGTGAATCTTCCAACCAGATCTAAATTTCTCAAATTTGGATCTTTCTCAGCAACTTGCTGTGATCCCTCAGCTAAGGATCCACAAGTCTCACCCCACCACAAACATCATTGGAGATGTTGTCACAGGGGTAAGAACAAGAGGACAAACCCATGAAGCAAATGTTTGTCTTCACTCTTGTTTCTTATCTCAGATAGAGCCAAAGAAAGTTGATGAAGCTCTAAAGGATGGAAGTTGGGTTGAAGCTATGCAACAAGAGCTGCTTCAATTCAAAAGGCAGAAAGTTTGGAACCTTTGTCCTCTTCCTCATGGGAAGACTACCATTGGAACCAAATGGGTTTTTAGGAATAAGAAGGATGATAGAGGAATCATCATCAAGAACAAGGCAAGACTAGTTGTTCAAGGATACACACAAGAAGAAGGGATTGACTACACTGATGTCTTTGCTCCTGTAGCAAGACTAGAAGCTGTTAGGATATTCCTGGCATTTGCTGCATCCAAGAACTTCAAGGTCTATCAACTTGATGTAAAGTGTGCTTTCTTATATGGAGTGATTGATGAAGAGGTTTATGTCAAACAGCCACCTGGTTTTGTAGACCCTGATCATCCTGATTATGTCTGCAAGCTTGACAAAGCTCTTTATGGGCTGCATCAGGCACCCAGGAAGTGGTATGAGACACTATCTGAGTATCTTTGTAAACATGGATACAGGAGAGGTACTATAGATGGAACTCTCTTCATCAAAGGACAGGGAAATGACTTATTGCTGGTTCAAGTATATGTAGATGACATCATCTTTGGTTCAACTAATCCAAAGCTCTGCAAAGACTTTGAGAAGCTGATGAAAGACAGATTTGAAATGAGTTCAATGGGAGAACTCAATTTCTTTCTGGGAATTCAAGTGAAGCAGGTTGAAGATGGCATCTTCATAAGTCAGTCAAAGTATGTTCAAGACATACTCAAGAGGTTCAACATGACTGATTGTAAGATTGCTAAGACACCCATAGCCAGAAACCACTCCCTTGGACCTGATCTTGAGGGGGAGTGTGTAGATGAACATTTATACAGGGCTATGATTGGGTCTCTTATGTATCTTACAGCTAGCAGGCCTGATATCATGTTTGCTACATGTATTTGTGCAAGATATCAAGCCAACCCTAAGATGTCTCACTTAATCACTGTGAAAAGGATTTTAAGATACCTCAAAGGTGCTTCAACACTTGGTCTATGGTATCCAAAGAATCCTAATTTCAATCTGTATGCTTATACAGATAGTGATTATGGTGGTTGCAACATGACTGCAAAGTCTACATCTGGGGGATGTCAATTCCTTGGTGGAAGGGTTGTCTCATGGCAATGCAAGAAACAATCCTGTGTGTCTGCATCAACTGCTGAGGCTGAATACATTGCTGCTGCAAGCTGCTGTGCTCAAGTGCTTTGGATTCAAAATCAGATGCTGGACTATGGATTTAACTTCAAAGAGACTCCTATCCACATAGACAACAATAGTGCTATCTCTATCACTGAGAACCCTGTGCAGCACTCAAGGACCAAACACATCAACATCAGGTATCATTTAATAAGAGATAACTATAAAAAGGGATTAATTAAACTAGTCAAAGTTCATACAGATGAACAATATGCTGATCTGTTCACAAAAGCTTTTGATGAACAGAGATTTAAGTATCTGATATCAGCTATTGGGATGATTAACTTTGAGTAGACTTTTTCTTAAAACTAATTCTAATTATTTCTTCTTAAAATATGTGTGTCCTAAGTTGTCTAGTTCATCACTTTCATAAGCTCATGTTTTCTTTGGATGTAAAATTCTTTTTGAAGACTTTCCTTAGATTCTTGAAAATTTTCTGATACTTCGGAAGATAAAATTTTATCTTCGGAAGAAAAACATGTCTTCAAAATAAATAACTGTCTAAGAGATTTTACCTTCGGAAGAAGTCAAATTCATCTTCCGAAGCTTAAAATTCTTATCTCAGACACTTATTCATTTTTAAGGACTTTTTCCTTCCGAAGCAAAATTAACCTTCGGAAGCTTTGTTTATTCTTATACAAAGCATCCAAGGGTTTATTTCTCTTCCGAAGCATAAATTTTCAAGACTCTCAGGAAAATCTTCCGAAGCCATTTTAGCTTCGGAAGCTTTTTAATCAAAACTTCCGAAGACAAATTACCTTCGGAAGCTTTTCGAATTCCAAGAAAACTACTTTTTGAGCAAAAGTAAACTACCTTTTCAGAGGTGGGACCGACTTCCGGATTTCAAAGTTTATCCTCTTTCATTAACTTTGGTTCAAATCCCTTTTCACATAAATACCCAACGGTTCCCCCTCTTTCCCACTATCTTCCTCAATTCTACTATTTCTCTAACCTAATTCTCTAAACCGCCTTTGCTTTCTACCTTTCTTCACCCTTAAGCTTCTGAAATGGCCAACCTTAACCGCAGAAACAACCCAGATTTCTCCATGCAACTTCACAGGCAACATAATCAAGTTGCTCTGTTAAGCTCTGAGAAAGATGCAAGTTTCTCAGAGATTTGCCAATTCTTGACTCTGTCAAACTATTTCACCTCCCTGACCATTGATCCTACTCTATATGAGGATCACTTGCTTGAATTCTGGAAGACCTGCCAAGAGGTCATTATGGATGGGGAGAAGGCACTGTCTGCCACAGTGCAAGGGAGGACAATCTTCATCACTCCGGCCATCATTAACCAACATTTGCAGCTGGATGATGAAGAAGGTGAGGTGTCCTTCCCAAAGGAAGCTGTTAATCATTCCTTTGAGCAGATGGGCTATGAGGGAGATTTCTCTGTAAAGACCTTCAGGAAAGGGAAGGTCTCATCCCAGTGGAAATACCTGCTCCATGTGGTTATCCACAGCTTATCAAACAAGCATGGTGGATGGGACCAGATTCCTGAGGATCTCTCCTTTATAGTTCATGGAATGGTTCAGGGGGTCAAGTTCAGGTATTCACAATTTGTTTATACTAATTTACTTGCAAACTTAGACTCCTTAGAGTATTACATGTTTCCTAGATATGTTCAACACATTCTCAACTGTGAACTGGGCTCACAGTTGAGGGAAACAAGTAATATTCTTAAATTGGGACAGATGAAGCCCGGCATCTTTAAAATAATGAAGAAGCCAACTGTAGGCTTCTCAGGGGTAGAAACAGCCCTAGTCCCCAAAATGTTAGAGCTCATTGCTCAAGGTGACAACCTAGCAACACAAGCTAGTGTTGAACCCACACCTCTTTTATCCTTACCTCTAAAAAGACCAGAAATCACCCTCACCTACCAAAGAAAATCCAAACGAACCCCTGCTCAGGCTATTGAGTCTGTGCAGGCCCCCATATACTCAACCTTACAGGAAGAAGTGGACACTAGAGCTCCCACTTCTCCTGAGGAGCAAACCACTCCCATTTCTTCACCTATCAGGGCTGAGGTTCCTCATGCTCACCCTGATGAGCTCACTAGCCCAACAGCCTTAAGCCTTCACTCTGAGTCTCAACACTCAAGTGAACAACCTTCAGGGGACAGCTACCATCCCCAGCCTTTAGATCTCAACCAACCAATTCCCAACCTATCCTTCTATACTGATGAAGACTTAGGATTCAGTGAGTACCATGAGTCTCTCTTCTCCTCCCCTACTCAAAGAGAGATGAGTACCTCTGACTCTCCTCAGTCTATCCCACATCAGTCACCTATTACTGAGGTGGACACTTCTGAACATGTTCAGGATGTCCATATGGAAGAGGCTCTCACTTTTGAAAGTGATTACATCATTAAGACCTCAACCATGGCAACTCAGCCCACTGGCATCTCAACTGAGGCTGCCAGTGAGCAGAGGAAAACCAGCAGCCAAGAACCTCAAGCTGGTGGTGAGAGAGAGGACTTTGGTCCAATCATCTCATCCCCCAATGATTCTTCTGATGAAGATGAGGGGAATTTGAGACTAAAGGTGCAGAAATTGTCAAAAACATGCACCTATTTAGTCTCTAAGGTTAGTCACTTGGAATCTCAGGTGACTACCTTACAAAACAGGGTCAATGATCAGCAACTTCAGATTTCATATCTAAAGGAAAAACTAGCTGGGAGACCTTTAAGGAGAGCTCAACCAGGAACACAAGAACCTGTGGAAGTGATTGACTTATCCTCCAGCTCACCTATGCAAGTGGGTGATGCTACCAAAAAGGGGGAGAAAGTTATTACAACCACAGAACCTGGGAGTTCTTCACAGAGAATGGACATAGAGGACTCACCATCCTCACTTGCTGTTGTGCATTCTCAGCAACTTCCTCAAGTTCACATTAATGTGGACTCTATAGACTCAATCATCAGGAGTCTCTTTGAGGAAGGTATACCAAGGGCTGTCTCATCTCCACCACAAGGAACTGGCAACTACATCATAAGGTGGAGGTATGATGATGACAGAAGAGCCCTTATACTTCACAGAGTTCAAGGTCAACAAGAAGTTTTTCATTTCCAAAGCCTGAACTTCTATGAAAGACTGGATTTAGTCAACATGCCACTTGTCAATCCAAGCAATTCAAGACAAGCTGACAGGCTGGCTCAAAGAATCCAAGACAGGATCCTTGCAGAGTTCTCTCTAAGAAGGAGACTTAGGCAATCAGGCAATGTCATCGGTCAACTGGATGTTGAGGTGGACCCTAAGATTAGTTTCATAGGGGAAACCTTGACTGAAGGCCCAGTGGCAGAACCTGAGACCCCTGTCTCATCATCAACAACTGCTGCAGAGGTCCAAACTCCCTCTGAGACACCTGCTGGTGAAGGTGTTTCTCAGCCTCTCTCTGGCCAGAGCATGGAAGCTACACCAAGCAATGAAGGCCAAGCCTCAATCCACCCTGAGTCACAAAGGTCTGTTGGTGACAAAGGGAAAAGGATAATGACTCCTGAGGAAATTGAGGAGGAAGAGAGAGAGAGGAAAAGGAGGCTAAGGGGAGAAAGTTCTACTGGGTCATCTAGCTTCATGCAAGCTGCAATCAGGGCTGCCCCCAGACCAAATACTCAAGATGATGAGTTAAGGGCAGTCAGGATTACCTATTTACAGACCAGGAACTATGATATTGATGAAATCATCTCCCTCCCCTTAGAAGAGTTAAATGAACTGGCTGACATGGAAGTGTCAAGAGAGATGAAGGAGAAAGAGGATGCAAGGCTACTTCTCCAATTCAAAGAGGAGAAGAGACAGAAAAGACTTTACAAGCATGCTCCCACTCTCTCTCCAGTTCAAGAAAGTCCTGCACAGGAAGATGTGGCTCCACAAGAACCTCAGGTAGATAAAGAAGAAGATAGGATCAAGATGATCAACTACCTGAGTGCCACAGGCTTCTATCAGGCAGATGCACTTCTTCCCTGTCCTATGACTTCATTGAGTTTGAGTACCTAAAGCAACTTGAGCTTGAGCTAGTCAAAGAAAGAAAGACAACCAAAAGGAAGCTAAGGGAAGAAGCTGCAAAGTCAAGAGCCATCATTCAAAAGAATGCAAAGAAGTCTGCTGACAGACAAAGAATGATGAGCTTCTTGAAGCTATATGGATTCTCCGGAAGGAGACTTGGCCCCATGTCTCTATCCACTATGGATGAGCATATAAGGGTGATCAAGCAGAAGATTAAGAGTGGAGAACTGATTGACTTGCACTCTCTTCCAAGTCAAGTCCCACCTGAAGTGGAGGTCAAGTTTGAACAACCAGAGACACCTCAACCAGAACCTCCAGCTGAGCCTCAGCAAGCTTCATCTTCTGATCCAAGGCAGGGTCAAACTCCCTCTCCTTCTGAACCTGTGAGGGAGGAACACCCAACTGAGAAAGACACTGATGATCAACATGGTGCTGCAGACCAGTCTTCTCAGTTAAAGTCATCTAAGAGGAAGAAGAGAATGGCTTCTAAACCAAAGACAAAGAAGAAGAAGCCAAAGTCATCTACCTTACACCTCAGGCTGAATCAGATCAACCTGAGGAAGTGCATGATGAGGCAGCCCAATCAACTCCTATGCAAGTGGCTCCTCTAACAACTGAGACACCCATCTTGTCCTGGACTTACTCTACCAATCCAGAAAGATGGCATGTTATCAGAGATCAAGGTGTTGAGAATGTCTACTCCTGGCAAGACATAATCAACTTACCTCTGCATGATCTCTTTGAGATGAGAAGATACTATGAGAGTCTTGATGATCCTGACCATCTAATGAAGAAAGGAATGGTTTTGATTGTACTGAAGACTACCAACATCTGAAGATCTTCTAAGTGTTTTGGTAGCATCAGCCTAGGGGGAGTTTGTAAGGATTCCTTAAGTCTGATGCAACCCAAAACATCCAAAGTGTCTCTGCAACATGCACTAAGTACTGAAGTGAAGAATGCTTCGGAAGTTTTACACAATGCATTAGAAAATACTCTAAGTGTAAAATCTTCCGAAGCCAAGACCAATATCTTCCGAAGCCAAACATGAAGTCTTCCGAAGCCTCAGAGACAAAGTCTTCCGAAGCTTCAATCTATGAAGACAGATTTCTTCTGAAGACTTTTAGTACACATGCTTTATCTGATGTACTGTTCTATAAAGCACCTTTTCCGCTGCATCTCTGTAAAGTCACCAACTTACATGAGTTGGTGAAAAGGTCCATGCTTTTGGTAACTGTACATTGAGGTCTTGAGTCTGTAACTTTCCACTTTATGTACTTTATCCTTTTTGTAATGTATAAGGATGTGAGCTATGGCATGTCATAGTCACAAGGTCAAAAGGCAGATATGCTTTTGATCCTACAATTGATTTTGTTAGTGTCTAGTCAATTGTATCCAGCTGGCTTTCAAAGTATAGCCGGCTGTAGGTTGTAGTATAAGTATCTCAAGTTCTTGTATCTTTCTTCATGCTTTGTAACACTTGTAAAAGAACTTGAGAAAGCAATATACTGCCTCCTTGAAACCCATACTCTCTTGTTCTGTCTCTTTGTTTTACTTGTGTTCTTTGTATCATCTTGGTTAATCCAGTTCACTGTTTGATTAGAGTTTAGTTAATCTCCTCATTGTGTTGTTGTGTTGTAATTGTGTTAAATCCCTTAAACGGTCCTACACAGTGTACCTGTCGTGTGGTAATATAGTGTTGGTAAGAACCGAGTATCAATCCGTGAACACACCTAGCCTACTCAACAAACTTGATGTTTGACTATCAGATTTGGTTTTTGTTAAAGAAAGTGATAATTTGCATTTGGAAAGTTTTTTAGGGTTTAAAAATAAACAATAATAGAAAGAAAGTAAACTTAATGTTAAAAAGAGAGTTGATCAAATTCCTTCCTAACATACCATTAATTTTAGAAAACCGTAACAATTACTGAAGTTTCCAAACTAATAAAAGGGAACCCGCAAATGATCAGAAAGTTAAAATGATATGATTTCTAATAACCATTTCTAGTTCATTAGCCTTGGATTATTTTGAAGACCGGTTTCGCGAATGAAAGTTAATCATACGGTTTTTAACCTTGTATGACAATCACAACACAAACCATAAATTTATAACTTCCCGTTCAAATGTAGATGCTACCCATCAATAGTTTTCCCAAGACCACCATAACATCAACATAATATTTATCACACCATTAGTTCATCACAAATTACATAAGTTTCATCCGATTAGGATGATAAATAGAGTTTAGCCCATAATGAGCTTGAACATAACAACATATAACAAAGAAGATAGATATGTGATCATCGGTGTTGATACATGTATGTCCCTAGATCATGATTTGTAATGTAATGAATCTTGTCTGTCTGATTATGATGTAATAGTATTGATTAATGAAATGACATGAATTGTTTGTTACTTGTAATGTTTAATATTTCATTAATGAGTCGTGATTGAATTGATTGGGTTTATGATTGTTTGAATAGTTGCACATTATGTTATATTAATTAAAACATTCAAACTTAACTTATTGAAGTTCTCATGCGAATGGCCCATGCGAATGGACCACACGCATGAATAACTTCATACGATTGACTCAATCGCACGACTGAACCAGGAGACTGGATCAGTCGTATGATTGACACATAAGATTGACTCAATCGCACGACTGAACACTCAGTCGTGCGGATGAATCAACCGCATGGTTCAATCGCACGACTGAACCATACTTATGGCCCAGTCGCACGATTGAACAATACTAACCTATAAATAGACCCAATTCGTGGAAAAACGTAAGCATTCATTCCATTACGATTCCAGACGTACCCTAGCCGTCCAGAAGCCTCCCAAATCGTTCTCCAAGTTCACAGAACACATCAGATCGATTCCTAATCGATTTCTGACGTTGGTTTCAATTCTTGATTGATTCTTCGTGTGTTCTCACTGATTGGATCGCCAATCAAATAGGATTCCGCACTATTTGAGTTGGTTTAACACGCTAATCACTAGGTATTTCGTTCAAATACCAGGTCCTAACAAGTGGTATCAGAGCTTTGGCTCTTGATTACGTGTTGATTCAATCAAGATTGCATAAAAGTTTGTGTTTTTGCACGAAAAACGCAATCTTTGGCATCAAAAGTGATCTTGGACGTTCCCTGCTCATCGAAGTTTAGTTTCTACGGACTTAGGTGATTAGGACTTGTGAAATTTCGAATTTTTACGGCTGAAACCCGTCAAACCTAGAAATTTTCGCAAAACAGCAGCTTCAGTCGCACGAGTGACCCATTCGCACGACTGGACTCCATTCGCATTGCTCATTCGCACGATTGGACCTAGTCGCACCCTCATTCGGCCGACTGAACCGTTCGTTCGCATACTCATACGCACCGATTCATTCGCACGACTGAACCAATCGCCCAGTTCAGCCGCACGATTGAACCAATCGCAGAGTTCATACGCACGATTAGACCATTCGCATCCTTCAGTCGCATCAGTGAAAGTTTGTTTGATTAGATTCTAAGTTTATTAGCCATGGAAGATCAGATGTCAGCCTTTACTGCTGGGAAGGACTCAAGGATACAGAACCTGCTGTTGCTTGAGAGTGAGGTGGGTAATCACAATAAACCACCAAAGCTCTTGACTTTAGATGAGTTTCCCCACTGGAAACAACGTTTTGAGATCTACCTCAATGGAGTAGATCCTAATCTGTGGGAAGCCATTGAGATCGGTTATAGTACACCGGTGGGAGCTGATGGAGTTAAATTAACGTTAAGTGGGATGACAGACGCACAGAAAGTAAAGTACAATGCAGAGAAAAGGGTTTATGCATTGATCACTCAGTCTATCCCCAAAGATATATTCCACCAGTATTCAGAGAACAAACAGTCCAAGAAACTGTGGGATGAGCTAGAGAAGAGATATGATGGGAATGCGTCATTGAAGGCAATCAAGGCAAAGGAGTTAAAGAAGGAATTCGATAACTTCTCATCGATTGGTAATGAGAGTTTAGACGAAGTCATAGACAGATTCTACCACTTGATGAGCGAATTGCATACACATGGAGTTGAAACAACCATGGAAGAGAAAGTGAGCAACTTCGCAGACGGATTGCCTGATAAGTGGGCTTCATTTGTGTCTAACCTTAGACAGAATGAAATGCTTATAAAGCTGGATATAAATGACTTCATTCTTAAGTTGCGAGAAGAAGCACTAAGGATGAAGTATAGAGCTCAGAAGTCTCGTACACACAAAATCCAGCTTTATACAACGCCACGCCTCAAGCTAAGACATCTGGAGCACCTCTCCAGACTGCATTTGTGTCTAGCTCGTCAGGTCCTTCACATGCTTCTCCTTCTGGATCAGACACGTCAGGGTCGTCATGTACCCACTATATTGGATCAGAAGCAAGTGCTACCAAATTGAAGACCGAGAACCTCGGTAATGTGACCGTAGAAGTAGCACGAGAGCATATGGATCTTCTAGCCGCAGTGGTTCATTCATATGATGGACTTGTTGCTGGGAAGATTGGAAACTGCCATCTGGCAGATGAGGACTACGAGCAGGTGGATGAAATGGAGCTTGAGAGGATGGATATAATGTGGGCCTTAGCTAGCGCTGTCCGAAGGGCGAAGAAGTTTGTTAAGAAGACAGGACAGAACTTGATAGCTACTAAGGATACCACATTTGGCTTTGACAAGAGCAAAGTGACCTGCTTCAACTGTGGAGAGAAGGGGCACTTCAAGAGAGAATGTGTCAAGCCAAAGAAGACGGGTAATGGGAACCCGTTCTCGTCCTTTACTCGCCAAGACAAGCAAGCCTCCAGTTCTACTTCATCAAACAAAGGACCAAAAGGCCTTGACTGCTCATGATGATGAAGGACAGGCTTGGGATTGGAGTTTTAGGTTTGTCTCACCAGGAGAATCTAACATTGCCAGTGTTGAGGATATTGATGATGATTCTGCGAGTGAAGGTGATCTAGCAGTTGAGATAGCAATGTCACATAGTGAAGAACAACTGCAGCTGAGGTCAGTTACAAGCCAAAGGAGGAGACTCCACGTCAGAGACAGAAAAGTCAGAATCACCAGAACCAGAGACGTCTGATGCTGCGTTGATGGCTAACTCTTCTGAACCAACACAGGTAAGTACAACTGACCAAATGTTTGATAATCATGCTTGTTCTGATTGTGATATGTTTAGGAATAGCATTGATGAAAAATTTGCTAGGTTATTAGATCACAATGATAACTTAGTAAAAGATTTACAACTGTGCACTGAGGCTAATAGAGTTCTAAAACAAAATGAGCATAGTTATAAAGAAAAGATAGACCTATTGACTAAACAGCTTAGGGAAACCGAAGTAGTTGCCTTTAACCAAGCAAATGACATTAGGTACTATCTAAACTCCCTAGAGGACACTAAGAAGCAAAAGGCAGTTCTAGAAGTAGAAGTTAATTCATTAAAACAGAAACTGCACAGTTGGACTAGTTCTTCACACATAGTTCAACACTTAGTGAGAGAAAGGAATAACGGGGAGGGATTAGGCTACAAAGTGGTTCCACCTCCACCTGAGACCTTGATGAACACCAAGTCTAGACCAGTAAACAACAACCCCATCAAGGATCATGTGGTGACTACTCCTCTTGTTACTGATCCAGACACATCATGTTCATCTACTGAATCTGGACAGAAACAAAAGGAGGCCACTTCAAAGGCAAAGGGTAAATTGCCTTGTGTTAATCTGGAAAATGAATTTGAAAAAGTTAACTTAAAGTCAGGGTCAAACAGAGTCAAATCAGAACCTAAAAGGACTTCAAACGTTAATTTTTCACATGCTTCAAGTCAAAAACCAGTTAACCAAAAAGTGGAACATGTTAAACAGGTTAAAACAGTTAATTTTGTTAAACCAGAGAAAACATCAAACATACAAGAGTCAAAACCTAAAGTGATTGATGTTACTAGAGTGTCACGCACTTCTCCACAAAGAAAGTCTACTTATAAAGTTGATAGCAGATCATGCTACAACTGTGGAGAATGTGGACACATTGCTTCCTATTGTCCTTTCTATCAGACACCTAGGAAGAAGATTGATCTTCAGGACTCTAGACCTAGGTCTTCTAAGAGGAGTTCTCTAACTCCACCTAGAAGATCTAGTGAACCTAAAGTCCAACCTGTAAGCCAGACGACTGTTTATCATAAACAGGCATTGCACAAATCTGGCTTATGGAAAGAGAAGTCATCCTGCGTGTCTGATACTGATGACAAGAAGGAACCTGAGCTACCCTCACCCTCTAAGGGTCAATGGGTAGAGTTTATGATGTGTGATGCCTCTGGGAAACCCAAGACAGTAAAGGCTTGGGTTCCTAACCTAAACTAATACATTTACTTTGTATGTGCAGGGTGTTCGATACAGCGCTGAGACTAACACGTGGATTATAGACAGCGGAGCATCCAGGCACATGACAGGAAATAGAGCCCTTTTATCAAACGTCAAACAAATAAAAGGAGGGCATGTTTCCTTTGCAGGAAACAAGGGAGGATACATCACAGCTCAGGGAGAAGTGGGAAATCAGAAAGTTAAGTTTGATAAGGTGAACTACGTTCAACAACTTCAGAATAACTTACTTTCTGTTTCCCAAATCTGCGATAAAGGATTTAAAGTCATCTTCGACAACAAGAAGTGTTACGTGCTGAAGAAAGACTACATGATCCCAGAGGACCAAGTTCTGATGACTGCTTCAAGATATAAGACCTTTATGTCTTGGATCTGTCAACAGCTGCTACAACGGATCATGAGGTTCAGTGCTTTCTATCTAAAGCTACTGAGAAGGACTCAATCTCCTGGCATAGGAGAATGGGACACATTAGTCAAAGGAAGATGAATCATTTGATTCAGAAGGATTTAGTGAGAGGAGTAAATGTCAAGAACTTCCAACTTCCTGACTTTTGTGTAGCTTGCAAGAAAGGCAAACAGACAAAGAAGTCTCATAAGGAAAAGAAAGTTCATTCAATAGAACTTCCTCTTGAACTTCTTCACATGGATCTGTTTGGTCCAGTCAGTACAAGGAGCATTGCAGGCGATTTGTACTGTTTTGTGGTCACTGATGACTACTCAAGGTTCACTTGGGTAATGTTTCTGAAATCCAAATCAGAAACATTTGAGTCATTCAAGGAATTAGTAACCACACTGGAATCTCTCTACAAGCTAAAAGTTAGACAAGTACGCTCAGACAACGGGACAGAATTCAAGAATCAATGGATGGAGGCATACTGCAAGGAAAAGGGAATTGTTCATCAATTCACTTCTGCCTACACGCCTCAGATGAATGGTGTTGCTGAGAGAGAAAGAACAGAAGCTTGATAGAGACTGCACGGACTATGCTGGCTGACTCGAAACTGCCTATCCAATTCTGGAATGAGGCAGTGGCAAATGCATGTTATACACTGAATCGAGTCCTAATAGTCAAGCGCCACGGAAAGACATGTTATGAGCTACTACAAAGACGCAAACCGAATTTGGAGTATCTTGAACCTTTTGGCGCGCCGTGTACACTTCTGAAGAAGACACAAGAAGGAAAATTCAGCGAGAAGGCAGATGAAGGAATTTTTCTAGGATACAACATACCGAACAAGCGAGTTTACAATAACTCAACGGGTCTTGTAGAAGTGTGGTGTAATGTCGACGTTCAGAGATATACCACACCACCTACAGGCAAAGGACCTGCATACTTCTTCGATTATGATGGATTCTTCAAGTCCTTCAACATTCCTCTCTCTCCCTCGGATGATGAGTTAGCTACTAGGATGATGTATGATATTCTGAATACACCATCTAGCACACAGGGAGAATCATCTACTCAGTCAGGGGGAGTAGTCGATGACAGTGACTCCTCCTCTGAAGATGAAACTGAAGCAGATGACCAGAACAGTCAGGAGGAACAGGTTCCAGTTCCTGAAAGTCCACAAGCATCTACGAGTGATGCTCCTTCGACTTCGGAACCTCAAACTCCAACTACCTCAGATGCAGAACAAAATGTTCATAATCTCGGTTCTGAGGTGGCTGTTCCTACTACTCCAGGATCACGACTAAACGTCTATCATCCCCTTGACAATGTTATTGGGGATGTCAGATCAGGAGTACAAACCCGAAATCAGCTATACTCAGCTGATTACGCCTCGGTTATGGAGAAAGGTTACATTCATGATGGTGCTTATCGATGTTTTGTCTCGCAGGTTGAGCCAAAATATGTCAGTGAGGCACTAAATGATGAGGCGTGGGTGAGTGCCATGCAAGAAGAACTTCTGCAGTTTAAGAAGTTAGGTGTATGGACTCTGGTTGATAGACCTAAAGGTGCTAAAGTCATTGGCACCAAATGGGTACTAAAATGCAAGAAGGATGACCAAGGAGTCATTATCAGGAACAAAGCTCGACTGGTGGTTCAAGGTTTTCGCCAAGTCGAGGGGATTGACTATAATGAGGTGTTTGCACCCGTGGCAAGGATGGAAGCTATTCGTATCTTCCTTGCCTATGCATCGTACATGAAGATTAAAGTCTACCAATTAGATGTGAAGAGTGCATTCCTTCATGGGGAAATCAGGGAAACAGTCTATGTAAGTCAACCCGAGGGATTTGAAGATCCTTATCATCGGGATAGAGTTTACAAGCTCGACAAAGCTTTATATGGGCTTCATCAAGCTCCTCGAGCTTGGTATGAGAAACTCTCGACTCATCTTGTGAAACACGGCTTTCGCAGGGGAGTCATTGACTGTACACTGTTTATTAAAGAAAAGGATGGCGACCTACTGCTTGTACAGATATATGTTGATGACATAATCTTCGGGTCAAAGAACGAAGAGTTATGCAAAGAGTTTGAAGCAGTGATGAAGAAAGAGTTTGAGATGAGTGCTATGGGGGAGATGAAGTTCTTTCTCGGGTTACAGGTGGATCAAACACCTAATGGAATCTTTCTACATCAGACCAAGTATGTAGGAGACATTCTCAGTCGCTTTGACATGGAGAATGCTTCTGCTGCTGGGACTCCACTTGCTACGAATCATGATATAGCACCTGATGAGAATGGAGATCTAGTAGATGCCACTATGTACCGAGGAATGATTGGATCCCTCATGTATCTCACTGCCTCAAGACCTGATATTATGTATGCTACATGTCTATGTTCTAGATATCAGGCTAAACCAAAGGTCAACCATCTGATCGGGGTCAAGAGGATTTTTCGTTATCTGAAGGGTACACCCACACTTGGATTGTGGTATCCTCATGATGATGACTTTGAGCTTACCGCGTATAGTGACTCGGATTACGGGGGCTGCAAGATGAACTACAAGTCTACATCAGCGGGTGTCAATTCTTTGGGAGAAGATTAGTTACTGGCTGAGTGTAAGAAGCAGACATCGGTTGCATTGTCAACCTGTGAAGCCGAATATGTTGCTGCTGCAAGTTGCTGTTCACAAATCATCTGGATTCAACAGCAAATGCGGGATTACGGTTTAAAATTCTCATCTACTCCTATTTTTGTTGATAACTCTGCTGCAATTGCAGTAACTAAAAATCCGGTTCAACATCCTAAGACCAAACACATCGGTATTAAATACCATTTCATAAGAGATTGCTTTGAAAAGAACTTAATTGATGTGGTTAAAATTAATACTGATTTTCAACGCGCTGACCTCTATACTAAAGCCTTTGATAAACCACGTTTTCAATATTTGCTAGAGGTCAACGGCGTTAAAAAGAAAAGTGAGGTAATTCCTGATGATGATAATGTGTAGTCCGATGTAGTTTAGTTAAAGTTATTTTATTTATTTATTTTATTTGTTTTTTCTCGTCTGTTTATTTAAACTCATGTTATTTTGCTGTTTATTAAAATCCTAAAATAATTAAACCAGAAATGATTTTAGTATTTTAGGGGGAGAATATGTCAGCAAGTTAACATTAAAAAAAAAAAAATTGAGGGAGAAGGAGTAACTAGCTGAAATAAGGTAGATTGTGTCTGTGATACCGATTCAATACCTTTGGAAAATGATAGTACACAGGAACAAATCAAGAGGGACTTTAAAAATTTAAGTTTTGGAAAGATGCAAAAGTTCAAAGTATAAGTCTGTGTAGTCTAAGCAATATAAAAAGGGAAGATGATAGAAAACTGGCAACTCCTAAGGTGACACAAAGAAAGTAGACTTAGAGGCTGCTAGACCACAAATGATATGTTGGTAGATTCAACACAATAGACAATTAGACCTGATTGGTGATCTCAAGATCAAACTAAGTTGTTCAACTGACTGTGGGCTTCCATCTTATCACTGGTTAACACAATCAAATATACTCCAATAAGGGGTAATGAGCAATTAAACGCCACAAATGTGTGCGGATGACCATAATTAGAGCAAAGCAAGAAAAAAATGAAAGACAAATGCAATAAAGCTAATGACTTATGTTGTTGGTGCATTTTGTGTAAAATAAAATAAGCTGCTCTAACAAGGAGATAGGTTGTGTGCCTCTCTGCTGTGCGATGGCACTGACCTGAGGATAAGCATAACCTAGATATTCTAGAATTCATTGTTGTTTGCCGCCTCTCTGCTGTGCGATGGCACTGACCTGAGGACAGGCTTCTCTTTGAAAGCTCTAAGAATAGTCTCTTCTTGTAATAATACCCGTAGACCGCTCAAAAGCTCCTGAGGAATGTTGATTACCATATAAGTGTGGGATCCACAAATGTTAGTTGAAATAATTAAACCTAAATAAGTCACCAGTCTGTGTCAAAAGTCTGTGTATGGATTTAAGTGGACAAACATACTGACAATCATTGTGGCTACATTCTCAAAGTTCAAATCAATGTGAAAATCTAAGAGTTTCAGTATGATTTCCTTAAGTTGCTAACGACTCTGGATGAACACCGAGAAATTGAGCATCAAAAGTTTTTAATAACTAGTCCCAAATGATTTGACTTACCTGTATGATTCCAAAATTGAATTGGTCCAGATATGATCAATCTAAGTTGAAGCTATCTACTCCCGAACCAAATCCCGTAGATATCAATCTCTGGATTTATCTCTCACAAAAAGCCAAAAATATGTTTGTTTATGTAATTAGTTTAAGTTTTAAATTAGTTAGTCGTTTTAATTTTAATTTAGTCGTGTGTCGGGCTACATCAGGAAAATCAGAAGGAATCAACTCACTAAAAGGGTCATGTCTGAGATGACCATATGTGCTTTGAAAGATTTAAAATAGTCACGTCTGAGGTGACAAAGTGTTTTTTAAAAGGATCACGTCTGAGGTGATCAACATGTTTTCAAGTTTAAAAGGATCACGTCTGAGGTGATCAAAATGTTTTTTAAGGATAAAATGATCATGTCTAAGATGATCAAAGGCTCATAACGTTAATTTAAATTAATTTAAAAGGGTTTAAAGTAAAAGTAAATTGGTAAAAAATGGCAGAAAAGTTAACTAAGTATGACCCATTCGCACGAATGGACCATACGTATGGACTAACCATATGAATGGAATCCATTCGCACGAATGAACTATGAGTATGGACCATCAACCGAATGCCCATACGATTAGCCCATAGCGAGGCTTAAGTGCGAACGCGTGAGTGAGTCGCACGACTGAAATCCAATCGGAACGACTGGAGAAGGGCGACTGACCCAATCGCACGACTGAGTTCCACTCGCACGACTGAATGGTGCGTATGAACTCAGTCGCCACGATTGGATCTAGGGTTAGTATAATAGAGGAGGAGTCGGTCCCGCAGAGACTCATCACCCTCAAAGAAACCCAAATCGCACGACTAAAGTCACTCTGCCCAAATTTCGTTTGATCTCTATAAAACCTTCGTTTCTTGCGTACTGACCATTTACTTCGATTCTACAGGTAATTTGGCGACGAAGAAACATCACCAAATCGTTCAATTTGACTTTTAATCTGGATAATCAGACCCGTTGGAAAACTGTGACGTGTGTGACAAAATGACTAACTAAATGGACTCAAACTAATGAATTAAAGATGTTAGGTTGTTACACGAATGGGTTGCGAGTCAAATGAACCAAACACGAAGTCAAAACTCAAAATTGTTGAAAAAGTTAATTTGAATTGAACAGACGATGTCATACGATTGGACAGGCGGATGAACTTCAGTCGCACGACTGAAGGGGGCGATTCACTTAGCCGCACGACTGAAATGCGAATGAGACTCAGTCGCACGACTGGTGTAACCGCATAAGAGTACATGCGCATGAGTCCAGTCGCACACTCAGTCGTACGCATGAGGTCATTCGCAAGTCTGAACCTCAATCGCACTGTTCAGTCGCACGACTATCTTCAGTCGCACAACCTCAATCGCATGACAGAGACATTCTATCAAAGTTTAAGTGTTTCATTATACTCTTAGCCAGTGGTACTAATGTTTATATTGTTATGTGTTACAGATGGCGAGTCGATGGAACATGAGCACCAAGCATAACATATGTGCTCATCTGGATTTGACATCCAGGAACGCAGCTGACTTCTCAGGCATCATTACGTTTCTGTTGAGATCCAGGATTGCTCATGCTATCTCTACACCATGCACGCCGTATAGATCAGTGCAGCAGGCCTTCTAGGAAGGCGCGACTGTTGATAGATCCTCTGAGCCTCATTGCATCAGGAGTACGATCTTTGGTGAGGCTATTACCGTATCAGAGGAGGATTTGAGGATTGTTCTACAGTTAGGGGATGATGCTGATTGTCCTACTCGTCTACACCCCCTCACTGTCAGAGGATGTTTTATGAGAGCCAAGTACTCTGGGGACATCAATGCTGGGGTACTCAACAAGAGTAACCTCTGTCCCCAGTCTTCAAGTATCTTGCGCATGTTCTGCTGAAGTGCATAGCGTCGAGGAGGGAGGATTTGATGAGTTGTCTGATCAGATCCAGAACGCTTATGCAGCATTGGTGCTGACCACCCTTTCAGCTTCTCCAAAATGATCTTCACCTACCTGGTGGAGAACATTGAGGGGAAAGGGAAGGAAGGCTTCTGTATGTATCCGAGGTTTATACAGATGATTATTGATCAGAAGCTTCCCTCCCTGCCAAAGGAGAAGGAGGATGCTATAGTGCTCGAGGTCATGGATGACACTACGCTAGGCAGGATGAAGGTATACAGGGGAGCAAGGTGAAACCCCCTGTCAGGAGGTTGTTTGGGCATCTGGCCCGTGCTGACTATGTGGCGCCAGCCAAGAGAAAGTGGCGCCACGATGACAGTGATTCAGATGTAGAGCATATTGCTATACCAGATATTGACTCAGATGATGATGATAGCGGCGACGCCGGGGATGATATGCCTGCTCCACATAGAGGCACTGATTCAGACGTTATTCCCCCGGGGTCTGCCACTGCCGGAGAGGTTGCTGAGATGGCCGGTTTCCATCAGGAGTTCACTGCTGGTGATCAGGAGGAGGAGGAGTCAGATGAGGAGCCCCTCACTAGGACTGTGGGAAGCAAAGTTGTTCCCACAGAACACGGGATTAGGGTGGTTGGTGTACACCCTCGGGACTCCTCAGAGAGAGAGACTGACCCGAGCTATGCTCCGGGTTCAGTGGGCAGAGCTGTGGGGGGAGCATCCACTTCCACCGGGACTAGGAGGAAGCGGATGGCTCAACCCCATGGATTGAAGAAGAAGAAGAAGCGTCGCCTGACCTTCGTTACCACTACAGCCACCACTAACACCACCACTGACATACCACCCATCACCACAGCCACCACATCCACTACTCCACTACCACAACCACAGCCTCCACCTTACCTACCACCACCACTGTATCCTTCCCATCCACCACCATACCATTCACACCTACATCACCAGCACCAGCTTACCGACCCATATTCACCACTGCTACTACCACCACCACCTCACATCATGCCGGACCCTCAGCCTAGCCACCACATGTTTATGGATCTACTCTACCTCACATCGGGGTAGAGGAGCAGCTGTCAGCGCTTAACCGTATGGTGATGCGCCTGCTAGCTGCTGATGAGGAGAAGGCGGCGCAGATCTGCCAGCTGACCGACCTGACTGCTGCCCAGTCTCAGCAGATGGCAGAGCAGGCTCGGGTGATAGACCAGCAGAACCAGCTAATCGATGCTCAGAGAGTCGAGGTGTCCCAACTCCAGGACCAGCAGGCCCAGTCAGTCAAACGTATAGAGGAGTTGGAGACGACCACAAGACGATTATGCTGAGGTTAAAGGGGTCGAAGGATGAGCCCTTGAAGATAAAGGAGGGTGATGGGATGATGGAGATGGTGATGATGATGAAGATGATGATGATGATGAGGAAGAGGATGAGGATGAGGAAGAAACTGAGGAAGAAAGGACAGAAGGTAGAGATGATGATGACGAAGCAGAAGGAGGGGATGCGGCTGCATCGGCCTCTGCTTCTGGTCAAGAGCGAAGATCGAAGCATCGACAGGACCAGTCATCTACCACTTCTGCTCCTCCAAGTGACACGCCCATGATTCAAGACAAAAGTACAGATTAGATGTCTTATGTATTTATATATTTTGTATTTGAATCATGTAATGAAAAACAAGTGTGTTGAATATTTATATATTAAGTTGATATAATTCTGTTTGATTACTTGTTAATGGTTTATGTGTTGAATGTTTAAATCAACAGATCCAAACTTTCAAAGGGATGAGTTTGACATTGCTCCCCTTCAACAGGTCAAGACTCAATTAACCATGATTCTTGATCTGCAAGGGATTGTAAGAAGGTCTGTGAGTTATACCCCTGAAGAAGGGGAAATAATTCATGACCTATCTAACGAGCAACTGGCAGAGATGTTCAGACTCAATCCTGATGAAATTGTCAAGGATGCTCCAACAGTTGATTCAACCAGTGATGAAGAACTAAATGACGTTGATGAAGTTGAGGTTGAAGATATTACTGCAGAAGAGTACCCTCAGTACGCTGACAACGAGGGTAATGTGGTCCCCAATCTGGGTGAGTCCCTAGTCAGTGATACGTTTGAGGTACTAGACAAGATGGAGCAGGAAACCGAAAAGACTGAAGGAACAGCCCAAGCCTCCCATGATGACGTAGACATTCGCAAGGCTGAGTGGGCTGCCTGTTTTGAAGAAGTGAGAGCCCAGCGTGCTGCACCAAAGAAAGATGCCTACACCAAGCTCTACAGAGTCAAGAAACACCATAAGGTGTCAGGCAGGATTATCGCATGGGCTTATTTTGATGACCTTAACGCGTATGCGTTTAAGAGGGACAGGGCATAGAGTACTTCAGGTTCCCACATGATCTGAAGACTCTACCTGGTTTTGAGCTCAACCAGCTGGCTAAACTAAAGCTGCTGTATGCTGACCCAAGAAAGATGTCAGGCTGGTTCGAGGCTGCCCTGAAGAAAGAGTACCACACCAGATGGGTTAACTTCAGACCATACAGCCTACGAGGTACATAAGAAGGTCTGAGGTTGATGCCATTACTGGCAAGCCCAAGATTGTGTTGAAGTGGAGTCCTCCGCGCACTATGTCGAGAATCCCTCTCAGGAAATGCCACAAGACTTCACTCCACACTTCAAATGGTGCTACTATGATTGGAGAACTGCTGAAGCTGTCATAGTTCTGAATAAAGAGGGCCAAATGGATACTATCAGGGTATTCGACCCGATGTGGCTAACCAACTTGTCTGCTAATGATGTCTATACATTATACAAGTGGCCACTGTTCTATGACACACAAGACATTGTACAAGCCCTCCAGTTCCAAAACGTTATACGACTTTGTTTTGCGTTTGAGATTCATGCAGGAGTCACCAAAGAGGAGAAGTACAAGAAGTATAAGGAGGTAATGCAGAAGACAAGAGATTAGATAGATGTAGGTCCAAGGGGGAGTTTGTTGATACATGTATGTCCCTAGATCATGATTTGTAATGTAATGAATCTTGTCTGTCTGATTATGATGTAATAGTATTGATTAATGAAATGACATGAATTGTTTGTTACTTGTAATATTTAATATTTCATTAATGAGTCGTGATTGAATTGATTGGGTTTATGATTGTTTGAATAGTTGCACATTATGTTATATTAATTAAAACATTCAAACTTAACTTATTGAAGTTCTCATGCGAATGGCCCATGCGAATGGACCACACGCATGAATAACTTCATACGATTGACTCAATCGCACGACTGAACTAGGAGACTGGATCAGTCGTATGATTGACACATAAGATTGACTTAATCGCACGACTGAACACTCAGTCGTGCGGATGGATCAACCGCATGGTTCAATCGCACGACTGAACCATACTTATGGTTCAGTCGCACGAATGAACAACACTAACCTATAAATACAACCCAATTCGTGGAAAAACGTAAGCATTGATCCCATTACGATTCCAGACGTACCCTAGCCGTCCAGAAGCCTCCCAAATCGTTCTCCAAGTTCACAGAACACATCAGATCGATTCCTAATCGATTTCTGATGTTGGTTTCAATTCTTGTTTGATTCTTCGTGTGTTCTCACTGATTGGATCGCCAATCAAATAGGATTCCGCACTATTTGAGTTGGTTTAACACGCTAATCACTAGGTATTTCGTTCAAATACCAGGTCCTAACAATCGGTGAAATGGAACAATCAAACTGATAATCCACAATGGATGACGTTTAGATGATCCCAAGCTCCTTCCAAGTGTTGTATGCACCTCCCAAGCCTCCAAATGGTCTTGAAGTCTTGATTCCCGAGAGAATTCTGCAAAGTAACTCTCCCACCAAAGCTTGCCAAAAATGGTGAACTTATGCTTCTATTTATAGGCTTTCCGGAGTGTTTAAGCATGGCCTTGTGCCTAAAAGGCACGGCCCCGTGCTAGTAGAATGCTTACGAAAGTTGGTCGGCTCGTACATGCAGGTTGTGTCGGGCACGGCCCCGTGCTAAATGGGGCACAGCCCCGTGTTGGAGGTGGGGCACGGCCCCGTGCCTTATGGGGCACGGCCCCGTGTCTACTTTTAGGGAACGGTACTTTTTGTCCTGTCAGATGTCCAAGCACGGGGGTGTGTTAATTAGCACGGGGGGTGTGTTTCTGGCAAGGCATGGGGGCGTTCTTAATGAGGCACGGCCCCATGCTTGGAGTACAAAGCTCGGATCACTTCAATTTCTTGTTAAATATACTCCTTTTGTCCATCTTGCCCTTTTAAACACCCGAAAACACAATTTAACACTTTTAAGTACATTTTCATCATTTTAAGGAAGATATTAAGGAATAATTGATGTGCTTTTGATAGGATTTTTATGTATAATTTGGAGCACATCAAACATCCCCACACTTGAACTTTGCTTGTCCTCAAGCAAAAAATCACTTAAAATGACAATTCCACCAATAACCAAATAAATAAAATTATAAACTTGTCTTTCGAGAAATACGCAAGTAAATATTATTTTCATCCAAATATAAATATTCTAAGCACATGTAAAATGATATCTTAGCAAGCAATAGGTTGGTTAGTAAAGATTATTATCATGTAAAAATCCACACTTCTCACAAGATGCACTCACACTCGGCTAAATATATGGAGTCATAATCAAGATAAGTATGACTAATACACTCATTGCCTAGTATGAATACGTGTGAAATCATATGCTTGTTAAGGGATCAAATCTTCACCTACTTAGATATTTACTTGCATAAATCATTAGGTCTTTGATGGGTTGTAACTTGGCTCGGGCTCGGGTATGGAATATTTGGAAAAAATGGCTAATTGCTAAAGACGACGGTCTTGGCTTATTTTTCTAACATAAACTACAAGGAAAGCAATAAAGGTTCCCTATACAATACTTCAAGCTAGAAGGGATATGCTAGCTTGAGGACTCGTTTAAGGTCAGATTGTCAAGACCGTATTTTGCTTTCAAGGACCGTACTTCATCTTTTACCCCAAGATACACAAAACTTTCCTTTCTCAAGGATCGTTCGGCTTGAAGCCTAATAGCACCCAATTGGATTAGTTCTGTGTATTCGTATTGAGATTCAGTTTGATTCTTTTTGCATTTTCTATTATGGGACCAATTTTCACAATTCGGGCATCTTTCATATCTTTTTGCCCGTCTCTTTATAGCACTTTTTGAAATCCCACAAAATGGTGGAACTGGTTCCTTTTTTTTCGCCATTTTTTTCTTGCGTCAAACGTGAGATTGAAAATTTGTTCGCGGATTTCCGGGGAAAGTCCCGGTTTTGCGTGATGAAGGCAACAAAGCAATAAAGGTTCCCTATACAATACTTCAAGCTAGAAGGGATATGCTAGCTTGAGGACTCGTTTAAGGTCAGATTGTCAAGACCGTATTTTGCTTTCAAGAACCGTACTTCATCTTTTACCCGAAGATACACAAAACTTTCCTTTCTCAATGATCGTTCGGCTTGAAGCCTAATAGCACCCAATTGGATTAGTTCTGTGTATTCGTATTGAGATTCATTTGATTCTTTTTTTGCATTTTCTATTATGGTACAATTTTCACAATTCGGGCATCTTTCATATCTTTTTGCCCGTCTCTTTATAGCACTTTTTGAAATCCCACAAAATGGTGGAACTGGTTCCTTTTTTCGCCATTTCTTTCTTGCGTCAAACATGAGATTGAAAATTTGTTCGCGGATTTCCGGGGAAAGTCCCGGTTTTGCGTGTTGAAGGCAACAAAGCAAATTGAAATCAAAAGAATGCATTCCAGTTCTTTAAGGTCTTCCGGTAAAAGACCAAATATTTTTTTTTTATTTTTTTAACATAATAAGCCAAAAACGTGTCTTTAACAAAAACGGGTTTTGTTGAAGGCTTTTTGGTTAAGTGACTTGGTGACTCGGGTGATTGAAAGATAAAAACGTTTAAGCTCAACGGGGTTAACTAGGGTTGATGTTTGGGTAAGGAAAATTAAAGACAATGGTTGGGGCTTGAATGGTTAAGGTTTCCTAGTGCCTAACTCATTTTTATTGCAACAAATACTAATTAAGGTCTTGAAATGTATACCCAAAGCAAGTTCTAATCACACGTATCATATGGCACCCTCAATTAAATCCAGAATGAAAGTAGAATTGCAATTTGCAAAAGCTTGTTTAAGGCTAAAAAATAAACTCACATACGGATGGAATTGGGTAAAAGAGTTTCATTTTACATGACTAAATATTTTATTAGATTATTGCTTTTAAGGATATCACAAAAAACATTTTCAATTTTATTTCGACGTCATGGATTTACTTTTTTATTTCGACGTCATGGATTTACTTTTTTATTTCCTGAAAACGTATATTTATAATTTGGTTTATCAAAAATTATATTAAATTTTTGGTTTCTTGTCACAAAAATTACTTGGTAAGTGATCTTTTCTTAAAAATTTTAAATTTGGACCTTTTTAGCAAAGTCAAATGCATTACTCCCATCCCCACTTTAAAATTCACATTGTCCTCAATGTGATTAACATATTCAAGATCGAGAAAGGGTAATGAAATAACTCCCCTAAAAATGATGAATTTTTCACTTGTGTTTGATTACCCTAGCGTTGTTAGAATCCTCGGTATCACCTGAAATGTCATCAATTTATTGAAAGCATTAAAATCCTAAACACACCAAATAAAAACAAAACGACATAAATTAAAAAATAGATTGGCACGAAACAACTGTGTCGGGGCTCCGAAATGATATGGTTTTCAAGGGCTTTGTGGTGGGATATCCCCCCACTCGTGGTACATTCGGTGTCTGATGTACGTGACATCATTGCTCAGGTCATCGACTCGGGAATGCAGATTTTGGACTCGGTTGAAGACTCGTTGGGCATATTCAAATGATCGCCTTGCATGGTCGTTGGTGGTTTGGATTGACTCATAAAGGTCTAACATAGTTGGGAATTCCCTTGTACGTGAACTTGAAGATCCAGCTCCGGCTCCTTCCGGCTGTATCGGCATGTCGAGGTCCATGATTATTTCTTCGGGATCTGCCGGACCCCAGATTTGTCCCTTCTTATCCATGAATCTCGGCTGCCCATTTGGTAGGCTTGTCACCATGTACATACTTGTACAAATGCTCAAGTCTAACAATCCCGGCATCACTCCGACGGTTCTCTCAGTGTTATAACCATAGCTTTCGTATAAGTTCAAATCCAGCTTCCTCTCCAAACATGGGTGTTGGAGCACCTGCAATCGCATTCCTGGCGAAAAGATTACAAAACAAATACCCAATATTACATGGCAACTGATTAACCATACAATATAAAATAAACAAGTCCCTCAAATTAACAACTCCCTCGCTTTGACCACGAGCTGTTATGGAATGACTGAGTAACCGATGAATGTATCGCAGCAGAGGATCTCATATCTAACAACTCCCAGCTAGTCTGAATAATACTCCATTATCATCCCAAGGGTCAAAGTCTTTCATGCTAAATTTAAAAGATGCTAAAATTTCAAGAGTTAGTTCATAAACGGAAGGTCTATTTTGTGAGAATAAACGCTTCCACTGAACACTTAATAAATTATTATATCTTTCTAGATGTCCGACTGCCGCTAGTGTTTCTTCATCTGCTTGTAAGTGGGATCTTTCGACCCTTTAGAGCAATCTTTGAAGTCTATCATGACACCATTTTTCGCAGCTCTCTTCAAAATGTAAGTAGGGATGATCCATGATCCTGAAATTTTAAAAATAAGTTAATCTAGACAGGACAAATTTCTTGAGCAGTTTCATGATGTTATTGAAAACCATGTGTTTTTCAAGACATAACATCATAATGATTCAATTCATGTTCAAAAATAGTTAAAAATTTATCATCCAAGGAAAAGTTTTGAACATGGGGATGCGCTTTGTAAAACGTGGGGGTGCGGTTAACATGTTTAGGCATGAAATCTTGACTCGAGCAATCGTGGTTTTGTTTGTAAATCGTTAATTAATCAAGGGTTTAACATTTTATTGCTTTAAAAATCAAAGATTATACGTTTAACATTTTAATCATTTGTTAATAATTCAAGATACTCAAAATATATATATATTGTTTTACACCACTTGAGAATTCTTGTAACTTGAACATGATTAACAAAGATTTCACCACGAATTATGAAGATAGTCTTGTTAACAATAAAAGAAAACAACTAATTAACTAACTAAACAGGGGATTTTAGAAAAGATTGGAAATCTTTGAATCCAAAATTAAAAGAAAGATTATAATGGTCGAAGCAAGACTTCCCGATTCCTTTCTACTACTAATGTAATGGCTACTGATTGGGTCTTTATTGGATAGCCGGCAGATGTTTTAACTACTGGTTGCGGGAAGTTCTTTCTATACTGTAATCTACATATCTAGACTCGCGATAATCTCTGAGTGTTCAGGCATTCAATCACTATTAGATTGAGATGGATAATTTACTTTTTTATAGAAAATCAAAAGTGAAAAAAGCAAATCTTTTTTTAACCTCTCGTCAAGAGTATAATATACTATCTCCCAACTCCTTCAGAAAGACAATCGGGAAAGGGTACGTATTAGATTAAATAGGAAAAAGTTTGTAAAAGATAGCAATTGATCTATTTTTACTTTGAAGGGCAAGAAAAAAATGCAATGGACCCTCTATTTTTATTACTAGATGTTTCATTAGTAACATTCCTTTGTAGTGTGACTGTTTATTTTACTTGTGTTTAGTCTTTCCTGATTAGAAATCATATAGGAATTTTTGAAATGGATTTATTTGATTGGTTCATCAATAGTGTTCGGCCAGAATCCCTTTTTGACTCTGGACCATTCATTCTACTATTATTAGTGAGCAATCGGGACTGCCAATTGTTAATTTTATATTAACTTTGATATTAACAAATTACTGAGCCCGTTTTTTGAGTGAAATCCATTTTGATTATTCCGATATTTATATTTTAGGACTTATTTGTTTGTCGTACAAAAAAACTTTTGGAATTCCCGGTAGAAAGAGATTTCCCTAATGACAAAGCTTTTAACGCCGCCCCATAGCCTTTCCTTTTCCAAATATTTTTACGAATACGCTTTTTTGATATCGAAGTACGTTTTTTTGGAACTGCCATTTAAAAGTTACTCATTGTTATAGTTGGATGTGAAAGACATCTATTGTTCAAATGTTCAAAACGAATTCTTGTTTCTTTTTTATCTAAATAAGATTCTCTTCATAAAAAAGAAATATAGATATGTCAAATGTCAAAGATCCGTCAAATTGGATCAAAATTACTCGAAATAACAATAACAAAATTTTGATTCCATACACTATTCGTAAAACCAAACATTTTTGGTTTGGAACTTTTAGTTTTCGTTGTTTATCTCTCAAAGTTATATCTTTAGAATCTGCTTAATAAAATAAATAAAGAATCTAAAAGAAATAAATAAAGAATCTAAAAGACCTTTCTTTTTCTCATTCTATAGTTTATTTTATTTACATGTAATAAAATACCTCAAAGCATTGTAAACTTTGCCTAATAAATTGAGTCTTTTTTTAGTCAAACTTGAGCAAAAATACACCTAAATCCAATTTTAAAATTTGAATGAGACTAGTAATAAATTTTGGAAAGACTATACTATGACTATGTTATGGACCCCCCTATTTAGTGGATTATTTCAACGCAAGGGTTCATATTTGTTCTATTCTGTTGGTAATAATGGAACAATTTTGTTCGTAGGAACAAAGAGAAGCAGATTTATTCTATACTCGATAAGTACCAATACGCAATGGGGAAGTTCATGCCATTTTCTATGAGCGAATGTGCCCATACTTGTTCATCATTAGAGGACACTATTCGTAATTATTTTCCCTTATTTTTTTTTCTTACTTTCTTTATCAATTTTTTAGAATTGATGAATAAAATCTGATTAGGATAAGTACAATATTATAAAGAAAAAGAAAGGCTTTGTTACGTTTCCACATCAAAGTAAAATATAGTACTTAGTTCTTTTTTATTTCATTTAATGCCTATTGGTGTTCCAAAAGTACCTTTTCGAAGTCCTGGAGAGGAAGATGCATCTTGGGTTGACATATAGTGCGACTTGTCAGATATATTGGGTCATATGGGATTTCCCCGTTTTCTCCCCAATCGAGATATCCTCTGTTTCGCCCACGAAAGATTAATTGAATTATCAAAAATTTGGAGCGTGAAGTGCAATTAGATCCATTTTTGGGGGGGATTCGAATTACTATTATCAATTATAAGAATTTATGGTTGGCTTAGTTGGACTACTACATTGAAGTATCCAGGCTCCGTTTAAAAAAACCCAAGTGGTAATATATCTATTTTATATCATAAAGGATTCCTATTTTTTTGTAAGTATAAGTAGAAGTTTTTTCAAACTCTTATCAATTGAGTAATATGCATGAATCCGTCAACTTTTTTACGGAATGCGTGAATTGAAAAAAAAAAAAAAAGAAGGGATAAGAAAAAGAAGTGGTAATGGGAGCATTTGTACTATATGTGCAAATCAAAATCGGGCGGATCTTTACCCGGAGTAGAGCATAAACCTAAAAACATTAAAGAGGCCCATTTAAGAACAAGAAAATGACATCGTGATTTGGATTTGATCTCGATGAAACAATCCATCAATGAGAAGTTAATTGGATAAGTTTAATGAATTCTTTTTTTTATATTATACGTTATAAGGAAAGGAAGACAAACTCGTATTTAGTGAAAAATAAAATAAAATCCTTTTATTATAAGTTAGAAGGAACTTGCTATGAAAAAAGAAAAAGTATTGGAATCTACACATTGATTTTTTTTTGAGCCGTATGCGTCAAAGGCGCCTGTACGGTTCCGAAGGGATATAATTTTACCCTAACTAAACATACTAATTAACACTAATCTACTACAAGAATAAACATGAACAAGTACGTTAAAAGCATTCATCATTCCATAACACGTTTAAGAAAAAGTGTTTACACATAATTGCTAGGATTTCGGTTGTTTAGAGACCTAATCACCTAACTAAATGTAAATGACTTTCATAATCATAGGAATTAGCATACTAACCTCTTGATCAATTACTCTTGCAAGAACACTTGAAAAGATGAAAGAAAAATGAAAACAAGATAAATTGAGGTGATACGACTTTGAGGCAAATGGCTCGGTTTTTAACATGAAAATTGATGGGAAACAAGACAATGGTTGAAAATTGTCAGGTGGTGTCATTTCTTGTCAGCACGGGGGCGTGCCTCCTTAGGCACGGGCGTGCTCATGTGTTATCGTTATGAAAATGTCATTGAATTTTTGTGTGTGGTTCGTTTTTCCGGGCGTCCTTCCGCTGTCCTGTTATGTTTTCAGTTTTTTGTTGTTCCGTTTTTCAGTTTCGCGTGTTATGTAATTTCCTCCCGGTTAAGTTTTATCACTTTCCAAATTATATCAGAAAGATAATAGTCCTATAGTTAAATAACACAGCCAATTGAAAATTACATTTCCTAGGTCCTACGGTTACACGATACGTTAAAAGCCGAGAATCTGAAACAGCAAAACCAGACTCTTTAACGCGCAACAGCGCACTTAACACATCACGGAATGCTTCTAAAAGAAACCTCCACACATTTCGTGTGGAAGGTTTGGCATGGGGTAGTGAGAAGTGCGGTTGCTCAATTCCGCAAGCTGTCGGTTAATGGAAATGAGTTCCTCGCTCATCTGTTGAACTTTTTAGATAAGTTCAGCTAAGCGTTGGGAAGCAACGAGGTTCATTTCAGTCAGTTTCTTGATTAGTTCATGCATCTTGAAGAAATATTCTAGAGTCGTTGGCTCTCGCTTTTCAGAACGCGGTTTCTTCGCAGGATTCCAGTTTGAGCTTCCATGACTTGATTCTTTCATTTTCTCAGACGTTTTTAAACAGGAATGGGTGTGATGAAAGAATGGAAAAAGTGTGGTATTTATACACAGGTCGTGGAAAGTGAACACGGGGGTGTGCTTGGCTAGGCACGGCCTCGTGCTTGTCAGAATTCGTCTTAAATTCGACCTGCAACGTTCCAGAGTCGTCAGCGGAGATCGTGGAAAAAATTTGTCAGGACACGGGGGCGTGCTTGATGAGGCACGGCCCCATGCTTGTGCTTGTGAAGTCCTAAAAAATTGCTAAAGTGAGAAAAATTTATGTACAAGTGCCGCGTTTAAGTTTCGGGTCTTCGGCATGACCCTTCCCGACACTTAGTTTTCGTCGGGGCGGAGGTGTAATTCCTCCTAAGGAATCTTGGTTGGTCCATCGTTATACGGTTTCAAACGATGACCATTTACTTTGAAACTTAAACCTGTGTGGTTATAAATTTTAATGGCACCATTCAGAAACACGTTTTTGATCGTATAAGGTCCAGACCAACGTGATTTCAGTTTTCCGGGAAATAAACGTAAACGAGAGTTATACAGTAAGACACGTTCTCCCACATGAAATTGTTTTGTGCTTTTTAATCGAGCGTCGTGGAATTTTCTTGTCTTTTCTTTGTAAACCCTAGCGTTTTCGTACGCTTGTTCCCTCAATTCCTCCAATTCATGAATTTGTAGGAATCGATTCTTTCCTGCAAGGTCTTCGTCCAGGTTTGCTGCTTTAAGTGCCCAAAAGGCCTTGAGCTCTAGTTCTACGGGTAGATGACACGACTTCCCATAAATTAGTTTAAGCGGTGTTGTCCCGATGGGAGTCTTATAGGTTGTTCGAAAAGCCAATAATGCATCATCTAACTTGGTAGACCAGTCCTTGTTATTTTGACCTATAGATTTCTCAAGGATTCGTTTGATACCTCGGTTAGTGACTTCGGCTTGCCCATTCGCTTGTGGATGGTAAGCAGTTGTAAAGCGATGGTGAACTCCATAACGTGTCATTGCTCTTTCAAGCTGATTGTTACATAAATGAGTTCCTCGGTCACTAATCAGAGCTTTGGAGGCACCAAAACGAGAAAATAGTTTCTTAAGGAATTTGACAACGTTCCTGGCATCATTAGTAGGCAGGGCTTGAGCTTCAGCCCATTTTGAAACGTAATCAACTGCTACCAAGATGTAACGATTGCCAAATGACACCGGGAATGGCCCCATGACATCAATACCCCATATATCAAATACCTCGCATACTTGAACTGGTTTCTGAGGATCTCATCCCGTGTTGAGATATTGGTTGCTCTTTGACATGCATCACAGGTGCGTACCATGTTATGAGCATCTTTGAAGATCGTGGGCCCGTAAAATTCAGAGTCGAATACTTTCTTGGCTGTTAAGGTTGCTCCATGGTGTCCTCCTGTGGGTCCTTCATGACAGTGCCTTACAATTTGTTCTGCTTCACTTCCGTATACGCATCTTCGAATGAGTTGGTGTTCACTGATTCTGAACAGATACGGGTCCTCCCAATAGTAATGTTTTATATCAGTAAAGAACTTCTTCTTTTGCTAATAAGTCATTCCTTTGAGAAGGATTCCGCTTGCTAAGTAATTTGCAAAATCGGCGAACCAAGGATGTTCATCGATTGAGGATTGAATGTGCAAAAGGAATTCGTGAGGAAAATTGTCGTTTATTTTGGGTTCCTTAGTTTGTGAAGGACTTGAATCCTCAAGACGTGAGAGATGATCAGCCGCTAGATTTTCCGCTCCTTTCTTATCACGAATTTCGATATCAAATTCTTGAAGCAGAAGAATCCAACGAATCAATCTCGGCTTTGCATCTTGTTTGTTGAACAAATAACGAAGGGCTGCATGATCGGTGTAAACAATTGTCTTTAAAAGGATGAGATACGAGTGGAATTTATCGAATGCGAAAACTACCGCAAGAAGTTCTTTTTCGGTGGTAATGTAGTTTTCTTGTGCGTCGTTTAGGGTTTTGCTCGCATAATGAATTGGGTGAAATTGCTTGTCTTTCCTCTGTCCTAATACAGCTCCTACCGCGAAATCGCTTGCATCGCACATGAGTTCAAATGGTAGCGTCCAATCCGGGGAAACCATGATTGGAGCAGTTACCAGTCTCTCCTTAAGCAATTTGAATGCACTAATGCATTCATCAGAAAATACGAATTGCACGTCTTTCTCCAGAAGTTGAGTCATAGGTCGAGCGATTTTTGAGAAATCTTTCATGAAACGATGGTAGAATCCTGCATGTCCTAGGAAACTTCTGATGTCTTTCACGGTTGTGGGATGCGGAAGTTTAGAAATAGTGTCGACTTTGGCTTGATCGACTTCAAGCCCCGCTCGAGAGATTTTGTGTCCTAACAATATTCCTTCCGTAACCATGAAGTGGCACTTTTCCCAATTTAAATCAAGGTTAGAGTCTTCACATCTAACCAGCATCTTTTCCAGATTTTCAAGACATTGCTCAAATGAGTTTCCAAAGATGGAGAAATCATCCATGAAAACTTCCATTGAGTGTTCAATCATGTCATGAAAAATTGCTACCATGCATCTTTGAAATGTAGCAGGAGCATTACACAATCCAAAGGGCATTCGCCAATAAGCAAATGTGCCATATGGACAGGTGAATGTCGTCTTTTCTTGAACTTCAGGAGCAATAGGAATTTGGAAATAACCTGAGAAACCGTCCAGGAAACAATAGAACATTTTTCCAGACAATCTCTCAAGCATTTGGTCGATGAAAGGAAGAGGGAAGTGATCTTTCCTTGTGGCGTCATTAGTTTGCGATAGTCTATGCAAACTCTCCATCTTGTAACCGTACGAGTGGGAATAAGCTCATTCTTCTCGTTAGTTACAACATTCCTCCTTCTCCTTTCTTTGGAACAACTTGGATGGGACTGACCCAAGGCGAATCAGAAATAAGGTAAATCAAACCGGCATCTAGCAGTTTGATTACTTCTTTCTTCACCACCTCTTTCATGCTCGGGTTTAAACGTCTTTGAGGTTGAATGACGGATTTGAAGTTCTCCTCCATCAATATTTTATGAGTGCAAAAGGATGGATTGATTCCCTTGATGTCCATGATTTTCCATGCAATTGCTCGCTTGTGTGCCTTAAGCACATTAAGCAACTTGTTCTTCTCATCAATTGATAAGGCGGATGAGATTATGACAGGAAGTTGAGATGTGTTTTCAAGAAAAGCGTATTCGAGATGAGATGGAAGTTCTTTGAGCTCTAAGACTGGAGGGTCTTCGATAGAAGGTTTGGCTTTTGGTTCTAAGTCTTGCTCAATGATCTCAAATGCTTCTTGATGAAATGATGTTTCATCAACTTCAAGTTCTGGAATGATTTGGTTCTTACAGATGGGTTCGGTGATTTGGACTTCTATTAATTGAGTATTGCAAGCTTCATTTTAAAGGGCTTCCTTCAAATGACGGCTTATGATCGAATAGCAAGCATCAACGTAATATAGTGAGTCCTCGTGATGTTGAGGGTGTTTCATGGATTGGCCTATATCAAAAGTTACTTCCTCCTCGTCTACTCTAAGCGTGAGTTTGCCTGTACAAACATCAATGAGGGCTCGAGCAGTCACTAAGAAAGGTCGACCTAGGATAAGAGGAACATTTTTGTCCTCATCCATGTCAAGGATCACAAAATCAACGGAAATACAAATTTGTCAATTTTAACTATGAGATTTTCAACGATGCCCCTCGGATATTTGACAGAACGGTCAGCTAACTGGATGCTCATACGGGTAGGTCTAGGCTCACCTAGGTTTAATTTTTCAAAAACCGCATAAGGCATAAGGTTAATGCTTGCACCTAAATCAGCTAATGCATTACGGACAGAAAGATTTTCTATTAGGCAAGGTATGGTGAAACTTCCTGGATCAGTCATCTTTTGAGGTAGTTTGTTTTGAAGAACTGCAGAGCATTCGTCATTCAAAACCACGTGTGATAACTCTTCCAGCTTCTTTTTGTTTGACAAGACACCTTTTAGAAACTTAGCGTAGTTTGGCATTTGTGCTAAGGCCTCCACCAAGGGCAGATTGATGTGGAGTTGCTTGAACAACCCAAGGAATTTGCCATATTGTACCTCCATTCTTTGTTGTCTCAAACGACCTGGATATGGAGGTGGTGGAACATAAGGTGGTGGTGGAACGTATTTCTTTGCTGGTTCTTGAATAACAACAGGTTGCTTTTGCTTCTCACTCGCATTACTTGGAGTTTCAGTTTCTACTTCTTCAAGGATGGGTTGTAATGCGGGTGCATCACCTTGAGTGGTTTTGCCACTCCTGGTGGTGATGGCTTTGACTTGAGCATTAGGGTTTGTCACAGTGTTGCTAGGCAAAGCTCCTTGAGGTCTTTCAGATAGTTGTTGTGCTATTTGACCTACTTGGTGCTCTATGGTCTGTAATGATGCTTTGTTGCTTTTGATGTCAGCTTCGTTTCTTTGAAACCTCTCCTCATTTCTTCGATCAAATTTCCGGATGTACTCATCTGTAGCTTGTGTGGTTAACAACAATTGCTGCAATAAGTCTTCCATTGATGATGCTCCACGGTCTTGGTTACTACTGCTTGGACCTTGGTATGGTGGTTTCTGTTGTTCGTAAGGTGGCCTTCGGTTGAATCCAGATGATTGTATGTTATTGCCAGCATCTCTGTAATTCGAGTTGTTTCTCCAATTTGAATTGTATGAGTGTTTAGGCCTCCTACGTAGTCAACATCTTCAACCATCATAATGCCTTGTGGGCACTCGTTGGTCTTGTGTGAATTTTCACATGTGTTGCATCGTGTTGGAGTTTTCTTTAGCTCGCTTTGCAATTGTTCAATTTTTTTGGTTAGAGCTTATAATTGGGCTGCAATTAGGGTTTCAGAGTCTACTTGATGAATACCTTTAGAACTGGGTTTGGTCCTTAAGGGATTGTAAGCAAAGCTCTTCTTAGCTGTTCTTTCTAAGGCTTGATATGCTTCTGTTGGTGTGACACTTCCAAAATCTCCTCCCGCACTTTGGTCTACCGCTTGCTTGTGGGCTCCGCTGATCGCATCGTAAAAGGTTTGACACTGCAGCCACAGATCAAGTCCGTGATGTGGGCATCTCCGAAGGAGACTTTTATATCTTTACCATGCCGCGTGTAATGATTCATCGTCGTCTTGGTGGAAACTTGTGATGCTGCTTTTTAGTTTGGCAGTGCGATCGGGTGGAAAGTATTTTAAAAGGAATTGTTCAGCCATTTCTGCCCATGTGGTGATGGAACCTGGTGGAAGTGAATCAAGCCAATCGATGGTTTGGCCTCGAAGTGAAAATGGAAAAAGTCTTAGTCGAATGGCGTCGTCTGAACAGTTATTGATTTTGAAGGTCGCACAGATATGAAGGAATCGTGAGATGTGAGCATTAGGATCTTCGTCTTGTAACCCATGGAACTGAACAGAGTTTTCTACGAGTTGGATAATACTAGACTTAATCTCGAAATTGTTGGCCACTATTGCTGGTTGGACAACACTAGACTCATAACCATGTATTGATGGTGTGGCATAGTGTGTCATATTCATTTCCTTGTCTTGGTTAGCCATGTCTTCTTCGGATGGTGTATCTTCCAAAATGTCTTCTTCAATGACTGGTGCTTCTTGTTGTGATCTTTGGCGCAATCTTTGACGGAAAAGTTGTTTTGGTTCCGGAAGAGGCGGAACAAGTTCAGAACTAGACGAGTCGGACATACACTAACTTAAGGAAGCATAAACTAACTAAGGCTTAAAATGAATCAAGCAAAAATAACTAAACTAACTAAGGCAAACTACCTAAAAATAAGAATGAAGTTTAAACAAAAATATATTGACAAGTTATATGCAAGATAGTCAAAAATTTAGTTTGTCTTTCAAACTGCCGTGTGTCCCCGGCAACGGCGCCAAAAACTTGATGGGTGCAGATAGTATATATATTTTGATGAAGATTTATTGCACAGATTCAGTTTAATTGGTTATTACTAATACTAAACTACACACACAAAAGGCAGTGTACCTGTTGTGTGGTAATATAGTGTTGGTAAGAACCGAGTATCAATCCGTGGACACACCTAGCCTACTCAACAAACTGGATGTTTGACTATCAGATTTGGTTTTTGTTAAAGAAAGTGATAATTTGCATTTGGAAAGATTTTTAGGGTTTAAAAATAAACAATAATAGAAAGAAAGTAAACTAAGATTTGAAGCGTTTGGATTTAAAACCAGGGAATAAAACTTATCATCCTAATTAGACTCCACTTATGTAATTGTGATGAATTGGTGGTGTGATTTAAAGATATGGATTAATGTAATTATGTTAATGTTTATAAAGATGAGCTGGCACGATTTCTCGTCTATCCTGCTGCCGTAGTGACTTGATCCTGTCAGGCTGAGTTTACCACTCAGATCAAAGCCCTAGTAATGTAGGTGAATCTTTTGTATCCTATTTGACATAGGATTTCTGAAAACATAACTTAATGTTAAAAAAAGAGTTGATCAGATTCCTTCCTAACATACCATTAATTTTAGAAAACCGTAACAATTACTGAAGTTTCCAAACTAATAAAAGGGAACCCGCAAATGATCAGAATGTTAAAGTGATATGATTTCTAATAACCATTTTTAGTTCATTAGCCATGGATTTATTTTGAAGACCGGTTTCGCGAATGAAAGTTAATCATACGGTTTTCAACCTTGTATGACAATCACAATCACAAACCATAAATTTATAACTTCCCGTTCAAATGTAGATGCTACCCATCAATAGTTTTCCCAAGACCACCATAATATTAACATAATATTTATCACACCATTAGTTCATCACAAATTACATAAGTTTCATCCGATTAGGATGATAAATAGAGTTTAGCTCATAATGAGCTTGAACATAACAACATATAACAAAGAAGATAGATATGTGATCATCGGTGAAATGGAACAATCAAACCAATAATCCACAATGGATGACGTTTAGATGATCCCAAGCTCCTTCCAAGTGTTGTATGCACCTCCCGAGCCTCCAAATGGTCTTGAAGTCTTGATTCCCGAGAGAATTCTGCAGAGTAACTCTCCAACCAAAGCTTGCCAAAAATGGTGAACTTAGGCTTCTATTTATATGCTTTCCGGAGTGTTTAAGCACGGCCCCCTGCCTAAACGGCACGGCCCCGTGCTAGTACAATGCTTACGAAAGTTGGTCGGCTCGTACATGCAAGTTGTGTCGGGCACGGCCCCGTGCTAAATGGGGCACGGCCCCGTGTTGGAGGTGGGGCACGGCCCCGTGTCTACTTTTAGGGAACAGTACTTTTTGTCCTGTCAGATATCCAAGCACGGGGGTGTGTTAATTTAGCACGGGGGTGTGTTTCTGGCAAGGCATGGGGGCGTGCTTAATGAGGCACGGCCCCATGCTTGGAGTCCAAAGCTCGGATCACTTCAATTTCTTGTTAAATATACTCCTTTTGTCCATCTTGCCCTTTTAAACACCTGAAAACACAATTTAACACTTTTAAGTACATTTTCATCATTTTAAGGAAGATATTAAGGAACAATTGATGTGCTTTTGATAGGATTTTTATGTATAATTTGGAGCACATCACACGCCATTAACCTCTAAAAGATATAAAAACCGCAGTTTATCAAATGCTTTTGTGTAGAGGTCGGCGCGTTGAAAATTCGTATTAATTTTAACAACATCGATTAATTGCTTTTAAAAACAGTCACGTATAAAGTGATATCTAATACCGATATGTTTAGTTTTAGGATGTTGGACTGGATTTTTGGTGACAACAATAGCAGCAGAATTATCAACAAAAATAGGGGTGTTAGAAAATTGCAAACCGTAGTCGCGCATTTGCTGTTGAATCCAAATAATTTGAGAACAGCATCTTGCAGCAGCAACATATTCAGCTTCACAAGTTGACAGAGCAACTGATGTCTGCTTCTTACACTGCCAGGTGACTAACCATCTACCAAAGAACTGACATCCCGTAGATGTTGACTTGTAATTCATCTTGCAACCACCATAATCCGAGTCACTATACGCTGTTAGCTCATAGTCATCATCATGAGGATACCACAACCCGAGTGTTGGAGTACCCTTCAGATAACGAAAAATCCTTTTTACTCCTATGAGATGGTTTACTTTTGGTTTCGCCTGATATCTGGAGCAAAGACACGTCACGTACATAATATTCGGACGTGAGGCTGTGAGATACATGAGAGATCCGATCATTCCTCTATACATTGTAGCATCAACCAGATCACTATTTTCGTCAGGTGCCACATCATGGTTAGTGGCAAGTGGAGTTCCAGCAACTGAAGCATTCTCCATGTCGAACTGACTGAGGATATCACCTACATATTTGGTCTGATGCAGGAAGATTCCTTTGTGTGTCTGATCCACCTGTAATCCAAGAAAGAACTTCATCTCCCCCATAGCACTCATCTCAAACTCTGCTTTCATTACAGATTCAAATTCTTTACATAATTCTTCATTCTTGGAACCGAAGATTATGTCGTCAACATATATCTGTACCAGCAGTAAGTCGCCATATTTTTCTTTGATGAACAATGTACAGTCAATCACTCCTCTGCGAAAACCATGTTTCACCAGATGAGTTGAGAGTTTCTCATACCAGGCTCTAGGAAATTGATGGAGCCCGTAGAGAGCCTTGTCCAGCTTGTAAACTCTGTCCCGATGATAAGGATCCTCACATCCTTCGGGTTGACTGACATAGACCTCTCACAAATTTCACCATGAAGGAATGCACTCTTCACATCTAGTTGATAGACTTTAATCTTCATGTAGGATGCATAGGCTAGAAAGATACGGATTGCTTCCATTCGAGCCACAGGTGCAAACACTTCATTGAAGTCAATGCCTTCGACTTGTCTGAACCCTTGAACCACAAGCCGAGCCTTATTCCGAATTATGACTCCTTGATCATCTTTCTTACACTTCAAGACCCATTTCGTGCCAATCACCTTAGCACCTTTTGGTCTGTCCACAAGGGTCCATACTCCTAGCTTCTTGAACTGTAGGAGTTCTTCTTGTATTGCACTAACCCATGCCTCATCGTTTAGGGCTTCACTCACATAGTTTGGCTCAAATTAAGACACAAGACAAAGATATGCACCATCGTGAAGATATCCATTTTCCATAAATATGGCATAATCAGCCGAGCATAGCTTATTTCTTGTTTGTACTCCTGATCGAACATCTCCAATGACATTTTCCAAAGGATGATAAACATTAATCCGGGATACAGGAGTGGTGGAACAACTACTTCGTTATCCAAATTGTGAACCACAGTTTCAGTATCTGAAGCTGTTGGAGTATGAGGTTCCGAAGTGTCGGAGGCATCAGGATGTGATGCTTATGTACTTTCATTAGTGGGAACCTGTTCCTCTTGATTAACATTTTCTATCTCAACTGCTTCATCTTCAGAAGAATAATCACTTACTTCAAACGACATGGGAAAACATGTTATGAACTGCTCTAGCGACGTAAACCAAACTTGGAGTATCTAGAACCGTTTGGCACACCGTGCATGCTGCTAAAGAAAACTCAGACTAGGAAGTTTAGTGAGAAGGCATAAGAAGGTATTTTTCTCGAATATAGCATGCCAGACAAGAGATTTTATAACAACTCAACGGGTCAGGTAGAAGTGTGGTGCAATGTTGATGTTCAAAGATACACCACCCCCAGCTGGAAAAGGAACCTCCTTCTTTGACTATGATGGATTCTTCAAATCGTTCAATCTACCGCCTTCTCCCACTGATGATGAGCTTTTTGCTAGGATGATGTACGATGTGCTGAACGATCCACTACCAGACTCAACATCAAAGGCTCCATTAGATGATACTTCTAGCCCTTCAGGGGAGAGCTTGCTCTTTGTACTAACAGGGCCAAACAGATCCATGTGTAGAAGCTCAAGAGGTAGTTCAATTGAATGAACTTTCTTTTACTTGTGAGACTTCTTGGTCTGTTTCCCTTTCTTGCATGCTACACAAAAATCCGGAAGTTGGAAATTCTTAACAGTTACTCTGTTCACTAAATCATTTTGCACTAAATGATTCACCTTCCTTGGATTAATGTGTCCCATTCTCCTATGCCAGGAGATTGAATCCTTCTTAGTTGCCTTTGACAAGAAGCATTGAACAGTGTGATCAGTTGTGGAGGCTTTTGATAGATCCAAGACATACAAGTCGTTATATCTTGAAGCTAACATAAGAACTTTATCCTCCTCAATCACATAGTCCTTCTTCAACATGTAGTACTTCTTGTTGTCAAATACAACCTTAACTCCCTTATCACAGATCTAGGAGACTGAAAGCAAGTTGTTCTATAGTTGTTGAACGTAGTTGACCTTATCAAACTTCACTTTCTCGTTTCCCACTTCGCCTTGTGCTGTGATGTATCCTCCTTTGTTCCCAGCAAATGAAACATGTCCCCCTTTAATTTGTCTTACGTTGAAAAGGAGAGACGAATTCCCTGTCATGTGCCTGGACGCCCCACTATCAATAATCCAGGTATTAGTGATAGCACTGTAGCGGACACCCTGCACATACAAAGGAAATGATTAGTTCAGCTTTGGGACCCAAGCCTTAACTGGCTTGGGTGACCCGGAGGAATCACACATCATAAACTCAACCCATTGTCCTTTAGAGGATGAGGGCATATCTTTCTTCTTATTGTTCTCACTATCAGACTCTATACTTGATTTTTCTTTCCATAAGCCAGTCTTGTGTAAGGCCTGTTTGTGGTAAACAGACACCTGACTTATGGTTTGAACTTTAGGTTCACTAACACTCTTAGGTGGAGTGTAAGATCTCGTTTTAGAAAAACTTTGTTTTTCATCAAAAAGTTCCAATTTTCTTTTTGGGCGTCTGATAATACGGACAATTAGGAGAAATATGTCTTCGTTTTCCATAGTTGTAGCAAGATCTTCCTTCTACAGATTGAGGAAAACTTTTGTGGGATGTTGAGTTTAGTGAAGGTGTGAGAGGTTTCTGGTTTGGTTTTGACACTACTCTTTTAAATGTTTCATCCTTATTAACAAAGTGAATTGTTTTAACATTTTGAACATCTTTAACTTGCACTTTAGTTGGACTTTGATGATTAATACGTTTGTGGTTAACTGGTTTAGTCATTTTGGGTTCTGAAAGTGACATTGGTGAACCTAACCTTACATTAACCCTTTTGAATGCATCATTCAAATTCTCAACTGGCATCTTGCCTTTTGTTTTCAAAGTGGACTCCTTCTGTTTAGTGTCAGATTTCACAGTCTTACTTGTGGAATCAGGATCACTAAGTAGAGGAGTAGACACCACATGATCCTTAATTGGGTTGTTAGTAATAGGTCTATATTTTGTATTCAAAAGGATCTCATATGGTGGTGGCATGACTTTGTATCCCAAACCTTCCCCATTGTTTCATTCTTTCACTAAGTTCTGTACTATGTGAGAAGAACTAGCCCAACTTTGCAATTTTGTTTTAATGAATTAACCTCGACTTCCAAAACTGCTTTCTCTTTTTTGGTTTCTTCTAATGAATTTAAATAAAACTTTATATCATTAGATTGATTTAAGGCAACAACCTTGGTTTCCCTTAGTTGTTTACCCAAAAGTTCTATCTTTTCTTTAAAACTGCACTCATATTGTTTTAATATACGATTAGCTTCAGTGCAGAGTTGTAAGTCATTTACTAAGTTATCATTGTATTCTAATAACCTAGCAAATTTTAGATCAATGCTTTCCCTAAACTTTTCACATTCAGAACAATCGTGTTTATTAAATAATTGATCTAAGGAACTTACCTGTGAGGAGTCAGTGGAATCAGCCATCAATGCAGAGGTTGACTCTTCTGTTGTTGGAGTTTCTGAACTTGTTGCTCTGAGCTCTTCCTCAATCACGTGATTTACCACATTTACAGCTTTTTCTGAATCTGACATAGCTTGCTCAACTGCAATATCACCTTCACTGGCAGACCCATCATCCAATGCTTCAACACAAGCAATGTTTGATTCTCTAGGAGAGACAAATCAGAAGGACCAGTCTTGTCCTTCATCACCTTGAGCAGTTAGTGCCTTTAGTCTCTTTACTTGAAGAGCTAGTTCCAACCATGTCTTTGTCTTGACGGTTGAAAGTAGGAAATGGGTTACCATTTCCCGTCTTCTTGGGCTTCAGAATTTCATGTTTAAAATGCCCTTTTTCACCACAGTTGAAGCAGATGACCTTGGTTTTGTCGAAACCAAAAGTCGTATCTTTCGTGGCTACTAGATTCTGCCCCGTCTTCTTGACAAACTTTTTAGCTCGTCTAACTGCACTTGCTAGAGCCCACATGATATCCATTCTTTCCAGTTCGTTCTCGTCAACCTGCTCGTAGTCTTCATCTGCAAGATGACAATTTCCGATCTTCCCAGCAACTAAACCATCATACGATTGAACCACTGCTGCTAGAAGATTCATATGCTCCTTTGCAACTTCCACTGTGACATTACCAAGATTCTTGGTCTTCAACTTCGTTGTATTGGCTTCAGGCACTATGTAGTGGGTCCCTGATCACCTTGACGTTTCTGGTCCTGAAGCAGTGGTTTGGGAAGGAGCCGCGGAACTGGACACGAACGTTGTTTGTAGTGGTGTTCCTGGACCAGTTGGAGTGGGAACTGAGTTATATAGTCAAGGATTCTGTATGAAAGAACCTTTCTTTGACTTGTACTTCATCCTCAGTTCCTCCTCCCTTAACTTCAAGATGAAGTCATTTATGTCCAACGTAGTAAGTATGTCGTTTTGTCTCAAGTTGGACACAAATGAATCCCATTTCGCAGGCAAACCATCTGCAAAGCTTGAAACTTTATCTTTCATAGACATCGTTACACCATGAGTGTGTAGCTCGCTCATCAGATGGTAGAACCTGTCGATGATGTCATCCAAGCTTTCGTTTCCAATAGGAGAGAAATTATCGAACTCCTTCTTGAGAGCCTTTGCCTTTAGTGCCTTTAACATTGTGTTTCCTTTGTATCTTTTCTCCAATGCATCCCACAACTTTTTGTGTAACACCCGGTTATTTTAAAAAGACAAGAAATGAAGGATAAAAGAAAGAAAAACAATAAAGTCCAAATGGAGGGACTAAAAGTGTCCAAAAGGACAAATCTTTAAAAAGTTGGTGAATAAAGCAACATGGCCGCCCATGTTGCTACTCACACCTTTTCATTCGGTTTAGAGAGAGAGAGAAAGGAAGAGAGCAGAACTTCGGGTTTTGAAGAAGAAGAAGTCGAATTCATGGTAAGAATTCGTGGTTTTTAAGTGTTTATGACGGGTTTTATCCCTGTTGTATGTTTATGTGCTTATGTGTTTGTGTATGTTCTCGGGTGTGTGTGTTTGGTGGTGTTCTAAGTGTTTGAACTCATTTGCATTCGGGTTAGAAATGAAGAAACACCCAAGTTCCATCAGGTGAGTTTCTAGACCATGGTTTCTACTTGTTTTAAACATCTTTGGGGATGAAAATGTATTTAAAACATTTTTACAAGTTTATGTATGTTTACGCGTATGTATTATGCATATTGAATGTTGGTTCTTAGATGCTTATAGGTTGTTCATGTTTAGAATAGCCATGTTAAGCTTAGAACAGATAGGTTTGATGTTTGGATTCGAAATCATGCTAGAAACAAGTTGAACAGAAGGTTCATGCGCCTAAATAAGGTCCATGCGCCTGAAAAATGCCTTAGACAAAATTAAGTATAAGCCCATGCGCCTGAACAATAGCACATGCGCCTGAAATTGTCTTAGAAAAATGAAAGTGTAACCCATGCGCCTAAACAGTAGCCTATGTGTAACACCCGGAAATTTCCTTTGTAGCCGACGAAAGAAGAAAAAGAAATAAAGTCCAAAGTCGAGGGACCAAACCCGCCAACGAGAGAAGCTTTGATGCACGGGAGTATAAAAGGGGGAAAACACTCCCATTCTCCCCATTTTTCAGCCAAGGGAGGAGAAGAGAGAAAGAAGAGAAAAGAGAGGAAGTGTTGGCCCGGGTTGGTTCGAGTAGCCAAAATCGACGAGGAGCGAGTAAAATCGAAGCTCTACTCGACGGGATCGTTAAGGTGAGTTCTAGGACCCCTCTTTTACACGTTTTCAACTGATTTCGGGGCTGGAACACGTCCAAAAACCTATTTTCGAGTTTTTGGGTGAAAACCCGTTTTGATGTATGTATGTATATGTATGATGCGTTAGAGGCTCGATTTCTTGCTTGGTTATGCTTGTATGAGGTCATGGTATGATTCCCTAACCTTTAGAAGGGTTGGTTTGAGCTTAAAAGAGGTTTGGAAGGGGTTGGAGGTCGAAAACCCACGGCTGCAGTCGACCTAATTGCACACTGCACCAGCTAGGGCTAGGCGACCGACTGGAGGGCGACTGGAGGCCATTCGGCCGATTGAAGTGCGACTGAGGTCCATACGCACGTTTGCTATGCGACTGAGGTCCATACGCATGATGGTCATGCGATTGGAGTTCATGTGCTTGTGAGTCATGCGATTGAGAGATGGTGCGACTGAGGTTCATTCGCACGGAGGTTATGCGACTGAAGTCCATGCGCCTGGAGGCCATGCGACTGAGGTTCATTCGCATGAAGAGTATGCGACTGAAGCCCATACGCCTGAAGTCATACGACTGAAGGCCATACGCATGAGAGTTATGCGACTGGGAGTCCATTCGCATAGAGGTCCATTCGCCCATAGTCCATTCGCATAGGGTCCATTCGCATAGATGCCCATTCGCCTAAGTGTTCAGAAATGATAACCGAGATGGAATCCCTCGACGATGTGAAGGGCATGGACGGTATAAGGTAACGCAGGATGATGAGATTGTGATGTAGATGTTGATGGAGATGATGATAATATGCATGATGTTATGTGTTATGTTAGGCATGGCGGTGCGTGTGATGCATAGTATGTATGATGTGCGTGATGTGATGTATGATTGATGTGTATGTATGATGATGCCGTATGTTTATGTTTATGTTGTGTTCCTTGCTATGTATGATTATCTTCCTATGTCTTTGCGTTGAACGTTAATGAATGAAATGGAAGTATTATGTAACGTAAAGTGAAAGATAAAGAAAAGAAGAACGTAATGAATGAATGCATGCATTAATGAATAAATGAAATCGTGTGAGGTATGTATGTGAAGCGAACTGAAGTGCACGGCTCTAATGCCTTAGGCTCAACCGTGAGAGGTTCAGCTAGTCTATAGTGTGCACGCAAGGGTTTCAGTCTTTGTGGCTGACCTTCAGTGATGTACCCATGTTGATAGGGGTGATGTACCCATATTGATGGGGGTGATGTACCCACTTCGGTGGGGGTGATGTACCCATGTTGATGGGGGTGATGTACCCACTTCGGTGGGGGTGATGTACCCACTTCGGTGGGGGTGATGTACCCATGTTGATGGGGGTGATGTACCCATGTTGATGGGGGTGATGTACCCACTTCGGTGGGGGTGATGTACCCACTCGGTGGGGGTGTAGTACCCATAATGTTGGGGGTGTAATGTATGATGGTTACCCGGGTTACGCATAACTCCGGGGGTGTAGCATGAAGCCATGCATATGTATGAGGTGAGCAACCTGGTCGTTGCAAAAGACTCGAGTACGTGCTATCGTGATGTTGCCTTGGGGTGCAAAAGACTCGGATAGCGTGCAATCATTGAGATGGCTATTGAGGTGAGCGACTTGGTGTTGCAACAGCCTCGGATGGAGTTCGATCCCTGTGATTGACTCGTATGGGGTCTTTGTCGCGTATCCCGGTGTTGTGTCAGTCTTCGGACATGAGTCGGGGGCTTGTGAGCAGGTCCCGGCACAGCATCAGCTTTCGAGCATGAGTCGGGGATATTGCATAAGACAAGATTCGAGTAAGGAAGGGTAATGAGTAAAGAGATGAGTGAATGAATGAATGTATGAAATGAACATTAATGAATGATCCTAATAATGTATGAAATGGGATCCTTGTCATTCGACCTCAGTAATCGTGGTTGTGTGCCATGAAGAGGGTAAAGTCTGACAGGATCTAGAATGAAGTGAGAGATAATGATGTATGATGAATCATGAATGTAATGAACGTAATGATGAAGATAATAATGATATTATCTGTATGTACGTATGATGTGTGAACGCATGTATGTAACGAACGTTTTTGTTGGAGCTGGTAAAGATAGTCTATATTATCAACACAATGAAAGTCAACAAAAGTCAACGTCATGGTCAAAGTCAACAAAAGTCAAACCCGACACGTTCGAGACGAGGAACCGAGACGAGACGTTGAAGATTTAGATGACTTGAAGTTTTATTGTAATAAATATATTTTGTATGAACAAAATATATTTTACTTTCTTTGAGTCATGTTTTAGTCTAAAAATATAGTCTAGGGGGTTATGTGTAAATATGGAAACTTAAACTAGACTATAAATAGCCTAATTGTAATTAGAATTAGGTTAATGGTTGAATAACCAATTGATTGGGTTTCCACTTTGTACAAATCATATGCAATCAATATAGATCAAAGGGTGTTTTATTGTGATTATCATTGTTTGATCCATAATTCTTCATGTTATTTGATTCAAGTGTGTATCCTGGAGTTACAATTTGGTATCAGAGCAATTTTGGATCAAATTCACTGAAGATTTGAAGATTTTTAGAGAGAGAGTTGAGGTTTTGGTTGTTTTTGTTCAATATCATGTTTTCATCAATTTTGGATCAAATTTGAGTGTTATTGACATGGAAATTGATTGAAGTTTGCTTGTTATTGGTTGGGAAAGCTCTGTTAATCATCAGGTTTCAAATCCATTAAGATTTGGGCGTTTTTAGATTGATTTCGTGTTGAAAAAGCTTTTCAGCTTCGTTCAGCGAAATTACAAATTCATCCAGCGAAACTGCCTGTTCTTACAGCGAAACTACGAGTGTTTTACACTTTGTAGCTAATTTCAGCATCTCAGCGAAAGTAGTGATCTTGAACGAAAGTTCAACAGTGCTAGTGTGCATATTACAAGCGAAATTGCTGTCGAAACTATCTTTGAATGAAAGTTCAAGCTTGTTTTGTGCGAAATTGTCGGCGAAACTAAGCAGCTGGCTCAGCGAAACTAGAGTTCACAGCGAAACTGCTGCCGAAATTGCTAGCGAAACTAGCTCTGCGAAACTATAGTTTCGGCGAAACTATCATTTCTTCAGCGAAATTCGAATATTAAAGATGACTTTTTCCCTTTAGTTGGGATTAATTGAGTTCATCCCGATAAAGAAATTTTCATTGATTTTGCAAGATTTATAAAAAAAAAGAAAAAAACAAGCTGACCTGGCAGCTTGACCCCAGTTGCTAAGATTGTCTAGCGTGACATTTAAAAAGAATATATTTTTCCCGGGGGAGAGTTATTTTACAATTTTCGGGAAAAATATATTTTTGGGGCGTTTAATTGTTCAAAATTTTTTAATAAAATGTCATTTATTGAAGACTTTAAATCAGATAATCTCACAACGGCACAAAGCCGGTTTGACTCTTTTACAGGTACAAAGAAAGAAAAATTGTCAGATTTAATTGATCGATTTTTGAAAGTGGCAAATAATCTAAAGAAGCATGTTCCTGATCTTAGTAATCATTAACAGATTCAAAAGCTTCTTGACTCGCTTCTGTCTGCATGGAATCATCAAGTTAAAATGCTGAAGCAAGAAAGAGGTTATGTCGACACAAAACTTATGGATATGATCAACAAACTGAAAGAGATTGAGTTGGATATCAAACGTCGTGAGTACTATGAAGTGACATATCTAACTCCAAAGATCACTTCAAACTCCAAAGAGAAACCAGAAGAGAGATCAGATTCTGACACCAATTCCGACGGTTTACCGAAACCTGGAACTGAAGAGGTACAAGAGGAGCTTAAGCAGACATCAATGGGTAAAGGTGGAGCTGAGTTGAATGCTGAAGTTTGTGATGCTGAGAAGGAAGAGGAATGGAAGCGAAACACCAGAGTTTGCAACTGTGAGAAGGCTCTTACTGCTGAAAGAGTTATCCTGGATCTTCCATACGAGACAGTTCAGGATATGTGTTCTTCTGCTTGCAAAATTCGTTTATTTGGTGTGTATAAAGCTAATAGGTTACTTTTAGATAACCAAAAGGAGTTAACCACCATAAACGCAGAACTTAAAAAGAATGAAGCCAAGTATTTCATAAATTAAATGAACCTTTAAAAGAAAATGATCATTTAAAATGAACTCTTCTTGAAAGAAATGTTGAAATTAATCTTTTAAACGAAAGAGTCACTTTGGCTGAATTTGAAACAAGCAAGCTTAAAACAAAGCTTGATAGATGGACCATATCTGGAATGAAACAGGATGAGCTACTGTGTAAACAAAGGGGAGCTAGGATTAAAACGGGAGTGGGTTGTGGTGAAAATCCATACGTCTATCCTCCTCCTAGCACCTATTGTTACTCTCCTATTCCTCAACCTCATCCATATAATGATTTGATTGAAGCTGCAGAAACTAATAGTTTAAATGCAGGTTTAAGCAACGTTAATCTTAAAGAGGTTAGAGATGTGCAGGATTCTCCTGTAGGTTTGGGATTTCTCAGGCAGGGGTCTGATAAGAAGATTAATGACGATTCTACCTCTGATGCTCCAAAATCAATATCAGTTGCTTCTCCAACCTTCTTCAACAAATTCAAAACAGGTAACATTCCTTCGTTTGTTCCTGTCAGGTTTGTCAAAGAAGGAACAGTTGTTGAATCGTCAGGCAATCAAAATCCTATAACCGAAGCCGACACAATAGGAGGTGTCAATCAAGATCCTTTGGAAGCAGATCTGTGTATACGAGACTGGATAAGCTCAGATGATGAATCAAACATAGAGGAGCGTGTTGGTTCCTCACAGACAGGATCAAAGATCACAAGTTTGAAGTATTAGAGTGTAATGCAACGGAATGAAGAGAAGAATTAGTCAAATTATAGCAAGAGTTTGTTACTTGTAAACAAATACGAGAAAATATTTTTCTGTGTTTTGGAATGTTTCAATAATGCCCAATATTATTGCTAAATCATTCATCGTTACAATAAGGTTGGCACTCCTTATATAGAGTGCAATCACTGCTGCAATCACGGGATGGTGATTACTAGCAGATCTAGTACAAAAATAACTAATCCTTAATAAACTACTGAAATGTTCACAACTACTGAGAACATGTCAGAGTGCTAAGTATAAAACATGAAACAACTGAAAAGAAACTACTGATACTACAACGACTGAAGAACAAACTCTTCAGTCGTTTTACAAAACTACTGAAAATAGAAAATATAAAACTACTGAAAGCAAACCGTCACAACTACTGAAGAAGTCCACTTCAGCTGTTGTGACAACGTCTGATACTTTGTCTTCAGCACTTGTCTTCAGACTTTGTCTTCAGCACTTGTGTTCAAACTTTGTCTCCAGCACTTGTGTCTTCAGACTTTGTAATCAGTTGTTGTCTTCAGCTGTTGTGGACTTCAGTAGTTGTTGTGACGTCTGTGGGACTTAAAGGTTTTTCTGATCCGGCTCATTGGTTCTTTTGGTCCAACAAACTCCCCCTGAACCAATGCAGCCAAAACCTTTAACTTTATTGAGGTCCCACTTATTGTTGGCAAAATGGATGGTCTTTTTCCTTCTTGATCAGTTGAGAAGATGACCCATATAAGCACCGGCCTGGAAGTAAGTCTCTGATGATTTGGTTGGCAAAGTATGGATGGGAGCTCTGTATTGGGGAATTGGACACTGAGCTGTTCCCCCATCCATGAAACTCACTTCCCATGTATAAGCCTGTAGGATTCTCTGGTGTATGCTCTGAGAAACATGATTTGCTCTTCCATAGTAAGATTCTCTGGTTCACCATCGAACAATCCTTCACGCCCATACAGCTCTGAGATGTATTTGGCCTGTTTGCCATTTTTGAGCTCAACTGTTGTGATCTGTCTGTAGGCAAACTCATCTGGATGATTACCTTCAAGTAACAGACTGAGCTCATTTTGTTTGAAGTTCTCAAGCTTCTTGTAGACTAACCCCTTCTTGATTACTCTGTTTTCTAACATCTTTTGGGGAGGCTGTTTAGTCTCATAAGCCTTCTTGAAGTCTTCTACTATCTCCCAGGGTGATACTACAAGGACCACTGTGATCTCTTCATCTACGATTCTTTTTATCTGGCCCTTGTATCGTGCAGGAATGTCCTTCTTCACAATTCTGTGAGCCACCCTAGGATCAGGCCACATCCTCACCTTTTCCTTTTGATATTGAAATGTGTTGGCAAGGGTGTACAGTCTCAGAGCTTCTTTCTTCATACTTATTATTGATGAAGAGGCAGCATAAGTTTTATCTATATTCTTTAGCATCTCCTCATCATGAAGCCTTTGCAGTTGCTCTTCTTCGATCTTTACTCTCACAGTTTCCATCTGTGAGGTGGGAGTGATGGGCATAGATTTGGCTTTAGGCAAAGTTAGGACTGCAGAAAGAGGCAGCCTATCTCCTTCCTCATCATCCTCTTCTTCTTCTTCTTCTAGCCTCAACATCCTTCTCTTCTTCTTCTTGGATGCATCATCGGCTGTTGGTTTTGAGGGTAAAGGAGTTGGTTTAATGGGTTGTGGTAGTGGTGATTTTGAAGTGGTAGGTTTTGCAGGTTGTTCTAGCATTCTTGTAATGAGTGAGGCTTTGGAGTATTTTGCTAGTTCGTTTCTGTTTCCAGCACCTGCTTCATTTAATGCTTCAATCACTAATCCCTTTGTGTATGCTTCAGACGTACAGATCTTGGTGGTTATTGCCAAGATACTGTCCCTGGTCCATGACTTAATCTCTATCAATGATCTTCCAAGATACTTTGCAATGAATCTGATCATGATCTCCAGTCTTTCTCTTTCTAGCACATCATAACTTGCCCATCTTGAGTTAATTTCTTCAACTTCAAGTCTTTTAATCTCTGAGTCAAGCTGTGCAGTATCGAACCCTTGTCTGTATAGTTGGTCAATAATGGAGTCCATAGATTTACTATGTGTAGCATCCGCCATTTTGACCATCTCATCAAGTTGGAGTTCTTTTTCTTTTCTTTCTCAATCTTCCTCTTCTTATATGTGATGTGAAAGTCTTTGTGACTTTCACTCACTTGATCAGTGTCAGCTCCCTTCACATACTCTTCCTCCTTCTCAGTCTCTTTCTCAACAACCTCTTCTTCCTCCTGTTCTCTCTCTATCAATATGCGCTTCCCTTTGTCTTTCACTGACTGACTCTCCCCCTTTTTGGTTGCATTGGTTGCAAGGGTTTGAGTAGTAGAAAGCCTTGTGCTCATAATCTCCTCCACCAGTGGCTGTATGATTGAGGGAAGTTTGTCATCCAAGGTTTTGATCACAATGTCGGTGATCATTGGGGTGATGAGAGGTAGGGATTTGTGGAATATAGCAGCTGTTTGCTCAGAGGGGTTCTGTCCCTGAGAAACAGTGCCAGAAGTAGAGGCTGGTGGATTGAATGTTTTTAGTGGCTGAGTGTTTAGGAGACCTTCAGGTGAAGGTGCCATCTGTGGGTGTATGGTGGTATCAGATGGACTTGCTTCTTGAGAGAATTGGTCAAGTAGTCTTTGTAGTCTACTGACTTCTTCCTCAAGAATTGTGTTCTGGGCTAGAACATCATAAAAGAAGCCCAGGTCATCATCAGCAGATGCTGAATCACCTGACCTCCTGCTAGTAGCAAGATGTACATGCTCTGGGTGTAGACCAGATGTAGCATGTGCCCCTTTTTCTTGGAACTGGGGACTTCCAGCCTCAGGACGATGTCCTTCATCAGCTGTTGCCTCTGATGAGGTCTTAGCCATGTTACCAGCCTCAGTCTGATCATGTGCTGATGCAGAAGAGGTGGCAGCCTCACCAGATATTCTTGTCTCCGTATCTACACTAGGAGACTGAACATTTAAACCCCTGTGCTGTGGGTTGTCAGAAGCATGTTGATCCTCTACCTCAATATCTGTGGTTTTCCCTTTAGGTGGTTGTCTGGGAGGAGGAGAGGCATGCAGCTGAGTCAGCACATTTGCAATTATAAGTGTTGGACTTTGGGGGGCATTTTCATTGGGAGATAGGGTATTATGCACCTGGGGAGAATGGTGAGTTTCAATGGCAATCTCCTCAAATGAGGAAGATTCCAGATTTGTGGGTACCCCTTCTTTGGTTGCTTCAGGTTCCTTTTGAGAGGAATCCTGAGCGGCTGTGGCTGGGTGAGTCTCTGATACTACTGGGGGGTTTACACCAGTAAGTATATCCTGTCTTGGTGGTACAGGAGCATCTTCAGGGGACTCATCTTCCTGAATAGCTGTTTTGGTTCGTTTTGTTTTTGGTTTGGTGGGGACTTTGGATTTTGTGGTGGTGGCTGTGGGTTCCAGCTGCGTGGGTTTGCGCAGCTTGGCAGCCATTTTGAGTGATTGGTCAGAGTTGTGCCGGGAGTATACTTCAGGCAATACAGCCATAGCAGGGACTCCCAGGCCAACAAGTCCCTCAGCTTGAAGCTGGTTTTCAATTATGGCCATTATAAACCGAGGATATAATATCCAACGGTTAGAAAGTTGTTTTTGGGCCATATCCTTGAGCTCTAAGAATAATATTTCAGAAAAATTTAAAGGTTGTTGCTCAAGGATAGAGTACAATACCTGTTGCCACCTTGTGGACATTTGATCCCATGATGAAGTCTTTGGAGCCAGGCAGACATTTACCATATGAAAGATAAGCCGTTCAGCATCCTGGAAATGTTTCTTCAATATGGTAGAGGCACTCAGGTTGCCTTCGTATCCATGGTGGGCAAATGATAGATCAGTGGTGCCCTTTGGATAGCTAGTCGGGAAAGTGGCATCATCCAGATTGAGGGTTTGGCGAAGAATCTCTGGATTGATGACCACCTTTTGGCTATGGACAAACGAATGAAGTGACTCTGTGTCATTCTCCTCAGAGACAAGAGTGACGTTTGTCCAGAATTGGCTAAGGGATTCGGCATATATGGTGGGGTTTATCAGAAAGGCTGTTTGGTAAGGTGACTGGACCATTAAATCAATGGCGTTGTGAAACTTGGTCCAGAATGGTGATTTAGTAAGGTGAGCGACACAGTTGTGTCGAGGTTTTAGTTGCATGGTCGCCATGGATGAAGAGAGGGTACAGAGTTTTTGAACGTTAGGTTTGAGAGTAAAGGTGAGAAAAACTCTGGTGAGATAAGGGATTTATAGGGTAGGGTTATGAACCGACTGAAGGTTTTGGTGAGTCATCATTTGGTGAAACTGATGACGTGGCATTAACTTTTAGAGGTTTGGAATGACTGACCGTATTGGTGTGATCATCAGTTGTTATAAAACAACTGAAGACTTGGTTTTAACCGTCAGACATTGAAACAGCTGAAGTCTTTGATTTAGTCTTCAGTAGTTATAAAACTACTGAGGACAATTCCGACTTCAGGTGGTGAAACAACTGAGGACATGGTGTTTGTCATCAGTAGTTATGTAACTACTGAAGACAGTGGTTTTGTCATCAGTTGATGTAAACAGCTGAAGACTTAGTGGTAGTCTTCAGTAGTTGTAAACTACTGAAGACATAGCTGTGGCTTCAGTTGTTTAGAAACAGCAGTTGTAAAAACAACTGAAGAGAAATTACTCATCAGCTGTTGTCGTCAATTCTTAGCTTTTCAGCTGTTTCAGTCTGACCTCCACATTTAAATCCGAGTTTGTTTCATTGGTCATCAGTACTTATCTGCATTTCTGACATCAGCAGTTGTAGTTACATCAGCTGTTGTGATTTCATCAGCTGTTATAACTACATCAGCTGTTTTAACAAATGAAGTACTTATATATGACATGGTTACCAATGATCATCAGTATTTACTACTGAGATTATCGGTAGTTGTCACTTATTCTAGCTGCAGCATACCAAGCCTTAACACCAGGTTGTGGAAAGTTGAACTATCCAAAGGCCTTAGTAAAAATGTCTGCAAGCTCATCAGCACTAGGAACAAATTTTGGATCAATCAAACCTTTTTCAAAACAGTCTCTAATAAAGTGATGTCCAGTAGAAAGGCAACTAATTTACCAGAATGTCCAGTAGAATACCATAAACCTAGAGATGGAGTGCCTTGCAAATATCTAAAGATCCTCTTGACTGCAATCAAATGTGACTCCTTAGGTGCAGCCTGAAATCTAGCACAAACACATGTAGCAAACATAATATCTGGTCTAGAAGCTGTTAGGTACATCAAGGACCCAATCATACATCTGTAAAGTGTTTCATCAACCACTTTACCTTTCTGATCTGTATCCAGTTGTGTGGTGTTGCACATGGGAGTAGAACAGGGTTTACAATTTTGTAAATCAAATTTTTCCAAAAGATTTTTTGTATATTTGGACTGATGAATGAAAATTCCATCAGCCTTTTGTTTGATTTGCAAACCCAGAAAGAATTGTAATTCCCCCATTGCACTCATTTCAAACTTTTGTTGCATCAGCTTTGTAAAGTCATCACACAACTGTGGATCAGAGGATGCAAAAATAATATCATCTACATAAATTTGAACAAGTAGATTATGCTGCCCTGCTTTCTTAATGAACAAAGTTTTATCTATGGTGCCTCTAGTAAAATTATTTTCAAGAAGAAAGTTTGATAATGTCTCATACCAGGCCCTAGGAGCTTGTTTCAACCCATAAAGAGCCTTATCAAGCTTATACACCCAATTAGGATGTTTGTTGTCCTCAAAACCTGGTGGTTGACATACATAAACCTCTTCTTTAATTTTCCCATACAGAAAAGCACTTTTGACATCCATTTGAAAAACTTTAAGATTTTGATAAGCAGCATAGGCTAAAAACAATCGAATTGCTTCCAGTCTGGCTACAGGAGCAAAGGTTTCATCATAATCAATACCTTCTTCTTGTGCAAACCCCTGAACCACCAGTCTGGCCTTGTTCTTAACAATAAGCCCATTTTCATCAGTCTTATTCCTAAACACCCATTTAGTGCCTATTGCACACTTACCTGGAGGTAGAGGAACAAGTTCCCACACTTGTTGTTTCTTGAACTGAAGAAGCTCAAGCTGCATGGCATCAACCCATCCATTGTCCTTTAATGCAATGTGATAATTCTTTGGCTCTTGCTGACTAATGAAGAGAGCATAGAAGCAGAAATTTGACAATTGACTTCTTGTTGATACTCCAGCAGTGATATCACCAATGATTTGAGACATAGGGTGATTCTTCAGATCTTGATACACAATGAGATCAGTGCAAGTGTTTGTAGCAGGCTCAGCAGCAACAGATGGTGATGGTGAAGAATTTCCTTGAAACCAATCAGTTGATGGTAGTTCAAAGGAAGTTGAAGTTGTAGAAATCTCATCAGCATTTGTTGTGGATTGTGCTGCTGGAGCTGCAGGAACATCAGGTCTAGCTGAATCAGGCAGTTGATCAGTAAATCTGAAGAGGTGAGTACTACTATCATCATCATCAGCACCAGCAGTACCACCAGGTGGAGAACTGTTGACATGAGCAACAGCAGGAGTTTGATGAGGAGCATATTGTAGTATGTCCAAATCAAATATCTCCACAGGATTTTGTGGAATCTTGTCCTTTGGAGATTCATTAAACTTAACATGTAGAGTCTCTTCAACCATCTTTGTTCTACAGTTGAAGACTCTGTATGCTTTGCAAGTTGATGAATAACCAACAAAATATCCTGCATCCACCTTAGAATCAAATTTCTGGAGTTGATCCCTTGTGTTGAGAATGAAACAAGGACATCCAAAAGCTCTAAAGAATGAAATTAGAGGGGCCAAATGATGAAGAACTTCATATGGAGTTTTCATCAACCTCTTATTCACTAGAGCTCTATTTTGTACATAACAAGCAGTATTGATAGCTTCAGCCCAAAAAGTCATTGGCAATCCAGAGTCAGCCAACATGGACCTTGCAGCTTCAATAAGGGTCCTGTTCTTTCTCTCCACTACTCCATTTTGTTCAGGAGTTCTTGGAATGCTAAAATGCCTCTTGATTCCCTTTGAGAGGTAGAACTCATCAAGTGTATTGTTTCTAAATTCAGTTCCATTATCACTTCTAATACACTTGACTGAGAGGGAATACTGCTTCTCAACATACAACACAAAGTTGATAATCTTCTGAGGTGCTTCATCCTTTGAATGCAAAAAGAAAGTCCATACAAATCTGGAGTAATCATCCACAATTACTAGACAGTATTTCTTCTTAGCCATACTCATCACTCTCACAGGACCAAAGAGATCCATGTGAAGAAGCTGTAAGCAGGCTGTGGACTTAGGTTCTTCTATGGAAGGAAATGAAACTTTGTGCTGTTTTCCTTTTAGACAAGCAGTGCAGTCATCTTCACATTTGAACTCCTTCATAGGCAATCCCCTTACTAAACCATGGTTAATCAGCTGATTTATGTTTTTGAGATTAACATGACCCAGCCTTCTATGCCATAGTGTAGATTCTTGAGGGGAAGCCTTGGAAAATAGGCAAGGATGGCCTTTGAGATCTATTTTCTTAGAAAGATCTAAGGCATACACTCTTCCTGTCCTGTTGGCCTTAAGGAGAGTGTGTTTATCCAACACCTTGTCAATCAAACTCAGAACTTTGGATGACAGAATCCGGCAGTTCTGACTTGTGAAAAGAGCAACATGGCCTTTGTCACACATTTGACTGACACTCAAGAGGTTGTACTTGAGATTTTCCACATGGTTAACATCATCAAACTTTATTTCCCCATTGGAAACAAAGCCTTTGCCGATGATGTAACCCTTTGCATCATTGCCAAAAGATACAAATCCCTTCCTTCCTTGAGAGTAGTCATTAAGAAGTGATCTGTTTCCTGTCATATGCATGGATCCTCCACTGTCTACATACCAGATGCCTCTGTGGCATGTTGAAGAACCCTGCAGAACAAAGCAAATTAGTTAGATTTTGAGACCCAAACCTTTTTGGTTTTGGGCCTATTCACATCAACAGATGGTGGACTAACAAGTTTGCTAGAAATAACAGCTTGAGAGGAAGAAGATGGTGGAAAAGAGGAATCCTTTGGCTTGGACCTCCTTTTCTGTGGATTCAACATAGGAACATCTAATTGGTTGACTCTTCCCAATAGATGTTGAACCATCATAACCAGCTGTGTCTGATTTTGTGATAAGCTTTCAGCTCTTCAGACACATTAGGACTGGAGTTTGATAAGTTCTTATGTTGCACCTTCTTCTTTTGAGCAACCTCAGCTGTTACCTGTTTAACCCCTTCCTTTTTGGATTTCTTTTTGGACTTAAGGATTACAGGATTTGATGTTGCTGGTACAAATGTGGCTTTAAACTCATTTTTCATTTTAACCATTTTCTCTTTAATTTCTCTTTATGTTTGAGTTTGGATCCTCTTTTGTACCAACAATCATCAGTGAGATGATTAAACAAACCACATACTTCACATGGTTTCTTTTCATCTTATGTTGATCATCAACTAAAGAGGATGAAACTACTGAAGACTTGCTCTTCAGTACTTTGGAAGCACTATTTGCTTTCTTGGCTTCCTCTTTAGTAGTCTTCAAACTCTTTCTACTGACAGTTTTCTTCTTTTCAGTGCTGTCAGTAGTTGGAGCTTGAACTTCAGGAGTTAAATTTGCTCTCCAGTCCTTTCAGGACTTTCAGAAATAACTCCTGAGTTGACCAACTCTTTGATCATGTGAGTATCAGCAACTGAACTATCAACATTAGCTGATAGGTTCTGAGAGGGCTTATTGCTGACTTCAACTTTTGATGATGCTTTATCAGAAAGTGAATCACATGATGAGGTGGATTGGTTATTGCTTTCTCCATCAGATTTCACCTCTACTCTTGGAGCAAAATCTGTAGGAGGAGCAGTGTGATTATAACCAATGCCAAACTTCACATTGGAAGCTGATTGCTTACTAAGAAGCATCTCAAAACCTTTGCATGATTTCACCCATCGATCACACTCTACTTGGGTGACTGCAAGGGTTTCTTTAAGACTTTTCTGGTCCTCCAGAATAACCTCTAGCTTAGCCTTTTCATCATTTAATTGGCATTTAAGCTTATAAATCTCATCATTTTTACTATTAAGAGCAGACTCATACTCAGCTTGTCTTTTGGAAATTGTTTTCTCAAACTCAAGTTTTTCATTTATTAATGCTACATTTGCCTCTCTAATAGAGACAAAGGCAGCAATGCAAGATTCAGAACATAACTTGGCTTTGGCCTCTGAAGATACTGAGTTACCTGTGAAGATGATGCAGTTGAGCAGGAACCCTCAGTTGATTCCAGAGCCATAAGTGCCAGATTTCCAAAAGGACTATCACCACCATGTTGATCAGCACTTGTGAACAGTTGTTCATGACCAGACATGTCATCTGGCAAGCTGCTCCAATCAACAACTTCTGGGGTGAAGAAGCTATGTTGTTGAGGTTGAGGGGGTTGATGAGATGGTTGAGGTTCTGGAAGTGCATGAGGTTGTGGTACCATAGGAGCTTGAACTTGACTGGTTTGTGGCATGTAATAACACGGGTAAGGGTAAGGCATTTGACCCTGAGGAACAAAATATGCAGGAGATTGTAGTTGAGACTGATGACTAGAATTGACAGGATGTTGCCCTTTGTTTTGTTGACTATTGCTAGGAAAAGTCACAAAAGGTGCAGAGGAATTAGATCCAGATGATCTACATTCTCTAGCAAAGTGTCCAAGCCTTTGACATCTGTGACACCTCAACTTACTCTTGTCAAAACCAACTTTGGTTTTGCCAGAGAGTCCTGGGAACTTTCTTCCAGTTCTTTTGTAGAACTTCTGAGATCTGATATTTATCAAGGCCATTTGGCTCAAAATATCCATCTCTTCTAAGTCATCATCAGCAATCCCCTTGAGATCATCCATGATGAAGCATAGATTGTCATTATTACACCCAGAAAATTGACTATCAACACTCACAAATGCTGAATCAGAAATATTTGAAGAGAAATCAATATGCTCATCATACTGGCATTCAGATGAAGCATATTCTGACTCATGACTAACCAGAGCAGTATTGCCTGGTACAAAGTCCTCAGTGAGCTTACCAGATGAAGACAGTTTTCTCTTTTGTTCTATCTCTCTCTCAAATGTGAGCAATTTCCCATGAAGTTGGGTGAGAGATAGTTTGTCCAAATTTGCACTGGAGCGTAGGACAATGGTATATGTATCCCATCTCTCAGGCAGTGATCTGAGAAATCTGTTATTCATCTGAACATTAGTATACTCATGTTTGACCATTTTCAATTCAGAGATCAAACAAGAGAACCGCTCAAACTGTTGAGTCAGTGTCTCACCCTTCCTATGAGCGAATGTCTCATATTGTTGGGCAAGGATCTCTATATTATTTGCCAAGACCTCATCTGTTCCTCCAAATTGTTCTTTCAAGGCATTCCAGAGGTCATGGGCAGATTCATAATGCATTAGCCCAGAATAAATTTCATTGGGTAGTGCCATGGCCAGAATTCCATGGGCTTTTGCATCTATCTCAAATAATTTCTTATCCTCATCTGAGTATTGATCCTTCCTCTTCGGAACCATTTGATTAGTTTCCGGGTTATTCACCATAGGCTTGTGTGGACCATGTACCACTGATGTCCAACAACCTGAGCTGTTAACAGACAGGTGATGGAGCATACGACATTGCCATATGTTATACTCATTCCTAACCAGCATTGGAGGCTTGGTTGAGGAACCAGTATTGTGAGGATCATTGGAAGGAATAGTCATTTTGAAACTAAAAACAGTTTTATTCAAGCAAAAATTTAGACACACCACAACAAACTCAATGAAAACCAAGAATAAGTCTCAGGATGAATGATTAAAAGCACAGAAAATTCAATCTCTATAACAGTTTCTTGCAAAAGAATGCTAATTCACTCAAACTTGGATCTTGAAGAGCAGTTTCAATGATCAATTATTAGATCGATCAATGATTAACCAGCTCTGATACCATTTGACAGGATCAAAGATCACAAGTTTGAAGTATTAGAGTGTAATGCAACGGAATGAAGAGAAGAATTAGTCAAATTATAGCAAGAGTTTGTTACTTGTAAACAAATACGAGAAAATATTTTTCCGTGTTTTCGAATGTTTCAATAATGCCCAATATTATTGCTAAATCATTCATCGTTACAATAAGGTTGGCACTCCTTATATAGAGTGCAATCACTGCTGCAATCACGGGATGGTGATTACTAGCAGATCTAGTACAAAAATAACTAATCCTTAATAAACTACTGAAATGTTCACAACTACTGAGAACATGTCAGAGTGCTAAGTATAAAACATGAAACAACTGAAAAGAAACTACTGATACTACAACGACTGAAGAACAAACTCTTCAGTCGTTTTACAAAACTACTGAAAATAGAAAATATAAAACTACTGAAAGCAAACCGTCACAACTACTGAAGAAGTCCTCTTCAGCTGTTGTGACAACGTCTGATACTTTGTCTTCAGCACTTGTCTTCAGACTTTGTCTTCAGCACTTGTGTTCAGACTTTGTCTCCAGCACTTGTGTCTTCAGACTTTGTAATCAGTTGTTGTCTTCAGCTGTTGTGGACTTCAGTAGTTGTTGTGACGTCTGTGGGACTTAAAGGTTTTTCTGATCCGGCTCATTGGTTCTTTTGGTCCAACACTCACAGATCAAGATATCTCCTGATATTGTCAAGTCTCAAAAGCTTCCAAAAGCTGAATCAAGACCAATACGGATCTCTACTCCAACAGCAAAACCACCTAGTGAATCAGTGAAGATCTCATTCACTGTTCAACACAGCAAACACCAAAACAAGCAAGAATCTGCTACAAGCTCAAAGCAATCTCCAATTCCAAATGCTTCACACAAGACTTCAAAGCATCAAAAGCCTTTCAAGGCTTGTTTTGAGTGTGGAAAAGAAGGGCATGTGGTAAAGAAATGTCCTCAAAGACTTGCTACGAATGGTAAAGGCAAAACAAATTGCTTCTCCGAATGTAAGTATAAAAAGAATGTTCCAGAAGGTAAAGGCAACACGGGTTGCTTCTCTGGATCAAGAGGTAAAAAACACACATCTTTGAACGGTTGGATGAAAAACCCTCCATTCAAACCTTTTCATGTGAAGCCGGTTTCACATGATTCAAAGATGAAAATGACCAAAGGTTTAAAACCAAATTCTCTTTCTTCCGGTCTTAAACAGAAAATGATTTTCAAATTTAATTCATTCAAATCCAAGTTAATTGAACCGAAACAAATTTGGCAAATTAAAAAGAAGGGTACAACAATCCCCGATTGTTTAAACGGTTGTGTGCAGAATCTTGTTACTTATCTTGATGAAAAAGGAACTTCCAGGACTACGATGGCCTGGGTTTCCCTTTCTAACTAATTTGTTAATGAGTGCAGGAACAATTCAGGAGGACTGTTAGTAATCCGATTTACTCACAGAGATTGTTCTTGATTCAAATTTGAGACGGAACAAACAGGTTAAGGTCATGGTATTTTATCCACAATCTGGATATTTATATGCACAATCACCGTTCTCACTTCACAATCACTGCATATTTCTTGAGAATTCATTTCTTATCTTCATATCAGTGTAGTTTGGAAGACCTTCTTTGATAAATTTTTATTTTTGTACAGTTTAAAAAAAATTTTAAAAAAATAAAAAAATAAAAAAAATAATTAGAAAATAATAATAATAAAAATTAAAAAAAATAAAAAAAATAAATACAAAATAAAAAAAATTTTGCTAAAATAAAAGTTTAGGGGGAGAGTATAAGTAAATAAAAATGAAAAGTGTACTGAGAACTTGATTCGAGATGACTGAGAAATGATCGTATATCATCTTGAAATGCTTGTTTTTGCATGACTTGCGTTTTAAAATGAGAAATGATAGTAACTGATGCTGTTATCTGATTTACATCTTCTATTTAAGTGCAAATAATAGAAAAACAAACAGATGTTTTAATGATATGTTTGGTAGACTCAGTTTGAAGAATAAAATAGACAGCAGCATCATGATTTCAATTAAAATATATGCTTAAGGATGTCTGGATTTACGCAATCATTTTGGCCTGCACAAAAACTGAGTCCCGACAAAAATTGGATTGAGAATTGATCTTTCTCCCACCATGATACAAATCATATAAGTCATATCTTTGAGCCATGATTGGTGTAATTATGTGTCTTGTGTTTGTGCTAATCTCCTCTGCTGTACGGAAGTACTGACCTGGAGTGATGATCTCCTCTGCTGTACGATAGTACTGAGCTGGAGCTCTCATCGGCACATAATTAAATGGTCATCTCCTTTGTTATACGTGAGTATAGACCTGGAGCTCTCACCATTTTGGTCTAAATAGTGTCAAATCATCTAAACGATTAATTCATCACAGAATGCAATATTCTGTTGATAATCACTTGCACACTAATGCACACGCCTTGCTTTATAAAGATCGTAACAAAATTCAAGAAATCCTGAGGTTGGGTGAGGGTTTTTGCCAAATGAGTGTGGGGTCCTAGCATTCTAAAGTATTTAATCAAACCTTAACGAATCATTTGTTGCTTGTTGAAAAAGATAGGGCATGAGTTTAAGTGGACAAACATATCAGCAATCGTTATTGATCTGTTTGAGAATTTCAAAATCATTTAAAGACTGTGATTAGATTCAGTTATCAGTGTGATCTCATTGCTTGTCGATGATTAAATTCATCTTTGTGCTAAAGTATATCTTGAGGATATGATCTCATGATCGATTCAGTTCTCGGTTTAAAAAAAAAACAAAAAACAAACAAAAAAAAAAACACAAAAAACTATATAATAGATATAAAATATGTTATAATACAAGTATATAATAAAAAATAGAAAAATATAATAAAATTTCTTTTCAAATTTCTTTTAGGTCTTCCATATTATGCTCTTACAATTTTATCATTTTCATGCATTTCACGGAAATTGCGCACAAACGAACACGGGTTCGCTTGTTTTTCACACACTAAATAAACACGGGTTTATTTTGTTAAAATGAAATGATCTAATTAGAAATGTCGAGATTGTGTTTGTGAATGTGTTTCAGATTTTGTTTTAAGTGATAACCAATCATCAGTTAAGCAGTGTACCTGATCAGAGAGCCTGTTCCTCAAGTTTGCAGAAGATACCGAGCTAGGAATCCTCCTCCTACATCTTCTGAAGCACTCAAGATTAGAGATTTGGGAAACATGTTCCAATATCCTTGTAAAGCTTGCACTCGAAAAGGGGGAGCATATAAACCTGTTCCAATATCCTTGTAAAGCTTGCACTCGAAAAGGGGGAGCATATAAATAGGGGGAGCTTATGAGATGAATAACTTTTCTCATCAAATTCAAAAAACTTTAATTTGAAGATCCTTCTACTGTTGATTTCTCGGGGCTGAATTTGTATGAAGACGTTGATAATGATAGACTAAGGGGGAGTATTGTTGGAACTGGAAAAGATAGTCTATATTATCAACACAATGAAAGTCAACAAAAGTCAACGTCATGGTCAAAGTCAACAAAAGTCAAACCCGACACGTTCGAGACGAGGAACCGAGACGAGACGTTGAAGATTTAGATGACTTGGAGTTTTATTGTAATAAATATATTTTGTATGAACAAAATATATTTTACTTTCTTTGAGTCATGTTTTAGTCTAAAAATATAGTCTAGGGGGTTATGTGTAAATATGGAAACTTAAACTAGACTATAAATAGCCTAATTGTAATTAGAATTAGGTTAATGGTTGAATGACCAATTGATTGGGTTTCCACTTTGTACAAATCATATTCAATCAATATAGATCAAAGGGGGTTTTATTGTGATTATCATTGTTTGATCCATAATTCTTCATGTTATTTGATTCAAGTGTGTATCCTGGAGTTACAGTTTTTATTAAGGAAAGTAAGGAACGGTTTTACGAAAGAAAAGAAAGTTTTATTATAAAACTAGAACTCACTCAGCAACGCTGACTTTGATGTATTTCCAGTTGGCAGGTATGTTGCTGAGGATGGCACGGGGCGGCTACTCAGCGTATTTTGGATGGCATCTTTATGTTTAATGTTTTTGTAATAAATGTAACCTGATAGTGTTAAAGGAACGATTGTACTAATGTGCAGAAGTATTTTGATGGAATGAAATTATGTTTTTAATGTTTCCACTGCAACTATTTATGAAAGGAAAAATGTAAATATATGTTTTGAGTGTGATGAATGACCAACTGTAAGCGTCCCGCGAACGTGGCCTTACAACTTGGTATCAGAGCCAAAGTTTAAGTGAATTGGGTAAATATTTTCAAAAACCTAATCTTAAACTGAGAATGGGACGGAAAGAGAATGGGATGCCAATCTGAGTAGCTGCGTGCCATCAGGTATGTTTTTGTAAAGTTAACGGTTTTATGTGCGCATGTTTTATGGTTTATGTGTTGCTGGTAGATTTAGATACTGATGTAGTCAGGATAGGTAATGCTCGGAGTATGAAGAGTAAAGTAAGTGGCTAATCACAACTGGCCACTGTAATTAGGGACTTACTATACTTGACATAAACTGAGCTGTTCCTTGAATGACCGTGTAAGTGTTTGAATCTTTCAGTGTGTTTAGAGAATGGCTGGTGGAAGATCTTCGAAAGCTTCTCGTGGTGGAGGTGACGGTGGACGTGGTGCTGAACCACGGGTCACGAGAGGAAGGGCAAGGGCCGAAAGGGTAGTTCATGAAGAACTTGTGACCCCTCATCCTGAGGGCGGTGATGAGAATGCTAATCAGAGGGCCTCGATGAGAGAGGCGGTCGTGGAAGAAGTGCATCAGGTCTTGCAGACGATCCTACCGTCTGTGGTGACCGAAGTGATAAAGACTGTTAGAGAAGAGGAGAGAAAGGAAAGGGGTAGACCTTCGGGTGAAAGGAGACGACTCGAGACCGAAACGGTTCTCTCCGATGACGAAGAGGAAGAAGAGAAGAGGAAGAGCCTATGCCGGAGGCGGCACGAGGCTGTGACTATGGGGCGTTTCAGCGATGCAAGCCCCCTACTTTTGATGGTAATGGCACTGCTGCTGCTGCTCAATGATGGGTGAGAGAGATGGAAGCTGTTTTAAATATCAGCGAGTGCCGAGAAGATCAGAAAGTCAAATTTGCTACCCACTCTTTCGTGGACTCAGCTTTGTGCTGGTGGGACAACATAGTCCAAGTTGAGGGAAGCAGGGCTATCGAGAGAATGAGATGGCCAGAGTTGAAAAGACTGGTGATTGAGGAATTCTGTCCACATCGTGAGATGGATAAAGTTGAAAGAGAATTCCTGCAGTTAGAGGCCGGAACAATGACGCATCAGCAATACACCACTATGTTCAACGAAATGGCACGGCTGGTGCCGGATCAGGTGACACCCCTCTCACGAAAGATCAAGAGGTACATCCATGGCCTGCCAGCGGATATTCGTAGGCACATGATCGCTGCCCGACCAAGCACGTTTAGGTCGGTGGTTGATTTAGCGGGAAGATTATACGATGAAAGGTTGATGGTGGTGACAGAGGGTAGCAAGAAAGGAGATGGTGATCGGGATTGGAATGGGAAGCGATTGGGACGCGACGAAGCCGCACCAAGTAATAAAGGTGCACGGGTGGATGACCAGCGGGTGGTCATAAATGATGTGGGTTCGGAAAGGTGTGACAAGTATGGACACAGGCACCCCGGAGAATGTAGATTGGGGACCGATGCCTGCTTTTGTTGTGGAAGGACCGGGCATGTAGCGAAGAACTGTGGTATGGGGAAGTGTTATTCTTGTGGTGAGGAAGGTCATAAGAGCAGGGACTGTAAGAAGCAAAGGGCTGGAGGCTCGGGAGTGAAGAAGATTGGAGGGAGCTAGGACGGACTTCGATGTTGTGTCAGGTATGTTCCTAGTAAATAGATCTTTAGCTTGTGTGTTTAATGTTGGCGTTAGTAAAAGTTTTGTTCCTGCTGCTTTCTGTACTAAATTTCCTGTTAGTGGTAAGAATATCAATACGCCATTCAATGTAGCCCTAAGAGCGGATTGTTTGGCAGACTACGGAGCGAACACTATGTGTTGCAAAAATACGATACGGTTGATAGCGCCTAAGGGGATCACGGTGATGGCTTAAGGTGGTCGAGTCACGACGGTTCTGAATGTGATTTCGATAGCAATGGCGGAAAGGTGCACGAAGTGTGACATGATGGAGTAAGTGAGTAGATGCCTTACTTGTCTACAAGTGAAGGCCTAGCACCAAACGACATTTGGGAAATATTGAGGTGGTTGAGGCAACGACGGAAAAGCTCGAAAGGATCAAAGCCCTGGGGGGGAAAGCAGTCTGAGACAAACCAGAAGTCGTATGTTGATAAACGACGTAGAGCGATTGAATCCCAGGTGAGAGACCGGGAAAGAGATGAGACAGAATTGCCAGCAATGGTTCAAGGGACAACAGGTTTCGGGGACGAAACCTATTTAAGGGGGGTGGACTTGTAACACCCGGAAATTTCCTTTGTAGCCGACGAAAGAAGAAAAAGAAATAAAGTCCAAAGTCGAGGGACCAAACCCGCCAACAAGAGAAGCTTTGATGCACGGGAGTATAAAAGGGGGAAAACACTCCCATTCTCCCCATTTTTCAGCCAAGGGAGGAGAAGAGAGAAAGAAGAGAAAAGAGAGGAAGTGTTGGCCCGGGTTGGTTCGAGTAGCCAAAATCGACGAGGAGCAAGTGAAATCGAAGCTCTACTCGACGAGATCGTTAAGGTGAGTTCTAGGACCCCTCTTTTACACGTTTTCAACTGATTTTGGGGCTGGAACACGTCCAAAAACCTATTTTCGAGTTTTTGGGTGAAAACCCGTTTTGATGTATGTATGTATATGTATGATGCGTTAGAGGCTCGATTTCTTGCTTGGTTATGCTTGTATGAGGTCATGGTATGATTCCCTAACCTTTAGAAGGGTTGATTTGAGCTTAAAAGAGGTTTGGAAGGGGTTGGAGGTCGAAAACCCACGGCTGCAGTCGACCTAACTGCACTCTGCACCAGCTAGGGCTAGGCGACCGACTGGAGGGCGACTGGAGGCCATTCAGCCGATTGAAGTGCGACTGAGGTCCATACGCACGTTTGCTATGCGACTGAGGTCCATACGCATGATGGTTATGCGATTGGAGTTCATGTGCTTGGGAGTCATGCGATTGAGAGATGGTGCGACTGAGGTTCATTAGCACGGAGGTTATGCGACTGAAATCCATGCGCCTGGAGGCCATGCGACTGAGGTTCATTCGCATGAAGAGTATGCGACTGAAGCCCATACGCCTGAAGTCATGCGACTGAAGGCCATACGCATGAGAGTTATGCGACTGGTAGTCCATTCGCATAGAGGTCCATTCGCCCATAGTCCATTCGCATAGGGTCCATTCGCATAGATGCCCATTCGCCTCAGTGTTCAGAAATGATAACCGAGATGGAATCCCTCGACGATGTGAAGGGCATGGACGGTATAAGGTAACGCAGGATGATGAGATTGTGATGTAGATGTTGATGGAGATGATGATAATATGTATGATGTTATGTGTTATGTTAGGCATGGCGGTGCGGTGTGATGCATAGTATGTATGATGTGCGTGATGTGATGTATGATTGATGTGTATGTATGATGATGCCGTATGTTTATGTTTATGTTGTGTTCCTTGCTATGTATGATTATCTTTCTATGTCTTTGCGTTGAACGTTAATGAATGAAATGGAAGTATTATGTAACGTAAAGTGAAAAATAAAGAAAAGAGGAACGTAATGAATGAATGCATGCATTAATGAATGAATGAAATCGTGTGAGGTATGTATGTGAAGCGAAGTGAAGTGCACGGCTCTAATGCCTTAGGCTCAACCGTGAGAGGTTCAGCTAGTCTATAGTGTGCACGCAAGGGTTCCAGTCTTTGTGGCTGACCTTCGGTGATGTACCCATGTTGATGGGGGTGATGTACCCATATTGATGGGGGTGATGTACCCACTTCGGTGGGGGTGATGTACCCACTTCGGTGGGGGTGATGTACCCATGTTGATGGGGGTGATGTACCCACTTCGGTGGGGGTGATGTACCCACTTTGGTGGGGGTGATGTACCCATGTTGATGGGGGTGATGTACCCATATTGATGGGGGTGATGTACCCACTTCGGTGGGGGTGATGTACCCACTCGGTGGGAGTGTAGTACCCATAATGTTGGGGGTGTAATGTATGATGGTTACCCGGGTTACGCATAACTCCGGGGGTGTAGCATGAAGCCATGCATATGTATGAGGTGAGCAACCCGGTCGTTGCAAAAGACTCGTGTACGTGCTATCGTGATGTTGCCTTGGGGTGCAAAAGACTCGGATAGCGTGCAATCATTGAGATGGCTATTGAGGTGAGCGACTTGGTGTTGCAACAGCCTCGGATGGAGTTCAATCCCTGTGATTGACTCGTATGGGGTCTTTGTCGCGTATCCCGGTGTTGTGTCAGTCTTCGGACATGAGTCGGGGGCTAGTGAGCAGGTCCCGGCACAGCATCAGCTTTCGAGCATGAGTCGGGGATATTGCATAAGACAAGATTCGAGTAAGGAAGGGTAATGAGTAAAGAGATGAGTGAATGAATGAATGTATGAAATGAACGTTAATGAATGATCCTAATAATGTATGAAATGGGATCCTTGTCATTCGACTTCAGTAATCGTGGCTGTGTGCCATGAAGAGGGTAAAGTCTGACAGGATCTAGAATGAAGTGAGAGATAATGATGTATGATATCATGAATGTAATGAACGTAATGATGAAGATAATAATGACATTATCTGTATGTACGTATGATGTGTGAACGCATGTATGTAACGAACGTTTTTATTAAGGAAACTAAGGAACGGTTTTACGAAAGAAAAGTAAGTTTTATTATAAAACTAGAACTCACTCAGCAACACTGACTTTGATGTGTTTCCAGTTGGCAGGTATGTTGCTGAGGATGGCACGGGGCGGCTACTCAGCGTATTTTGGATGGCATCTTTATGTTTAATGTTTTTGTAATAAATGTAACCTGATAGTGTTAAAGGAACGATTGTACTAATGTGCAGAAGTATTTTGATGGAATGAAATTATGTTTTTAATGTTTCCGCTGCAACTATTTATGAAAGGAAAAATGTAAATATATGTTTTGAGTCCGATGAATGACCAACTGTAAGCGTCCCGGGAACGGGGCCTTACACCATGCGTCTGAAATTGCCTTAGAAATGTCTAAGTATAGCCCATGCACCTAAAGTGGCCCATGCGCCTAAGGTGGCTCATGCGCCCAAGTGGCCTGTCAGGATCAGTGATCACAAGTTCGATGGATTAGAGTGTAATGCAGCGGAATAAGATCAAGAATTAGACAAGTTGTAGCAAGAATTTGATATTTGTAAACAAATACGAGAGAATATATTTCTGTGACAAGGAATGTTTCAATTATACCAAATATTTCTGCTCAATCATTCACATATTACAATAAGGTTGACACTCCTTATATAGAGTGCAATCACTGCTGTTATCACGGGATAGTGACAACTGGCAGATCTATTACAAAAATAACTAACACTTAACAAACTACTGAAATGTTCACAACTACTGCGAACATATCAGAGTGCTAAGTACAAAATATAAAACTACTGATAAGAAACTACTGAAACTACAACGACTGAAGAACAAGCTCTTCAGTCGTTTTACAAAACTACTGAAAACATAAAACTACTGAAAGTAAACCGTCACAACTATTGAAGAAGTCTTCTTCAGCTGTTATGACAACGTCTGATACTTGGTCTTTAGTACTTGTGTCTTCAGACTTTGTCTTCAGCACTTGTGTCTTCAGACTTTGTTTTCAGTACTTGTCTTCAGACTTTGTCTTCAGCACTTGTGTCTTCAGACTTTGTCTTCAGCACTTGTGTCTTCAGACTTTGTCTTCAGCACTTGTCTTCAGTACTTGTCTTCAGACTTTGTCTTCAGCACTTGTCTTCAACTGTTGTGGACTTCAGCAGTTGTTGTGACGTCTGTGGGACTTAAAGGTTTTTCTGATCCGGCTCATTGGTTCTTTTGGTCCAACAAACTCCCCCTGAACCAATGCAGCCAAAACCTTTAACTTTATTGAGGTCCCACTTATTGTTGGTAGAATGGTTGGTCTTTTTCCTTCTTGATCAGTTGAGAAGATGACCTATATAAGCACTGGCCTGGAAATGAGTCTCTGATGATTTGGTTGGCAATGTATGGATGGGAGCTCTGTATTGGGGAATTGGACACTGAGCTGTTCCCCCATCCATGAGACTCACTTCCCATGTATAAGCCTATAGGATTCTCTGGTGTATGATCTGAGAAACATAATTTGTTCTTCCATGGTAAGATTTTCCACTTCACCATCAAACAATCCTTCACGCCCATATAGCTCTAAAATGTACTTAGCCTGTTTGCCATTTTTGAGCTCAACTGTTGTAATCTGTCTGTATGCAAACTCATCTGGGTGAGTACCTTCAAGTAACAAACTGAGCTCATTTTGTTTGAAGTTCTCAAGCCTCTTGTAGACTAACCCCTTTTTAATTATTCTGTTCTCTAACATCTTTTGGGGTGGCTGTTTAGCCTCATAGGCCTTCTTGAAATCTTCTAAAATTTCCCAGGGTGATACTACCAGGACCACTGTGATCTCTTCATCTACGATCCTTTTTACTTGGCCCTTGTATCTCGCAGGAATGTCTTTCTTCACAATTCTGTGAGCCACCCTAGGATCAGGCCATATTCTCACCTTTTCCTTTTGATATTGAAATGAGTTAGCAAGGGTGTACAATCTCAGAGCTTCTTTCTTCATACTGATTATTGATGAAGAAGCAGCATAAGATTTGTCTATGCTTTTCAGCATCTCATCATCATGAAGCCTTTGCTGATGTTCTTCTTCTATCTTTACTCTCATCGTTTCCATCTGTGAGGTGGGAGTGATGGGCATAGATTTGGCTTTAGACAAAGTTAGGACTGCGGAAAGAGGCAGCCTATCTTCTTCCTCATCATCCTCTTCTTCTTCTTCTTCTAGCCTCAACATCCTTCTCTTCTTCTTCTTGGGTGCATCATCGGCTATTGGTTTTGAGGGTAAAGGAGTTGGTTTAATGGGTTGTGGTAGTGGTGATTTTGAAGTGGGAAGTTTTGCAGGTTGTTCTAGCATTCTTGTAGTGAGTGAGGCTTTTGAGTGTTTTGCTAGTTCATTTCTGTTCCCAGCACCTGCCTCATTTAGTGCTTCAATCACCAATCCCTTAGTGTATGCTTCAGACGTACAGATCTTGGTGGTTATTGCCAAGATACTGTCCCTGGTCCATGACTTAATCTCGATCAATGATCTCCCAAGGTACTTTGCAATGAATCTGATCATGATCTCCAGTCTTTCTCTTTCTAATGCATCATAACTTGCCCATCTTGAGTTAATTTCTTCAACTTCAAGTCTCCTAATCTCTGAGTCAAGCTGTGTAGTATCGAACCCTTGTCTATACAGTTGATCAATAATTGAGTCCATTGATTTACTATGTGTAGCATCCGCCATTTTGATCATCTCATCAAGTTGGAGTTCTTTTTCTTTTCCTTCAACCTTCCTTTTCTTATATGTGATATGAAAGTCTTTGTGACTTTCACCCACTTGATCAATGTCAGCTCCCTTCACAAACTCCTCTTCCTTCTCAGTCACCTTCACAAACTCCTCTTCCTTAACATATTGCAGTATGTCCAAATCAAATATCTCCACAGGGCTTTGTGGAATCTTGTCCTTTGGAGATTCATTAAACTTAACATGTAGAGTCTCTTCAACCATCTTTGTTCTACAGTTGAAGACTCTGTATGCTTTGCAAGTTGATGAATAACCAACAAAGTACCCTGCATCCACCTTAGAATCAAATTTTTGGAGTTGATCCCGTGTGTTGAGAATGAAACAAGGACATCCAAAAGCTCTAAAGAATGAAATTAAGGGGCCAAATGATGAAGAACTTCATATGGAGTTTTCATCAACCTCTTATTTACTAGAGCTCTATTTTGTACATAGCAAGCTGTATTGACAGCTTCAGCCCAAAAAGTCATTGGCAGTCCAGAGTCAGCCAACATGGACCTTGCAGCTTCAATAAGGGTCCTGTTCTTTCTCTCCACTACTCCATTTTGTTCAGGAGTTCTTGGAATGCTAAAATGCCTCTTGATTCCCTTTGAGAGGTAGAACTCATCAAGTGTATTGTTTCTAAATTCTGTTCCATTATCACTTCTAATACACTTGACTGAGAGGGAATACTGCTTCTCAACATACAACACAAAGTTGATAATCTTCTGAGCTGCTTCATCCTTTGAATGCAAGAAGAAAGTCCACACAAATCTGGAGTAATCATCCACAATTACCAGACAGTATTTCTTCTTAGCCATACTCATCACTCTCACAGGACCAAAGAGATCCATGTGAAGAAGCTGTAAGCAGGCAGTGGACTTAGGTTCTTCTATGGAGGGAAATGAAGCTTTGTGCTATTTTCCTTTTAAACAAGCAGTGCAGTTATCTTCACATTTGAACTCCTTCATAGGCAGTCCCCTTACTAAACCATGGTTTATCAGCTGATTTATGTTTTTGAGATTAACATGACCCAGCCTTCTATGCCATAGAGTAGATTCTTGAGGGGAAGCCTTGGAAAATAGGCAAGGATGGCCTTTGAGATCTATTTTCTTGGAAAGATCTAAGGCATACACTCTTCCTGTCATGTTGGCCTTTAGGAGAGTGTATTCATCCAACACCTTATCAATCAAACTTAGAACTTTGGATGACAGAATCCGACAGTTCTGACTGGTGAAAAGAGCAACATGGCCTTTGTCACACATTTGACTGACACTCAAGAGGTTGTACTTGAGATTTTCCACATGGTTAACATCATCAAACTTTATTTCCCCATTGGAAACAAAGCCTTTGCCGATGATGTAACCCTTTGCATCATTGCCAAATGATACAAACCCCTTCCTTCCTTGAGAGTAGTCATTAAGAATTGATCTGTTTCCTGTCATATGCATGGATCCTCCACTGTCTACATACCAGATGCCTCTGTGGCATGTTGAAGAACCCTGCAAAACAAAACAAATTAGTTAGATTTTGAGACCCAAACCTTTTTGGTTTTGGGCCTGTTCACATCAACAGATGGTAAACTAACAGGTTTGTTGGAAACAACAGCCTGAGAGGAAGAAGATGGTGAAGAAGAGGAATCCTTTGGCTTGGACCTCCTTTTCTGTGGTTTCAACATAGGAACATCTAATTGGTTAACTCTTCCCAATAGATGTTGAACCATCATAACCAGCTGTGTCTGATTTTGTGATAAAGCTTTCAGCTCTTCAGACACATTGGAATTGGAGTTTGATAAGTTCCTATGTTGCACCTCTTCTTTTGAGCTATCTCAGCTGTTACCTGTTTAACCCCTTCCTTTTTGGATTTCTTTTTGGACTTAAGGGTTACATGATTTGATGTTGCTGGTACAAATGTAGCTTCAAACTCAGTTTTCATTTTAACCATTTTCTCTTTAATTTCCTCTTTATGTTTGAGTTTGGATCCTCTTTTGTACCAACAGTCATCTGTAAGATGATTGAACAAACCACATACTTCACATGGTTTCTTCTTCATCTTATGTTGATCATCAACTAAAGAGGATGAAACTACTGAAGACTTGCTCTTCAGTACTTTAGAAGCATTATTTGCTTTCTTGACTTCCTCTTTAGTAGTCTTCAAACTCTTTCTACTGACAGTTTTCTTCTCTTCAGTGCTGACAGTAGTTGGAGTTTGAACTTCAGGTGTTAAATCTTGCTCTCCAGTCCTTTTAGGACTTCCAGAAATAACTCCTGAGTTGATCAACTCTTTGATCATGTGAGTGTCAGCAATGGAACCATCAACATCAGCTGATTGGTTCTGAGAGGGCTTAGTGCTGACTTCTACTTTTGATGATGCTCTATCAAAAAGTGAATCACATGATGAGGTGGATTGGTTATTGCTTTCTCCATCAGATTTCACTTCTGCTCTTGAAGCAAAATCTGTAGGAGGAGCAGTGTGATTATAACCGATGCCAAACTTCACATTGGAAGCTGATTGCTTGCTAAGAAGCATTTCAAAACCTTTGTATGATTATACCCATCGATCACACTCCACTTGGGTGACTGCAAGGGTTTCTTTGAGACTTCTCTGATCTTCCAGAATAACCTCTAGCTTGGCCTTTTCATCATTTAATTGGCATTTAAGCTTATAAATCTCATCACTTTTATTATTAAGAGCAGACTCATACTCAGCTTTTCTTTTGGAAATGGTTTTCTTAAACTCAAGTTTTTGATTTATTAATGCTACATTTGCCTCTCTAATAGAGACAAAGGCAGCTATGCATGATTCAGAACATAACTTGGCTTTAGCCTCTGAAGATACCTGAGTTACCTGTGAAGATGATGCATTTGAACAGGAACCCTCAGTAGACTCCAGAGCCATAAGTGCTAGATTCCCAAAAGGACTGTCACCACCATGTTGATCAGCACCTGTGAACAGTTGTTCATGACCAGACATGTCATCTGGCAAACTGCTCCAGTCAACAACTTCAGGGGTGAAGAAGCTATGTTGTTGAGGTTGAGGAGGTTGAGGAGGTTGATGAGATGGTTGAGGTTCTGGTAGTGCATGAGGTTGTGATACCATAGGAGCTTGAACTTGACTGGTTTGTGGCATGTAATAACAAGGGTAAGGGTATGGCATTTGACCCTGAGGCACAAAATATGCAGGAGATTGTGGTTGAGAATGATGACTAGAATTGACAGGGTGTTGCCCTTTGTTTTGTTGACTATTGCCAGGGAAAGTCACAAAAGGTGCAGAGGAATTAGATCCAGATAATCTACATTCTCTAGCAAAGTGTCCAAGCCTTTGGCATTTGTGACACCTCAACTTACTCTTGTCAAAACCAACTTTGGTTTTGCCAGAGAGTCCTGGGAACTTTCTTCTAGTTCTTTTGTAGAACTTCTGAGATCTGATATTTATCAAGGCCATTTGGCTCAAAATATCCATCTCTTCTAAGTCATCATCAGCAATCCCCTTGAGATCATCCATGATGAAGCATAGATTGTCATTATTACACCCAGTAAACTGACTATCAACACTCACAAATGCAGAATCAGAAATGTTTGAAGAGAAATCAATATGCTCATCATACTGGCATTCAGATGTAGCATATTCTGACTCATGACTAACCAAGGCAGTGTTGCCTGGTACAAAGTCTTCAGTGAGCTTACCAGATGAAGACAGTTTTCGTTTTTGTTCTATCTCTCTCTCAAATGTGAGCAATTTCCCATGGAGTTGGGTGAGAGATAGTTTGTCCAAATTTGCACTGGAGCGTAGGACAATAGTATATGTGTCCCATCTCTCAGGAAGTGATCTGAGAAATCTGTTATTCATCTGGATATTGGTGTACTCATGTTTGACCATTATTAATTCAGAGATCAAACAAGAGAACCGCTCAAACTGTTGAGTCAGTGTCTCACCCTTCCTATGAGAGAATGTCTCATATTGTTGGGCAAGGATCTCTCTATTATTTGCCAAGACCTCATCTGTTCCTCCAAATTGTTCTTTCAAGGCATTCCAGAGGTCATGGGCAGATTCATAATGCATTAGCCCAGAATAAATTTCATTGGGTAGTGCCATGGCCAGAATTCCATGGGCTTTTGCATCAATCTCAAACAATTTCTTATCCTCATCTGAGTATTGATCCTTCCTCTTCGGAACCATTTGATTGGTTTCCGGGTTATTCACCATAGGCTTGTGTGGACCATGTACCACTGATGTCCAACACCCTGAGCTGTTAACAGACAGGTGATAGAGCATACGTCGTTGCCATATGTTATACTCATTCCTAACCAGCATTGGAGGCTTGGTTGAGGAACCAGTATTGTGAGGATCATTGGAAGGAGTAGTCATTTTAGGTCCAAATACAATTTAATTCAAGCTTTTAACAGATTTTACACAGACCACAACTGACTCAATGAAAAACCAAGAATAAATCTCAGGATGAATGACCAAAAACACAGAAAATTCAATCTCTATAACCGTTTCTTGCAGAAATGCTAATTCAATCAAACTTGGATCTTGAATAGCAGTTTCAATGATCAATTATTAGATCGATCAATGATTAACCTGCTCTGATACCGTTTGTCAGGATCAGTGATCACAAGTTCGATGGATTAGAGTGTAATGCAGCGGAATAAGATCAAGAATTAGACAAGTTGTAGCAAGAATTTGATATTTTTAAATAAATACGAGAGAATATATTTCTGTGACAAGGAATGTTTCAATTATACCAAATATTTCTGCTCAATCATTCACATATTACAATAAGGTTGACACTCCTTATATAGAGTGCAATCACTGCTGTTATCACGGGATAGTGACAACTGGCAGATCTATTACAAAAATAACTAACAGTTAACAAACTACTGAAATGTTCACAACTACTGAGAACATATCAGAGTGCTAAGTACAAAATATAAAACTACTGATAAGAAACTACTGAAACTACAACGACTGAAGAACAAGCTCTTCAGTCGTTTTACAAAACTACTGAAAACATAAAACTACTGAAAGTAAACCGTCACAACTACTGAAGAAGTCCTCTTCAGCTGTTATGACAACGTCTGATACTTGGTCTTCAGTACTTGTGTCTTCAGACTTTGTCTTCAGACTTTGTCTTAAGCACTTGTGTCTTCAGACTTTGTCTTCAGTACTTGTCTTCAGACTTTGTCTTCAGCACTTGTGTCTTCAGACTTTGTCTTCAGCACTTGTGTCTTCAGACTTTGTCTTCGGCACTTGTCTTCAGTACTTGTCTTCAGACTTTGTCTTCAGCACTTGTCTTCAGCTGTTGTGGACTTCAGCAGTTGTTGTGACGTCTGTGGGACTTAAATGTTTTTCTGATCCGGCTCATTGGTTCTTTTGGTCCAACATGGCCCATGCGCCTAAGTATTTCCATGCGCCTGAATTGTCATGCGCCTAAGAGTAAAAATGGTTAAGTGTTGGCTGATACGCCTATATAGTGATGAAACGCCCAAACAAGGCTCATGCGCCTAAATAGTGTCAAAGCTCCTAACCCTTAGAATTTATTACAGAATGTTTTGGGAGTCTGTGTCCTTAGGGTTTTGACCGAGGGTTGACTAGAGCTTATTAATGATGGGTTTCATGCATGATTATGATTGATTATGATTGCCTTATAATTGTTCCTTATTATAATTATTGCTATTATTATTATTACCTATAGAATGTGACTTTACGTGGTATGTGTATTATCGTAACGTAAAGTATATTGTAATAATAAAGAGAAAGAGCAATAAAGAAAAGAAGAGGAACATTAATGAAATGTTAACAAGTCTTGCAAGCTTATAGGAGGTACACGACCGTGTTTTCGTTAGCTCAACTGTGTTGCGGGTTAGCTACCCTATTATGCACACAGGGCCAGTCTTGGAGATTGGCAGGACCCTTGTAGCGTACCCTGGGTGATTGGGTCGGCCTTGTATACAGTACACAGCACCCTTTCGAGGGATACAGTTGACCCTTTCGAGGGATATAGTTTACCCTTTCGAGGGATATAGATGGTCCATCACCCGTTTTCCATCGCGCATATAGTTGAGGTATTGCTCATTGGTCCATACAGACAGTGAAAGATAAAGATAAAAGAAAACAGAGTAAACAAGGCATACAGTAAAGAGAACAAACAGTATTTGTTCATATAGTTAATGCGTGCTTGCATATACAGTAAAGAGTTGTATTTTAAAAGAAAAAAGTATTTTCATATACAACATACAGAAAGTATTTTATTACTTATAAAACTAGAACTCACTCAGCAACGTTGATTTTTATGCATTTTCAGTTGGCAGGTAATTATTGCTGAGGATGGCATGAGGGTGAAGCTACTCGGCAGGGAAAGACTGACATCTATTTATACCTATTATTGTTGTTGTTTTGTAATGCAATTAAACAGTTCTTTTGTTATTCGATCAAACAATAGTGTATTGATTAACAACAGTGTTAACGAAATGAAATGAATGGTTTTTCTATTAAAATGATTCTGCTCCTTAAGTTTGTAAATTTATAATGTTTAATGTATTTAATGCTGTGAATGACCAACTGTGAGGTCTCCGGGATCGGGGCCTTACATTTTGGCCTGCTTGTTCTCAGAAAATTGGTGAAAGATGTCTTTCGGGATTGACTGAGTCAGCAGAGCATAAACTTTCTTCTTAGCATTGTAGAGAATCTTTGGAGCCTCGCTCATTCCACCCAACGTCAACTTTACTCTATTTGCACTTACTGGTACCGTGTAACCAGTCTCTATAGAAGTCCAGAGATTTGGGTCCACTCCATTTAGGTGAATCTCGAACCGTTGTTTCCATTGTGGATAGTCATCCAACGTTATAAGCTTCGGTGGTTTATTGTGATTACCAACCTCATGCTCTAGAAGCAGAAGGTTCTGGATGTGTGATTCCTTCCCGGCAGTAAACGCTAAAAACTTATCTTCCATTTGTATGAACTTTGTACTTTGAGAACAGAACAACTTCAATCGTGCGAATGAACAATGCATATGGATCACTCGTGCGAATGAAGAGTGCAAATGAATTAAATCATGCGATTGGATTCAGTCATGCGTATGGACAAGGCGAATGGACTCAAACGACTGAAGTTTAGTCGTGCGACTGAAGGGTGCGACTGGGGTTCAGTTGTGCGGATGGAGTGTGCGAATGGGTTCAATCGTATGAATGAGCTATTCGTGCGACTAAAGGCTGCTGTGTTTGGAAAAAATCGAATTTTTGACACTTAGACACGAATTACGATTTACCTAGAAACCCTAATCTGCCGTATGACGAAAAACTTCAATGTTAATATCTGGAAACGACGAAAAACACCTGTGGACTCAAAAAGATGACTCTTTTGAGTTAAACTCTCCTAACTGCCGGCTATGGTTGTGATAGCGGAGAACCGAATTCTAAATCTAATACCATGTAGAATATCAATATTGACTATCAAATAGAGATGATACAATTGAATAACTACTCCTAAACTCTCCTAACTAAGTGGAGAGAATTAGAGGAAACATGAAGGCTAATCATCACAGAATCATATTATGCAAAAAATATATAGGGGTGTTACAAAAAATCTAAATCCAAAATATTATGTAGTTCGAACCATATCCGAAACCAAATAAACAAATCTGAATCCTTATTCAGATCAAATGTCATCCAAAATCCAAATAAGATATTTAGATTTTGGATCGGATTTCGGATAACAATTTTTTTTTAATTTGAATATTCGAATTAATTGGATATCCAATTAATCCGAATAAGAAGCCTAACAAACCATTACGCTATTACTCAATTACCTATTATAACTAATTTGGATAAGAAGCCTAATAAGCCTACTAGAATTTTTTGGGTTTATATTTGTTTTACTATAGTATAATGCTAAGAACTATAAACTAAACACAAAAGTTAGCAAAATTTTGTTATTCGGATTATTCGATATTTTTGAATTATTAGGACTTATCCAAATCCCATTCGGATTAAATTGGGATATCTTAAGATTGGATAGCAATACCTTTAATTTAAACCAGATTAGATTTCCGATAGACCTGAAAATTTTTTAAATCCAAATTAATAATTTGATCTGAATAAACCAAATAATCTGTTATCTAATCCAATAAACACCCCAACAAATATATGTTGAATATTCTTAATATATAGCTATTGATTGTTGAAAATCATTCTATTCTGGACCTTTCGAATTGCCCAGCAACTCGTTAAAATCAATATTGTTTTCTAAGTGATAAAAATATAGGGAAAATAATCAAATATAATAAACAAATTTCATATGTATTTCGTTAAGTAACGCTAATTTTTTTGTATCTCAAAAACCATCAAGTTTCAATTTGTGTTCCAGTCTTATGAAAAGTAAACTCTTTAACACTTTATTAAAGAAATGAAGTATCAGGTATTTTTATTTCTTTTTTATAAATACACATAACATGAAAATAAAATTGGATTATGTGGATTTAATTTCTAAAAAAAAATTACAAAACCATCAAAAACCCTAATTCTATGATTTTTCCCTATATTTTAGAGTTAGTTATTAATTGACACATTTATCATACTTCATTATTATATGAATTTATTTTATAAAATATAGAATGTTCTATATATTTGAGGATTTGATGATTTAAAAGCAATAGTAAAGTGTTAGATCTAATCTTAAAACTAGTTTCGAGGAGGCTTCCCTTTTAAATATTGTTTGTGCTTTAATAAACAATAAAAAGAGATTTATTTAAGATACGTGTGTCAACTCATGATTTCTTCAATAATTATATATGTAGAGGAGCCTCAAATTCATCCACAGGGGCCAAACCTTATGTTCTAATTAAAAAAGCAAGAGGACTCCAGGCAATTCTTATCCCATTAAGTTAAGCTGAAGCCGTCTCTAATTGGTAAATAGAAATATTTATTTTTCGTTTGATCATATATCAGTTTCCAAATCTACAAAAGGTTGTATTGATTAATGCAAAACACGATCTGAATTGATCATGATCTTTGAAATTTTACAGATTGATGAAAAGGTAGAGGGGGAAATACTGAATCACAGAACTTTGAGGCATTAAAGAGGTAAATTTTGATTCTTCGAAAGATACATACAACAACCGTGTTTGCCTGTGTGTGCATTTTTTATGTCAAGTATGATTATTATTTTTTAGTTTTTTAAACGATAAATTTACTGCACTCCTATACACTAAAGTAATCTATATCATTTCTTGGTTTGATCCTAAGATCTCCCTCAACCTCTACCAAGTGGGTTTTGTATATTTATGTTTTGTGTTTGTGTATGACACTTTACCGCCATTGAGTTGCGTCGTTCAGTAATCAATTAAATAATTGCTTCTAGTTAAGTTTTTTTCAATTAAGAGCAATCACAATGGAGAATTAATCTTAATCTCCATCTTCATATTTTATAAATATATTGTGTTTTGCATCTTAACAAAATTGTCATCTTTATTTCTATCTCTATCTCTAAACTTTAGAGTTTAACGTATAGATTCATAATTAATCAATCTTTATACTTCTTATGAATATTAAAAAAAAAACAATAATAAAATAAGTATTTATGTGTGAGAAGAAAAAGATTTAAAGAAAAATATGTGGGATGTTAAAAAATTTATAAATAAACTTAAATTATTATGATATTTGATTAAATTATATAAAATATGAAAAGTTGGTGGTATGGTGTGTTGGCTTAGCCAAGTTTATTGTATTTTGTTAACATATTTACACCATGCATTAAATAGATTGTTTGTATATCATTAATATGAGTATACTTTTGTTATAATATATTTTTAATATCTTTTAACGTTCGTTTAGTTATACCACGGTAATGCTGATTTACAGTGGTGACGTGGACTGTTGTTAACTACTAGTTGCGTTAACAGATTATCGTAACAAAGAAAGGTTAACATGCATTTGATTTATATTCGAGATAAAATTATGTCAAGTTGTATGCTTATCATTAATTATAATTATGTTTTAAAATTATGTTAAAATAAAGTTAAGAGTAAACATCATGCAAATATATAATAGTTCCCTAGATCTTAGTTTAGCAGCTGTAGGTCTGAAAATTAATCATGGCGTAAATTATTTAACATTATCTGTATTGACAAGTTTTATAGGAGAAAGCTAGCGTAAGAGGTTTGTTAGTTTATATATGTGTTAAGCAATGTCTCATAACAGCTGTTTGATATGAAGCTTTTATATTGTAAATGGAAACTAGTAGCTAGCTAGCTAGTCGGTTGACCTATTATTTGAATAAACATGTCCTAGCTTGTTCATATCTGTTTACTTTGATCAACACAGACAGACAGACAGACGATTGACATTATGTCTGCATCGACTTTGGAAGACGAATATGTGGCTTCGTTGGAAGTCCCAATCGAAGAGTTAGAATCAGCCACGAATAACTTCGCTGATGAAAATGTGGTCGCACAGGGTTCCTCTTTTAAGGTTTACAAAGGACAAATCTTGGAATCAGGGGAGTTGATCGATATTGTTGCACGGAAAAGCAAGATAATACACCTAATTACCAATGAGATACTTATGTCTAGACTTGTCATGCATAAAAACATCGTTTCTATTTATAAAATTACTTTTAGGAAAGATGAGATTTTTATAATAAACAAGCATGAGGCAATGGGAAGTCTAGTAAAACATCTAGGAGGCCCAACCCTCACTTGGATGCGAAGATTGCAGATATGTGTGGGGGTTGCACATGCTTTGAAATACCTTCATTATGATGTAACTGGCGATAACTATATTTTACATGGTAACATCAAGAGCTCCAAAATTTTACTAGATCACAACTGGGAGCCCAAGTTATGTGGTTTTGCATTTGCTCTTATAGCTGAAAAGCATACTCTTCATCGTCCTAGTAACTATTATGGCTCATTACAGTACATGGACCCCGCATATGAAACCACCAAAGCTTTGAATCATAAGTCAGACGTCTTCTCATTTGGTGTCGTGTTGTTTGAAGTCTTGTTTGGGAAAGAAGCATCCATCCAAAACAATGATAATTGGTATTTTGCTCGATTGGCCAAATCACATTTTGAAGACGGAGAACTAGATGATTTGGTCGATCCGGATCTTCGAAAACAGATGAACTTGCAAACATTCAACATATTCGCCGAAACAGCATATTATTGCTTAAATGAGAACCGATCACAACGTCCAGATATGAAACAAGTTCTCTCAAAGCTTGAGAAAGCCTTGGACCTTCAACACAAACATGTAATCCTTTTACTTCTACCTTTCACGATTCATCTATTGATTAATAGCCTATCATTAAGTTTACTTATTTAATTCTCCTTATTAATTGCGATTTTTCATTTTATAGGAACATCCAACGGCTTGTGCAGTTAAAGGTGCATCGTCATCCAACCACTTGAAGGTAATTAATTACTAATTATGTTAAAGTGATTGTGGTAGATAATAGTCACCCTAGAGCAATGTTGTTAAGACCGGACCGGGAACCTGACCGCTGGTCGAACCAGTTTTGAATTTTTTTATTTTTTTTTTAGTTTTAATGGGTAAAAACGGGGTTTTGAACCCCAATGCTACAATCAAGACACTAGTTTTGTTAAATAAGAAATAATATAAAATAAAAAAACAATTTTTCGAGTACCGCACAAAGTAACGTTTTTTAAATGGTTGATTTCAGCTAGAAATTCACTTTTGCTAGTATGTGTTTTATTTACAAATTTATTTTTTTTCCTTTAATATAGTTTATTAATAATATCCGGGGGTCATTTTTAAAACTAACCACGTTAAAAATTCGGTGTATTACACCCATTTTGCATTGTTAAAGTGGACTCGTCTAACCGTGTAGGTGAGGGGTAGTGGCCAGTTGGGGGTAGGCGGGTACACAGACGCCAAAGCGGCGAGTATGAGCATCGGTTTAGATGAGCGGGTTGGTGGACTCGTCTAACCGCGGCTTGATGTGGGTCTTCAATAACTTTTTGTTTCTTTTGATCGTTGACAACAGGAGGATAACGACTATTTTTTTGTGGTAAAAGATTTTATAAAATAAAATAAATCAGTTTTCCGCTAAATATACAATTTTACTATGCCACTTGGTACCTAAAAGATGCTCTATTTCTTCTATTTTTATTTTACTATTTCTATACTCTACAATAAGAAATATAGAACCAAGCAAAAATGCTCGTTCAAACTAAGGGGCTGTTTGATTACACTGACTGGGTAAGATCTGACTGAGTCAGAAGCTGACCCAGTTAGAAGTTCTGACTGGGTATGTATCTGACTGAAACGTGGCTGTTTGATTCAGTGTCTGACTGACTCTGCTGAACGATAAAAATATAAAATTTATAACATCCACCACCACCATCACAATCACTTTCACCGGTCAAACAATTTTGACTTTCCCAAAACCCCCAAATGTCCCCTTCACCACCACCACCACCACCACCTTCACCACCGACGGGCACATCGTGGGGAGACCGCAGGTGGATGATCGGCCGAGGAGATGGGTTGCACACGTGGGGTTCGCGCAGGTGGGTCGCGCAGGTGGGTCGCGCAGGTGGGGGTCACGCAGGGTGGGGTTCGCGCAGGTGGGGGTCGCGCAGGGTGGGGTTCGCGCAGGTGGGTTGTTCAGGTGGGTCGCGCAGGTGGGGGTTGCGCAGGTGGGGGTCGCGCAGGTGGGGGTCGGCCGCGCATGTGGGGGTTGCGCAGGGAGGGGCAGCACCGCTTCCGGGTCAGCATGTTTCAATTGAAGGTCTGGGTCAGAACCCACGGACCCGGTCAGCCCACCACACAGGCACATCAAACACGCTGACCGGCCCGGTCAGCCGGGTCAGCCAAAATCAAACAGCCCCTAACCAAGATGCGCTCAACTCAACCGCAGTTTTTTAGGTTTTAGTATATTATTATTTTTTTTTGGTTTTATCTTAATTTTATTTTTTACTTTATTTTTCATTTTATTTTTCGGTAATATTATATTTTTATTATCTTTTTAATTTTAGATTTAATCTTAGTGGAATGGACTTTTATTTATATTCAATTGAGTTTTTTATGACTATGATAGTTGAGGATTGAAGGGTTTGGGCCTCTCCATTAGGGTAGCTGAAGTAAAATATCAATGATTTTTATTTAAAGTAAAATACTTAATACAATTAAAAATAGAACATATTGGGTTCGAGTGTCAATTTGAGTAAAAATATTTAAGGTTTAGTCATATTATTTTTATGGTTGTGTATTTTCTTCTAAGGGGTTTGTGAAATAGATAGGTGGACCCGATTAATATAACATTTAGCATCCGAAATAGTCCGAAATAGTGTCGTAAATTTGTTATTAAAAAAAGTTATAGCTAAAAATGACATTGCATTAGCCTAGTATTTATTTGGGTGATTACTTTGGAGTGTATACTTGAGGGTAGGGGTGTTCATCAGTTTGGTTATCGGTTTGTTCGGTTTATTCGGTTTAGAAATTTTTTCAGGCATAACCGAAAACCGAACCGAACTGAATTGGGAATATGGCTAACCGAACCGAATTCAACCGAATTCAATTCGGTTCGGTTTCGGTTAAAAACCGAAAAAAACCATATTCAACCGAAAAAATCGAATTCGCCATTTGTTTATTTTAAGACGTTGTTAACTTTAGATCGCTTGTACGAGAATCACTCTTCATATATATTTCGTCAAAAATATATATCAAATAATTAAACTTTTGAATTGTTAACAACCTTGTTTTCTAAAAATATATATAGTCGACTTTGACTCTTTAAAAAATAAGATTTAACACTCAATTTTATTAATTGGAGTTGGGCTAGCATTCTTAATTATTTGGTTTAAATAAAGCACTTTGAAAATTTAGGCTTTAAGAAATTGGGCTAAACTTACAATTTGTAAGGCCCCGTTCCCGGGACGCTTACAGTTGGATCCTCATCGCACATAAAACATATAATTACATTTAACTTTCATAAAACGTTGCAGCGGAAACATTAAACATCTTTCCATTTCATCATAAAAACTTTTGCAACATAATATATCGTTGTCCAATTACAAAATATTTGTTCCAATACATTATAAAAGCATCATAAATATGGATGTCATCTAAAAGAGTTGAGTAGCCGCCCCGTGCAATCCTCAGCAACTTTACCTGCCAACTGGAAACACATAAAAGTCAGAGTTGCTGAGTGATTTCTAGTTTTATAATAAAACATATTTTTCTTTCATTAAAACCGTTCTTTACTTTTGCATGTGATCATACATCATACGTACACATAGATAATATCATTATTATCTTCATGAATCGTTCATTAACTTTCGTTCATTCATCGTACGTCATTATCTTCACATTCATACATACTTTCTTTCTTTCGTTCGTACGTTCATTTCTTTAAATGACATGTACATTACCCCGAACATTGTGCACGAAGCAGGTAACTGGGCCTGAGGTCTTTCATAGACCTCGAACATTGGGCACGGAGCTGACTCCAGTACCTAGGGCAAGTACATTCACCATTTATCTTTTTCTTTCATTCCGGATCAATGCCATATGCTATACCCCGAACATTATGCACGAAGCGAGTAACTGGGCCTGAGGTCTTTCATAGACCTCGAACATTGTGCATGAAGCTGACTTCAGCACCTAGGGCAAGCAGCAAGGATTCCATACATTTGGTCAATCACAAAGATTGGACCCCAGTATGCATCCTTCCGGGGTAGCTAACCGGCACACCGTTGAGCTAACACCCTTCATTGGGTGTGCACCTCCATACATTTGCTTGCAAGCCTTTCTTACATTTATTCGTTCATTAATGCATGCATTCATTTATCGTGTTCCTCTTTTCATTATCTTCCACTTTACGTTACATAATACTTTCCTTTCATTTATTAACATAATGCGTAAAGCCACGGGAAAGATAAACATACATCATAATAAGAAACATTAACATACACAGGCAATATCATCATACAGAGCATCATCATACATACATTCCATACTTCATGCATAATCATACAACATCATACATCATCATCATCATGCCCAACATAACCTCTATGGTCCCAAAAGTCAACTTACATGAATTAACAGGAACCTTCCACGTCAAGACTTACATCTGCATTTTCCCCCGAAAGTCAGTAAATAAACTATGCTATTTCGGGCGTATGAGCCCTACTTGGGCGTATGGACACCCTCCAGTCGCATGGCCTTCCAGGCGACTGAACACTAAAGCGAATGGACATCAGGCGAATGGACCCTATGCGAATGGACCAATGCGGATGGACCTATGGGCGAATGGACACCTATGCGTATGGACTCTCAGTCGCATGACTTCCATGCGTATGGCCTTCAGTCGCATGACTTCAGGCGCATGGGCTTCAGTCGCATACCCTTCGTACAAATGGACCTCAGTCGCATGGCCTCCAGGCGCATGGACCTCAGTCGCATTACCTTCAATCGCATACCTTACAGGCGCATGAACTTCAGTCGTATGACTTCCATGCGTATGGACCTTAGTCGCATGGCAATCGTGCGCCTGGACCTCAGTCGCATGCCATTCGCCCGTATGGCCTCTAGTCGCACTCCATTCGGTCGCCTATCCCTAGCTGATGCAGAATGCAGTTCAGCCGAACGCAAACTGCCATTTTCGGCCTCCAAGCTCACCCAAACTCGTTCTAAGGTCAAATCAACCATCCTAGACCTTAGAAACACCTACCACAACATCATTCAAGCATACACAAGCCCGAAATCCAACCCCATACGCATCAAACACATACACATACGCATACAAACGGGTTCAACACCCAACTTTTTCAAAAACGAGTTTTCGATGTGTTCCAGCCCCAAAATCGTTCAAAAGTGTGTAAAAGAAGGGTCCTAGAATTCACACAAACAATCCCGTCGAGTAGAGTTTCGATTCAACCCGCTACACTTCAACTTTCACGCTCGAATCCACACGAACCAAGCTCGAGACCACTTTTTCTTCCTCTTTTCTCTCTAACCCGAAAATGAATGAGTGTGGGGGAGGGTATGGGCTGCCCTCCTCCTTTTATACTCCCACCCATTCAATCTTTTCCCGTTTTGACAAGCTTAGTCACTCGACTTTAGACTTTATTTCTTTTTCTTCTTTCGTCGGCTTCAATGAAAATTTCCGGGTGTTACACAATTATAAAAAAATAAATAAAGTATACATATTGAATTCGGTAAAATCATTTAAACCGAACAAACCGAATTCAAAATTTACACCTAACTGAAAATCGAACCGAAAACCGAATTCCCAATTCGGTTTCGGTTACAAACCGAACCGAAACCGAATTCATAATTCGGTTCGGTTTTTTCGGTTACAAATACAGATCGGTTTATGGTTTTTTCCGGTTTTCGGTTTTTTTGCACACCCCTTCTTGAGGGTGCCATACCCTCCATCCTTATATACTTAGTAGTAATGACTTACATGTTAAATATTTCTTATATATTATATAGTTTTTTGGTATATATTCAAGAAATGTTATATAGTTACTTTTTAGAAATGTTTAATAAAAAAATTAAACAAATGTTTAATTTATGAAAATATTTTATAAACAGACCTAACTATTCTCAAAAGAAAAGTATAAAAAGAATTATAAAAAAAATATTATTATCAATTGAAAATAAAGACAGAAAACAAAGAATTATTATATCAATTAAGGAAAATTATATAATTAATATCAGAAAGAGACGGAAAAAAAAGATTAAGAAGGCATAGGAGAGTGACACGTGTAACCTAATAGTTTTATTTATTAAGTATTAGGTTAGATACATGTGTCTTACACTAATTGAAATAAAAATTATATAGTTATATAATAGATTATATATTTGTATAATCTAATAGGGTAGGGTTATCTTAAGAACCATAATTTTTTTGTGAGAACTCTAAGAACCAATATCAACTTTACATATTAGTCACATGCAAGTCACATGCCACTTTCATCTTTTTTTAAAACGTTCATAACTTTTTTTCACGACATTAATTTTTCATAAAAAATTCACCATACATTTCAGTATTTTTTTATCTTTCCAATGTCTAGCATATTGATATATTTTATTTAAAAAATTCGTTCATTCTACCGTTATTTATACATGTGCAAATCAGTCATTACATATGTGTAAATCATATTTTACACATGTGTAATTCCAGGTATTACATATGTGTAAATAACGTTCGTAAAAAACGATAATTTTTTACTTTTTATAAAAAAAAAATCATTTTTTAAATGATAGAGGGAAACAAGGAAACAACTCTGTGTTTTTACTTTTTTTTATTTTTTTTTTATTTTTTTGTTTTATGAGTTTTTATTATGTTTTCATTAATTACTATTTTGTCATTGAAAACTAGTAGCTCACATTGGTTCCTAAAGTTTTCATAAAAAACGAGTTATCATTTTATCCCTCCCCTAATCTAATATATGTTATAGATAACATATCAATACAATTATTGTATATAACAAGCATATTTAAAGTTTAATCAATAGTATAAAAAGAAAAAAAATTATTATTCATAAATACAAATAAACCTTATATATATCTTTTAAAAATATTTAGTTATAACATTGATTAGCTATAAATTAACTATATATTAACAAAATCAAGTCTTATTAATGTATAGTATTAAATGAGAATTAAACTTTTTTTGAATTCAACATTTTTACCAAAATTATAAATTTATTGTGGTGAAACGTAGACAATCCTAGATGGCGGCTAGGTGAAGATAACGTGAACATACTAAAAAGTGGTCATTTAGTTGATATTTATTTTGATTTATTACAGTACGTAGATACAATTACAGATTAAAAATACAAAACAAATTAAAATTTCTTTTTTTATTTCTAATATCTAATAAACATTTTTTTTAACGACTATGTGTGGGTATCTATCCCACGTTAAGAGGCCACTACCACAAACTCCATTAATAAATATTTAATTCTAGAAATGTACGAATCATTGAAATGGAACATAATTTTCATTCGTTGTGTATTGTGTATGGCGAGATGGATCAGTATGCTTTTCTTTTTAACAAGCAATTCAATATTGTAGGACAAAAGCTTGAGTCACTTGAAAATTCGATTGACTGATATAGAGTTGGCAACCAATAAATTTTCTGAGAAAAATTGCATTGGGTTTGGCGGCTATGGAAAGGTGTACAAAGGAGAACTTAACCATCTTGATGAAATAACTTCATTGGCAATTGAAATGAAGGATAAAGATGCATTGCCTAAGAAATATAAAAATGTAGCTATTAAACGCATCATTAGTAGAGAAGACAAGCAAGGAGAACAAGGTTTTTTGGCAGAAATTGAACTACTTAGTAAATGTAAGCACCCGAACATAGTTTCTCTTCAAGGATTTTGTTATGAAGGAGCGGAGATGATTATAGTTTACGAGTACGTTTCTAAAGGAAGCCTTGCTGGTTACTTTGAAAACATTGATAGCATGATCACTCTTACTTGGGCTCAACGTATACAAATATGTATTGATATTGCAAAGGGCTTGAATTATCTTCACACGTGCACGAGAGACAAACCAAGTATAATACATCGTGATATAAAAAGTGCTAACATTCTATTGGATGATAAATGGGTGGCAAAGATTGCTGACTTTGGGCTCTCCAAATTACACAATCAACAAAGGAGCACTGTACTTACCAATAATATTGCTGGAACAGAATTATACTTAGATCCGGAATATCTGATTACAGGTAAATTAAAAACTAAATCGGATGTGTACTCTTTTGGAGTAGTTATGTTTGAAATCATGTGCGGAAGGTTGGCATATGATAAAACATACAATATGAAGGGGCTTCCATCAATAGCACGACAATGCTTCAAGGAAAGAACATTAAAAAATTTGGTAGATCCAAAAATAATAGAAGCCGATGAAAATAATTCTTTTCTAGACGGAGGGGTAAATCAAGACTCTTTGGATACATTTACAAATGTCGCATATCATTGTTTGATGGAAACTCAATCTGAGCGTCCAACAATGAGAGTTGTCATCAAAGAACTTATGAAAGCATTAAGATTTCAAGTAAGTATCTCTTTTCATGATTTTAACTTCTATTTTTTTATTTCTCTTGATATTCGTGATCCTTGGTCGCCAGTAGTTTGTTAATTAATTGAAGTATGGCTTGTTGGTCATTAGGTTGTAGAACACAAAGCACAAAGCAAGCTCTACATTTGCTTTCCATAAATATAAAAGTTTATTATAGTTACGTTACTTAATTGGTTAAAGTATTGACAATACTAGAAAAAGTACGATAAAAAGTCACTAATCACTATTATTTAAAAATGAGGAATTTGAATATTATTGAAAAAAAAATGTTGAAGAGAGAGGATGTGTGTGAAATTGATGGAGGAAAATGAGTTGTGTGGAGAAGTTTCATAAGACACACCATGCTACCCCAAGAGTACTAAACAACTCAGCTCTTTGCCAAACAATTTTATTAGTCACTATTAAATTAATGTAACATTAGTTTCATTCAGTTTATTATAAAGTAGGTTAGTATTTATGTATTACACGATTTGATTAAAATAAAATATTAAACAATTAGTTACGAAAATTTTTGTATTATAAAATGAAATTTTGAGATAAGATATAATAGAAATTACGTATAAATAAGGAATTTAAGTAATAAAATGACGATATTTTTTTCAAACTTTTGTTTTTACATGTTTTTGTTTTGTTATAAAAAGCTGTTTTTTTCAATATTTTATTTCAAAACCAACTATTTAAAATGTGTTATTGTAAAAGTTTCCTTATTATAACTTCTAATTTGAAGTATTCTTGTTTCAAATAAATTATTTTTTTAAACACAGGTTCTAAAATATTTCATATTCTTTAATAAAATTTAATGTTTTAAAAAAACTTTATTTTTATATAATTTTTTAATTTAAAATTGCATTTATGGAAAGATGGTCTTCTTAATTTATTAAAAACATGAAAAATAGTTAAATAATATTATTAATTAATAGTTAATGCAAGAGAAAGAAACATAAAAACTAGATTTAAAAGGTTTAAAATTGTGTTATATGTCTCCTAAAAATCTTCCTTTTATCAATATAGATAGATTTTATTATTTATTCCCACCTTTCAAATTAATATGTTAAATTATGTATATCCAATATGCTTAACCACATGTTTCCTTTCTGAACATGCCGCAATACATGTCTGAAGTTAAACATGATATGTCATATTATAGAGGAGCATTTAGAGCCTTCATAGCGAAATCTTTAAAAATATGTGAATGTGTTTGGTATATTATATGGAATGGGTTTGAGTAGTTATGAGTGAATGAGAGAGAAAATGTTATTGTTGATTGGTATATTTAAGAAATAACTGTTTAATTCTTATAAATTTTTTAATATTTTTTAAAATGGTTGTGAGTGGAGAAGAGAGAGAAAAAAATAATTATAAGTGTATAAAAAGTATTATTTAATTAAAAAAGAGTGAGAAAATATAGTAATTTTTAGTGTAATTATATGGATAAAGATAAGAAATCCAATGTGAATGCTCTTATATATTGTGTGAGCTTATTATAATAGGTTAGAAAAATTATTATTTATTAAATCTTAGATTTAAGGGCTAACAAAATCTGGTGAAATGATTGAAATTTTAAATGGTAGGTCAAGGATATTTTAGTATTAACCATATTTTCAAGTTCCATTTTTTTTAAACAATAGTAACTTTTACATACAACATTACTTTTTTTAATAAATTACACCATCAAACAAACGTTTTATAATCTTTAAAACGCCTATAAATTTGATACATAATAAATGAATTTTTTATGTTATTTGAGCTCATTGTGTAATATTCGTCAACTAATTGTGTAATATTAGGTTATTATGTAATATTAATCAGATCATTGTGGTTATTGTTAATTATTTTGTTAAGCATTGTGTTAAAAAATGATGATTTTCAAATACCACATCGCTAAAAATATAACTTTTTTACGTTTTACAGTTAACTGTGTAATTTTTATCGAGTAGCTCATTGTGTACATTGCTAATAATCGAGTCTAGTGCTAGACATTGTGTTACCCATTATGTTTAATGTTAACCATTTTGTTTTTTTAAATGGTGAATTTCAAATAACATAATGATGAAAATGCAATTTTTGTATGTCTTTTTCAAGTTCATTATGTAATCGAGAGCAAATCATTGTGTAATACTCGTCAAACAGCTCATTGGGTCTACTGCTAATTATCAAGTCTAATGTTGGTCAATGTGTTACTCATTGTGTCTAATGTTGACTATTGTGTTACGCGTTATGTTTTTAAAACGATAATTTTCAAATAACACAATACTATAAAATATAATTTTTTATATTTTTCAGTTAATTTTTATATTTTTCAGTTTATTATGTTAACCTGATCATATATCATTGTGTAATTTTTGTCAAAGCATCTAATTATGTCTATTGTTAATCATCGAGTCTAGTGCTAGTCATTGTGTTATCTATTGTGTCTAATGTTAACCATTGTGTTATGTATTATGGTTTAAAATGATAATTTACGAATAACACAATAATAAGAAATATAAACATTATATGTTTCAAATTCATTGTATATTACTCATCAAATAATTATGTAATCCTCATCAATTCAGAAGATTACACAAATGATAAAACGAAATTACACATTGAGTTAAAAAATTTTGTTTTTATATATCAACACTTTACATGTTTTAAAGATTAAAAAATGCTCGTTTTTATGGTGTAATTATTTTAAAAAATAATATCGCTTGTAAAACTTACGAATGTTTTAAAAAATAGGGAACTTAAGAAGGGGAAACGTCACCGATTTTGCCCCAACCTAATTTTGATCAAAATGACACATGTTAACATCTTATTTCCTCTTACGCTTTTTAATTTTAGAAGACTTTACATTTGAACATTTATCTTATATATTTAGTTATATATTTACAAGTGAAACCTAATTTTGATCAAAATGACACATGTTAACATCTTATTTCCTTTTACACTTTTTAATTTTAGAAGACTTTGCATTTGAACATTTATCTTATATATTTAGTTATATATTTACAAGTTAGAACTATAGTATTTGGTTTAAATAATAAAGGGAAAATAAAAATATTCACAAAGTCTCTTTTACATATATATTAAGTTGTGTATGGTAAAACTTTGTTAGGAAAATTAATCAATGCACAATATAATTCAGCTACAAATCGGTACCAGCACAAAATATAAATAGTAATTAGAATGTTTGATTAGTGATTTAATACATAAAATGGGCCCGATTGCAATCCACACTCCAAAATAAATCCAATGGTCTTACGATACACATGTTTTAGTTCATTTTATATATTTAAATGAATTTATACTTTAATTTACTAGCAGTTAATAGGTGGTGATTGGTACTTTGTAATTCGATTAATTTACATGTAACGATTTACAGAAAAACAACAAGAAGAACCTCCAAATATCACTAAAAGACATAAAATTGGGCACAAGTAACTTTGATGATTGCAATTGCATTGGAGTTGATAGATTTTGGAAGCTTTATAAAGGAGAATTTAGATATGTTAATGGACTTGCAAAGCGATGGGATAGATTATGTCCTCATAGAGATTACCAATTTATGACAGAGCTTGAAGTTCTTGTGAAACATAATCATGAGAACATCATTGGTCTTGTAGGCTATTGCAATGAAGACAATGAAAAAATTATAGTTTACAAGGATGTCTCTAATGGAAGTCTCGATAAACATTTAGACAATCATTGTCTTACATGGATGAGACGTCTCAAGATATGCGTCGATGTTGCAAATGGATTGGAATTTCTTCGTACAAGTGTAGAGCAGTATGGGATGATACATAGAGACATTAAAAGTAGAAGCATTCTGCTTGATGGTGATTGGAATGCTAAAATTTCTAATTTGCAGTCGTCCTTGAAATTGGGTCTTGGTAACGTCTTTGAACATGTCTATGATAACGATTGCTACTCACCGGAATACGTTGACTCAAATCAAGAAATTAATGTCCTTACAGAAGAGTCGGATGTATATTCATTTGGTGTAATTTTGATTGAGATGATGTGTGGGAGATTGGCGTGGGAAGAGGGGTGTAAGAATCATGCACAATTGTTAGGCCTTTTAGTTATTAGACACTACAAGGAAAACAAAAACCTTGATGAAATTGTATTTGAGGTTATAAAGGAACAAATTGCCCCACAATCATTGACTACATTTCAAACAATTGCCCTTCAATGCTTAGACAATGAACGGAGTAATCGACCAAGGATACATGATGTGGTCATACAACTTAAGAAGGCATTGCAATTTCAAGTAAGTTTTGATACTTTATTTGATCAAATTCACTTCCTACTTTCTACATATTTAATATTAAAAATTTAATATGTTTTCTTTTTTCTTTGCGAAGAAAATATAGCTTGTACATTAAATGTAGAATTTTGTATATAGGAGAGTTATGAAGTATGGGAGCCTATGCTACCTGTAGACTACAAAGAAATCGTCTCGACATCAAAAACTCCACACATCTACCACTCAATCGAAATGAAAAAAGAACTCTACGACATGTTTTCCAAAGGAATCCTTCTTCAAAATGGCAAAGTGGTAACCAACTCCTTATATTTCATTTGAGTTAACCTTTTATGTTTGAATTATATATTAATTAAGACTATTTGGTGTACATACCACTCATCCCTTCTCACTCAATGCCACATTAGTGTCATATCATTCTCAAAACTCTCGTAACTAAACCACAAAGAAATTTTTTTATTTTTAAAACACAAAAAATGTGAGAAAGTGTGTGAGCCCTTTCACGGGAAGATCTAGTTGTGCTCCACGCCTAACTAGAGTAGTATGCCACGCAAGAAGGTAGTGCATGGAAAGCCCGTGAGATGTACACTACATGGTCTAATGACCAAATCCATAACACTCGAACTTTGACTCTTCATTAAATCATGATGGGAAGCTTGCTCAAAACTTGAACAATTAACTACTTGCATTTAAACATGATAGAATTTGTATTTGAATCATTTCACTTTGCAACTAGTTGTTTTCACTTGGAGCTAATGGAGAAAGGAATGAAATGATATCAGCAAGAAAGTTTTCCTACAAAAACCATACTTCACATAAGTGGCGACGTGTTTCTGAATCAAGGTTCGTATATGTTTCTCAATGTGTTTCTAAACACATGGTGAATGCTATATTCCTTTTCTCAAAAACATATATCAATAAATAGTTACATCTTTCAGACAAGTATTCAAGTTCATTACAGCAGTGCCCAAGAGTAATGCTTTCATAACCGGGTTGGCCAATGAATCGGCCATTTTCTTGGTTCACTAGTCCAAATAGGCATAACCAAACTAGTTCAATGATTGGTTATGGGTCCAGCAGGTCGGACTAGCCGGTCTCATCCGATTCTAAAAACAATGATCAAAATGACATCCAGGTGATATAATGATGTGCTCAACAACTAAAGTTGTGGGTTCAAAACCTACATCATACATGTCTATGTAGTGATTATAATTGTGCGGTTAAGACTTGAGACTGTTTTCACCGTTCAAGAAAAAAACATTAAAATTTGTTAAAGTATTGATTTACATATTTCAAATTTTTTTTATAAATATACTTGACCTATCAAGCTTTTAAATAAGTTAATTATATAATTGGTCCCTGCTATTTTTTTCGTATTCCAATATTAGTCCCATTGTAAGGTCTCGTTCCCGGAACGCTTACCAGTTGGACATTTATAACATAGATAAATTTAAACATTTTGCAGCGGAAAATATATATATTTTCATTAATAATAAAAATTGTGTCAAATAATCACATCGTTTTTTTTACATTCCAAAAATGGTATTAACACAATATCGTTCACAAAATGTGAATGCCAAACTCGAAACATTCCCAGTAGCTTATGCATCCATGCCCGCACCTTCTCAGCATCAACAATTACCTACCAACTATTATGCATACAAAAGTTAGCGATGCTGAGTGACTTTTAGTTTTAAGAAAAATACTTTTCTTTCGTTTGAAACATTTCCTTTACTTTCGCACATGATCATACATCATATATACACAGATAATAATTATTATTATCTTTCATCATCGTTCACTTCATACGTATCGCACGTGTCGTACTTTCATCTTTATCTCTCACTTTCATCTAGACCAATGTCATATGCTATACCCCAAACATTGTGCACAAAGCTAGTACTGGGCCGAAGTCTATAAATAGACCCCTAACATTGTGCACGAAGCTGACTCTGGTACCGGGGCAAGCAACGAAGGTCCCGTTTCATTCGGTCAATCACATGGATTAGTCCCCTGTATGCATCCTCATGGGTTAGCTAAACCACACACAGTTGAGCTAACAACCCCTCAATGAGTTGTGAACCTCCTTTCATTTTGCTTGCAAGACTTTCATTCATTCTTTACGTTCCATTTTTCGTTATCATTATCTTCCGCTTTCATTACATAATACTTTACTTACAATCATACATATCATACCAAGTAAAGTCATTACGTAAAATATAATCATTTGAAAACGGTTACAACATAAGATAACAAATACATACAACAACAAATCACGCGAGAACATAACCACTTACATAATAATCATCTCGCGCGAAAACTACCTATCGCACGAGAACCGTACAACGTTTATAATCGCATAACTTATCACTATCGCGCGAAAAGATGCCTATCGCGGGAGAAATACCTATCACGCGAGAACCGCCTGATTCAAACCTTGAACTATGCTTTACACTGCTCGCGCGAAAACTACAAGCCTCAAGCACAAAAGTGACCTATCGCGCCTAAAGCTATTCTAAATCAGCTTAACCCCGCGAACAACATCATCAAGCAGATAAACGTGAAGGTTGGTATGCATAATAGCTCCAAAAACATAAATCTTTCGTAATAAGGGGACTAGAAACTCACTTCTTGAAGTTTTAGCACAAAGACAACCTTCCCGAAGCCTTAGTCGTGCGAAAACTACACAACCACGCGTTAAATCCATCAATAATCTGTTCTTAGTACATAACATAGGTTACTACAAGAGTTACGTACCTCAAACGCTTCGATTCTTCACTTTCTCTTTCTAAACAACCGCTTTCTCTCTCTAGCAGCACTACATCGCGTGAGTTATGAGTCAGGCATGGGTGTTCCTTAGCTTTTATACCCAACTCAGACTTTTCGACCAGGCTTCTCGTACGAGAAGTCCCCTTCGCGCTCTTTCTGTCTTATTTCCTTAAATTTTCAGGCGTTACACCCAACTTTTAAGAAATTACATCAGTGGTCATAAGAGTTTATCAAATCGTAACACGTGTGTTTCTTAGGATGGATGGCCCTTAGTTTTATTGGGTTAAATGTGTGTGAATTGATTTTTTTAACCCTGAATTAAATGACAAAGTACTTATGTAACACCCTAGGTGAATCCCACATCGGCCGTGAACAAGACAGATTCCTGGTTCATAAGAAATGTCTGGCCTCTAATATCACAACACGTTTTGGGCGTATTGGTAGTGGATGAGAGGAGAACTCCACAGTTAAGCGTGCTCAGGTGGAGCAATCCAGGGATGGGTGACCTCCTTGGGAAGTTTTCACCCGGGCAATCAAAAGCAAATCCGTGAGCTCTTTGTGGGCAAAACGGATAATGTTGGTGGTACGAGAGGCCGGGTGTTACAGAATGGTATTAGAGCCATTTCTGTGTCGTTCGGGATAGTGGGGCAAACCTCATCAAGAATGGTGAGTCCCGGGGGGTGTTCAGAGTGACACCTTAGGCCAATCCCACATCCATAGATGGGATGGTGGGGCAAACCTTATTGAGGACGATGAGTCCAAAAAGGGGGGTGTTTGTAACACCCTAGGCGAATCCCACATCGGCCGTGGACAGGAGAGAATTATGGTTCATAAAAAATGTCTGGCCTCTAATATCACCAACACGTTTTAGGCGTATTGGCTGTGGATGAGAGGAGAACTCCACATTTAAGCGTGCTCAGGTGGGAGCAATCCAGGGAAGGGTGACCTCCCTGGGAAGTTTTCACCCAGGCAACCAAAAGCAAATTCGTGAGCTCCTTGTGGGCAAAGCGGACAATATTGGTGGTACGAGAGGCCGGATGTTACAACTTATAATAAAACTTAAAGTTATCTAGGACACACTTTTCTATAATTAGTTAATTTTATGTTAATAATATATATATATATATATATATATATATATATATATATATATATATATATATATATATATATATATATATATATATATATATATATATATATATCTATTATACCTCAGTACCACACCATCAGCTTCATTAGGACACAAAATTATATTTATCATCAACACATTCAACATCAACACAATAACATCATCGTATACCGCAACCCCATCTTTTCCCTACCGCTCCCCTTTCCCACCGGAATCGCTTGCCATCTGCGGTGGCGAAACCACAATCAGCTGCCTAGATCTACAACCCACATCCTCTTGTGCACACCCTGAACATTGCGACCATAGTCTCCCTCTATCGCCACAATAGTCTTCGAGCCGTAGTAACCCTAGAAATAATAGAGCTTGATGTTGGGGAACCCAGATCTGACACAAGCTCGACGAATTAACTAGGGGTTGGTGGTGATGGTGCTCAATATCCGATGTGAGCTTCACGAGAATCAAATGAGGGTGATAGTGTGAAGCATGGGTGAATTATCATGAGACCGGGGGCCACCAACCCCTCTTTTTTTTGTTAGTAGTGTTATTTTTTGACCTGGTAGTGTAAATGTTTGCTTCAGTAATTTAATTTCTTTATATATATATTGAGTTCACCGCTTATAAAAATCTAATTTCACCTCCCGCCACCCTATGGGATGTTCAAGCACTGCCACTATTATGACGGTTGCAGGTGATATTGAGGTGGCGGTGGCATTGGAGCTCGACGGGAATAAAATGGTGCTCGCAGCATTCGGACTTGGCCGATCATGAATAAGATCATCCTCGGCAGTCACCGATGATTGTGATGGTGGTGGTTTGGAATTGGTGGTGGCAGGCGGTGGTAGGGTGATCGGGAAGTGAGGCTGGTTGTATCATGATAATGGTCGATGGTGGTTAAGGTGATGGTGGTAGGGTGATTAGGCGATGGCGGTGGTTATTGTGACGGTGGTCAGCGGTGGTTATTGTGATTGTGGTCGGTGGTGGTAGTTGTGATGGTGCTTAGCGGTGTCTGGTTATGGTGATGGTGGCCGTTGACGATGGCCAAGTGGTGGTGGTGGTTATAGCAGTGTAAGGGTTTTTTATGGAGATAAAGAAAGAATAAGAAAAAGAATTAAAAATAATAATAATCAATATTAAGAGGGATAAACTGGTTAGTTTCAAAAACTTAACACCAAAAACTAATGACATCCATTATAGGGACCAATTATGTTATCATTTGATAAACAATTGGAAACAATGATGTAATTTTCTCAAAAGTTGAAACCAATATTACAACAAACCACAATTACCAATCGAGTAATTAACGCTTTTAAAAATAAAACTATGTGGTAACATAATAGAGAAAATTAATGATCACATACATATTTCATTTTTTATTTTTTATTTAGTTATTTTTTGAAGAGCAAATGTGCAATGCTGCTATGAAAGATACGTGTTATATTAATTGGGGTCAACTATTTGTTTTCGCACCCCAATCGCTTTTATTTTAATTTGATATGAAAAAATAATGACTTTGTTTCTTATCGCTCGTACCGGAAACTAAGAAAAAAACTATTTCATCTAAGTTGTGGGTCAAAAATATGTTATATCCTTATAGAATTAAAGTGGGCATGACGGAGCTTATATATCACTGATTTGAACTTTAATATCGATCATATAACATGTGCAGGTTTTCTGAAGTATCAAAATTGTTTGATATTTCGAATTTGAAGATTCACATTAAGATAAGAACTCAATTTCTATCCCCATCGGTGAATTACAAGGTTCAACTCATCTTTAAATTTTGTGGTATAAGAAAATCTCAAGCTAAACGGATGTATGTGAACTTAAAATACAAAATGGGGAATCAAAACTTGCATGCGTATTTCGCAACATGGAGAGAAGATGGATGGATGATGATCGAATTATTTCGATTCTTGAGTCACAAGAAAGCTACTGTCTTTGAGGTCATGATAGAAAGCTTTTCGCGATGCTATTGTGGAAGGCACTCTATCTACATTGAAGGCATTCAATTTCAACCCATTGACAATAATGCAAGTTTGAAAATACCTTAATTTGGCTCCGATCCTATATCTTTTAGTACAAGTTTATAATATGATCTGACCATTGTTATGCAGGTGGAACATGAAGAAATAACAGAAGAGCAAAAAGTCTTCAAATCAAACTTAATCAAGGATAAGGTGAAATGATTTCTTGAAAATATATTGAAAACTATGGCGTACCATATAGAAAATGAACCAAGCTTTACTAAGAAGAATCTCTATTGTAGTCTGTAGAATCAAAATATTTATTCTTGTTTTGATTATAAATACATAATCCATTGATCATTCATTAATTTCCAGTTATGGCGCTTAATGTGGCAAGCAAGTGAAGGTCAAAAGCTTTTGTTTTCTGCAAAGAAGGTTGTGTGCAACTCTTCCACTAAGGGAATCACATCAAGGTTTGAATCTTGTTCTAGTTTATTACCCAATCGATCAATTAGGCTAATTAAACACACCCTTTTATGCCAAATATATCCCCGGCCTATCGAGTAACACTTAAAAGTAAAGGGTACGTGTTGGTTTCAGGCCTCAATCACACTCGCAACACATACACGCTCAGAGGAGTTTTCTAATTCTAAACTCACACATTCATTAATACCCAAAAGTAAACTTAAGTACATACTTCTAAACACTTCACAAGGCTTCTTAATTGGTTGGTGATACAAGGTTCTGTAGTTATATCACACAGATACAGTTCGTCTTCTCTTCTTGATCGACTTCATAAAGTTTCACACTAGTCTTGGTTCCGCTTGTTGGCTCCTCCCAGTCGCATCACATAGATCTTCTCTTGATCACTCAAATCTAAGGTTCGATCACATATATCTTTAACTAGTCTTGATCACACATTCACAATTTTTTTTTCTCTCAAACGATTCACACAAAACTCTTATCTTCACTTCACACAAAAATTCTTCCTTTCATGTCTCCTCGGCTCACATAGAACCTTGTTTAGCTCACATAGAATCATGGTCTCCTTGATCTCCACCTTTTGATCCCCCACAGAACCCCTTCGACCTTGTTGCTTTGGCTCACGCATAACCCATTTTTCTCTGATCTTCTGCCCTACAGCCAAAGGTTGCTTATCTCTTGAAATCGACTTTCAAAACGACCTTCCAAACTCTTAACACCTCATGTTGGTTTCAGGCTACATTCAAAACACGTACACTGCTAGATGAGTTTTTTGCTTCTAAACTCACACATTCGTTAAATCTCAGAAGCAAACATAAATACACACCCATGCAACGTAAATAAAGGAACAAAATTTGAAATAAAATTTCTTTCTGTTGGATCAGGCCCCTATTACATACACACTCAAACTCTCGTAGAGATGATATTCAACTGAACTCACTTTTTATTCATTCATGATCAACATTACATTAAATAAGAAAAATAAACCCTGCTTTTAAAGATATGGAAAACTACTAACCCACAACTAACTACTTTGACTCAATAAACTAATAATAAACATGTGACTAAATATATTTTCTCCTGGCTCGTATTCAACTCCATGACCCGTAAATGACCCACTATTAAACCCAATCAAGATTAATCCAACACTTTCTACTCCTCTGCTTAAGCCACTCGTAGTCGTCCCATTTTCCATGTATGTCAGCTTCTCCCATTTTCACCAGCTTTTTCCGTTTTGCATGGTGTCGTCCTAGTTTTTCCCGTTTCCTTGTTTTTTCAGTTAAGTTATTATCTTAAATATATATATATATATATATATATATATATATATATATATATATATATATATATATATATATATATATATATTTTTTTTTTTTGCATGGTGTCGTAAAATTTTAAAATTCAATGGATTTATAGTTTTTTAAATAGTAGAGAATTAATAGAGTAGAAATGATTGGTTAAAAGAAATATGTTTAGTGTAGTATGTAGTGTTTAATTTGTATCATCCGAGCTTGACAGTCAAGGATTTGTGGAGAGTTAGTCGTTGGTAAATGGGTTCATTTAGTTACAATTTTATTTACATAATTAATGTAATTAATTAGATATCATAGCAAATATATAATTAGTCATCGGAATTATACACGAAAGAATAGATAGTTGCACTGATAATCTACAAAAGAGTAGGTAGCTGCACTGATTAGTTTTATAGTTGAAAGTTCTATAAAAACTAACAGTAAGATGGAGAAAAGTTCTATAGTAAAAATAATATGGCAAAACATTTATAGTCAAAAATTTTGTATGAAGTATGTGAAATGAGACATGTATCATAATGCAGATTTCATGGAGAGGTTGAGTTTCTACGACAACAAGTATTTCGCATAAAGTGCAGGGTAAAAAGTCGAATGTTATGTGCAAATAAGGAAAATGTGTGCTACCTTGTGTTCAGACTTTCAAATAAGTGTTGTGGGTTGCATGGTCCAGTCATAGTACGAAATCAATTCCACAAGAGAAGCAAAGAGAAGGGAGTTCTTTATTTTAGATCCCCAGACCCATGGAATTTACATTATACTGACTGGATTCCAGAAAAGAGAAAAGATGGATGGATGGAGGTTATTCTTTGGAAATTCAACTCAAATTATGAGCATAAAAGTGAAGATCTTTTTGTTCATCTGAAACTTGTAACTTATGAAGGAACTATGGCGGGTCTTATTATGCGCAATATCGAGTTCCGTTAAGTCTGATATCATTGAAGACAATTATATTTCCCACATATTATCTTCTTGAGGATCATTTCTTACTTATGATAGTTTAAATCGTGTTCTGTTACACATGTATAGTTTTCCTGCTCTTGCTCAAATGCAACTCAACCTAATTGGGAAGATTATATTAATCTGAAAGCAACATGTATTAGTTAATCTTCTTTTCTACTAGTTATTTTAAATACTTGATATACATAATTAGAGGAACATATGATTCTAAAACATTTTCTCCAACCAAGATTGAGGACCGGGGGATTTCATCTTCATTCTTGGTCCTTGATTATTTAAGTCTGTTCGTTTAAATTGTGGTCGATCAAGAAAGAAATTAAATTGGAGAAGTTTAGTTGTTTGTCATCATCCTCTTGTGTCGTAATCTTGTATGTTTACTGTTCACTTGTTTCCATTAAATATATTTTGGATCAGCACGAGATTTTTGTTCAATTATCTTTTAGTCAATGAGTAAGCTCAATTATTATTATAAGCATATTATTACTTTTAGGGTTAAAAATAAAGAAAAAACTAATAGTAATTAATGCATTTGGTGGTCGTTGTTAAATGTAAAGACTTAAAAACATAAAAAGGGATTTGGTGGTGCTTTCTTCTTTTTATCTGAGGAACAAAAGAAAAAGAGACCGGGTGGGGACTGAGGGGTTCTTTGCTTTTGCCGTATACACACAACAAAAGGGCTTTCTTTTGTGGTTCATTATCTGCCGTAAGAACAAAAGAAATGTTTTGTTGTGCGTGAAGTTTGGGTTCTGCCATCACCTCGTAAAACTCACGAAGAAAAAGATTTTAAGGGGTATTTTCTACCGTGGCTTGTAGGGACAAACAATTCTAGAGTAACCCTATTTGATGATTTCTTCTCCTTTGTTTTTGTTTCTAGTTTCATATGTTTAACGTTATTGGTTCAATTCCACGTATATGATGATTATTGTATGCTTTTTGTATACATTAAAAAGAACTCCATATTGCTTTATTTTGGTGATAGTGGATTTGAAGCGACTCTAATAGTCCTGTGATTTTAGACTTTTCATGCTAAAATTTAATGTCTCTTTATTGCTTTAAGATGCCCTATTTGTTTGCATGTTCATTCAGATCCGAAGAAATTTTGGTCAAACGAAGTTACTTCTACATTTGTTGTGTTGTTTACCAATTTTGGCCGCTTGTATGTTTTTTCATTAATTTTAATTTTAAAATTGTTATTTTTTTTAAAGAAACACATCTATGTTTTAGAATTGTCATGTCTATTCTATAATGTTGACATTGTTAGGTTTTCTTAAAATGAACACATTTATGTTTTAGAATTGTCATGTCTATTCTATCTTAAATTCTTTAAGAAGAAACCACATGTGATAACAAAATATTGAAAAGTTAACATAATATTTTCCATTCAAATGTGCAAGTATTTTTTATACAAGTTTTGTATTGTTTTTTATGTGGTTTAAGTTTTAATTACACTATCACCCATTTAGCACAACCGACCAGGGGTACTTTACTGATTTTCGTGCTGTTGACATCTGTAAGGATTCCTGAAGTCTGATGCAACCCAAAACAGCCTAAGTGTCTCAGCAACATGCACTAAGTACTGAAGTGAAGAATGCTTCGGAAGTTTTACACAAAGCATTAGAAAATACTCTAAGTGTAAAATCTTCCGAAGCCAAGACCAATATCTTCCGAAGCCAAACATGAAGTCTTCCGAAGCTTCAGAGACAAAGTCTTCCGAAGCTTCAGAGACAAAGTCTTCTGAAGCTTCAACCTATGAAGACAGATTTCTTCTGAAGACTTTTAGTACACATGCTTTATCTGATGTACTGTTCCATAAAGCACCTTTTCCGCTGCATCTCTGTAAAGTCACCAACTTACATGAGTTGGTGAAAAGGGCCTTGCTTTTGGTAACTGTACATTGAGGTCTTGAGTCTGTAACTTTCCACTTTATGTACTTTATCCTTTTTGTAATGTATAAGGATGTGAGCTATGGCATGTCATAGTCATAAGGTCAAAAGGCAGATATGCCTTTTGATCCTACAATTGATTTTGTTAGTGTCTAGTCAATTGTATCCAGCTGGCTTTCATAGTATAGCCAGCTGTAGGTTGTAGTATAAGTATTCCAAGTTCTTGTATCTTTTCTTTATGCTTTGTAACACTTGTAAAAGAACTTGAGAAAGCAATATACTGCCTCCTTGAAACCCATACTCTCTTGTTCTGTCTCTTACTTTACTTGTGTTCTTTGTATCACCTTTGGTTACCCAGTTCACTGTTTGATTAAAGTTTAGTTAATCTCCTCATTGTGTTGTTGTGTTGTAATTGTGTTTAAGCCCTTAAACGGTCCTGCAATTGGTATCAGAGCTTTCCAGGCTCTTGATATAAGATCTAACCATCTTAAGATCCCTCACACACACAAAAGCTAAACTCTTCAAATGGCTTCCATCTCAAAGACTGATATGGAGACTGGAACCATGAACAAATCCCCACTGATCACTCTTGATGATTTTGACACCTGGTGCATGAGGATGGAAGGCTTCATCAGGTCTCTTGATTCAAGAATGTGGGAATCTGTTGAGAATGGACCTTTCATACCCAGCACCCCCTCTGCTACTGGTGCTGGTATGATTCCTAAAGATGTGGCCAACTACTCAGATGAAGATAGAAAAAGAGTAGAGATTGACAGGAAGGCCATGACTGCTCTTCAGACTGCTCTCCCAAACTCTGTATACAGAGGTTTTAAGAAGTGCAAGACAGCCAAACAGCTGTGGGATGCACTGAAGCTGATGTATGAAGGCTCCTCTGAAGCCAAGGAGAACAAGAAAGATCTTCTGAAGCAGCAGTTTGAGAATTTCACCTTCAAAGCAGGTGAAACCATGACCCAACAATACTTCAGGTATGTTGAGATTGTGGATACCCTAGTGGATGGAGGAGTTCCTCTTGAGAACAGGGACATTGTAAGGAAGTTCATGTCCTCACTTCCTAGGCAATGGACACACTATTGTGTGGTGATCAAGAGGACTGAGAACCTTAAGACTCTTACTCTTACAGAGTTGTATGGGATTCTCAGTGGATACCAGATGGAGATGAACATGCAAGGTTCATCTGGCAACTCCAACAATCAAATGGGTTCAGCCCTTCATGTGGTTGAAAGGGACAGCATAGAACCCCAACATCATCTCATATGCTACCCTGACAACTCACAAAAGGGTCCTTTCATCACCTTCCCGGAGACACCAAGGGAGAACTTTACTCAAGGAAGCCCATTCCAAGAGACAAGTTCTTCTCAAGCCTTTGTGTCTGCAGATGAAAGCTGTGGGAATTATCTTTTCACTCTTGAAGACCTGGACTGTATCCATCCAGATGACCTGGAATACATGGAGATAGTTCAGCAGATGGCTCTCCTCACTCACAGAGCCAAGAAGTTCTACAAGAGGACAGGAAGAAGATTTCCAAGCAATGCTACCAGTGGTAAGTTTGGGCTGGATAAAAGCAAAGTAAGTGTTACAACTGTAACCTTATGGGTCACTTTGCTAGGGAGTGTAAGGCACCTAAAGCAAATGGGGGCCAAACACAACCCAGACCAAACTACACTGACAAAGCCCCTCAGGCTGAGAAGACAAAGCAACATGCTGCTGTTGCTGTTGAAGAGGGAGGCTTTGACTGGAGTTTTCAGGTGGAGGATGCTTCTCCAAACCAAGCACTGATGGCTGACCATGATGAAGCCAAGGTATTGGAACATCTTTGCTCCCCTGAATGCATTGCTAAAGTAAATAGATACAGGTCCTACAACCTAGAGATGAGATCTGATCTTGAGTCATTAAACATATTAAAATCTGATTTTAGAAAGTCTGAAAATGATTACAAGTTAAAGATAGAGGACTTGGAGAAAACCATTTCAGTACTAAAACATGAACATACAGATTTTAGAACTCAGATCCAAGATCTCATCACTAAGTTGACTGAGTGCCAGGCTGAGCTTGTGATCAGCAAAGCCAAGGCAGAGAAGAGTGTTCTTGAAGAAGAGACCTTCAAGAACATGATATCCTCATCCCTGCACAACAAGGTTTGTTATCAAAATAGACAGGGACTGGGATCAAATGAGATAGCTCCTCCACACACAATCTTGTCTGTAAGATCTCCTAGGTGTGGAACTTGTGAAGATGAGCTTCCTCTCATAGATCCTGTAAGTGAGGATGATGAAGAAGTGATAGTGAAGAATTCCTCTGAGAAGAGTGAAGAAGAGGATTCTTCCAAGGGCCACTATCCTTCTGAGGAGAAGAAATCAACTGTGATGACCAAGTCCAAGAGAAAGAACTTGATCAGGAAGAGCAAAAGGAAAGCAAAGAAAGCTCAAGAAATCAAGGCTACTTTTGATGCTAAGCAGAAACAAGTTTTTATCTCTGCAGGTTTCAAAGTAGTAAGGACTGAAGACATCAACCAAGACTCCTCAGCTAAGAGTCATGGTTCTTGTTCAAATCATCTCAGTGCAAAGAAGAAGACTGAGCTGCTGTGTACCACTGCTGCACAGCCTGGACCATCAAACTCCAAGAACAGTTCACAGCCCAAAGGAACTGTCTCAGCATCTACCAAGATGAAGGTGGAGAAGGGATGTGACCAAAGCCAGTCTTGCTCTCAAAAGGAGACTTCTTTGAAGAAGAAAATGTTGTGTGTTATGTGTGAAAGTACTTCTCACATTGCTAAGGATTGCCCATACAATCCTAAAAGTACTGTCCACATGACCAAAACAAAGACTTCAAAGAGTCTCAAGAAGTCTCAAGCTTCGGAAGGAAAGTCTGTTTCCTTCGGAAGCTCCAAATCAAAGAAGAAGGTAAATGGAAAATTACCTTCGGAAGCAAAGTTGGTCTCGGAAGAAAGGAGTTCTTCCGAAGCACTGAAGTCTGCTGCAGTGACTGTAGATTCTTCCGAAGGATCAGTCATCAAAACTTGTGAAGTTCCAAAAGCTTCTAAGGTTTTGAAGGTCAAGTCCAAGACTCCAAAGGTGGTGTGGAAGTCTAAGAAAGACCAAATGACTGAGGTTCTCCATCAACAACAGCTGAAGATCCCCATAGTACAACCATAGGATCTATTACTGTTGCATTACCTTCTATTACTCTTAATGAGCCCAAGACAAGTAAGGCTTGGGTTTCCAAATGTAACTAATCATTTTCTTTGTGCAGGAACAGCTCAAGACAAACAGGAATGTCTGGATAATTGACAGTGGCTGTTCCAGGCACATGACAGGCAATAGGTCTCTACTCCATAATTTTGAGAGAATTGATGGAGGACCAGTTGCTTTTGGAGGAGATGAAGGTGGTTACATTTCTGGAAGGGGCAAGGTCACAAATGGTAAGCTCAGCATTGAGAAGGTAAACTTTGTTAAGGAGCTTGGGTACAATCTTCTGAGTGTATCCCAATTTTGTGATCAGAGTCATAACATGCTCTTTACTGAGCATGAGTGCATTGTTCTCAAGCCTGGTGTGGTCATTCCTCATGAGCATATCCTGCTCAGAGCCCCCAGGAAAGGGAACATGTACAAGATGGATTTGCAAGAAACATCTCCCTCTGGAGAAGTTTCATGCTTTCTATCTAAAGCAAATAGTGATGAGTCTTTCCTATGGCATAAAAGAATGTGCCATGTAAACTTTAAGAACATGAATAAATTAATTAAACATGATCTGGTAACTGGAATGCCAAAGAAAGAGTTTACAAGTGATGATCATTGTGTTGCATGCCTGAAAGGGAAGCAACACAAGGTATCTCACAAGCCTAAGGAAAAGAACTCCATCACTACTCCCCTACACTTGTTACATATGGATCTCTTTGGCCCCACCAGTGTAATGAGTTTAGGAAGGACCTCTTACTGTCTGGTGATCACAGATGATTTTACAAGATTCACTTGGGTCTTCTTCCTTAGAACTAAGGATGAAACCCCTGAGATTCTGAAGAATTTCATCTTAAAAGTTGAGAATCAATGTGATCACAAGGTCAAAACCATAAGATGTGATCAAGGAACTGAATTCAAGAACCAAATCCTTGATACATTTTGTGATGAAAAAGGTATTACAAGACAATATAGTGCTCCCAGGACTCCTCAGCAAAACGGAGTTGCTGAGAGGAGAAACAGGACACTTATTGAAGCTGCAAGAACTATGTTGTCTGACTCTAAACTGCCTATCACCTTCTGGGCAGAGGCAGTTAATACTGCTTGCTATGTGCAAAACAGAGTTTTAGTAGTTAAGACACATGGTAAGACTCCTTATGAACTTTGGCACAAGAGGAAACCTTTCATTGGTTTTCTCAGGTCATTTGGATGTCCCTGCACCATCTTGAATACCAAAGATCAAATTGCCAAGTTTGCTGAGAAATCAGATGATGGACATTTCATTGGATACTCTTCCCAAGCTAAAGCTTATAGAGTATACAATCTCAGAACTAGAATTGTTGAGGAGTCAGCCAATGTGACTTTCAATGAGCACACTCCTTGTGTGGCTGGTTCTGGTCCGGATTGGCTGTTTGATCTTGATTTAGTTACCAACTGTTTTAACAAATCTTGTGAGCATGTTTCAGGATCTGCAGAAAATCTAAATACAGGTGATCCTGATCCAAGATTTGAGCTAGGAAGACCTTCAACTCATACATCTTCAGCTCCAGTTGGAACTACTTCAGCAAATGAGGTTTCTATCAGCACAACAATGACAAATTCAGCTGATACATCTGGCATGCCTTCAAATTCCAGCTCAGAGGCCTCTCAACCAGATAAAGACACCTCACTTGTAGAAGACAACAATGGTGATGGTGATAGTGATCAGGAATTTCTTGATGCTAATAACCATACCATAGATGACAACATCAATGATGTCTCACACTCATTGGATCAAGTTAATCTTGATAAGTGTGATAATGTGGAGGGTGAATCTTCCAGACCAGATCTAAATTTCTCAAATTTAGATCTTTCTCAACAACTTGCTGTGATCCCTCAGCTAAGGATCCACAAGTCTCACCCCACCACAAACATCATTGGAGATGTTGTCACAGGGGTAAGAACAAGAGGACAAACCCATGAAGCAAATGTTTGTCTTCACTCTTGTTTCTTATCTCAGATAGAGCCCAAGAAAGTTGATGAAGCTCTAAAGGATGGAAGTTGGGTTGAAGCTATGCAACAAGAGCTGCTTCAATTCAAAAGGCAGAAAGTTTGGAACCTTTGTCCTCTTCCTCATGGGAAGACTACCATTGGAACCAAATGGGTTTTTAGAAATAAGAAGGATGATAGAGGAATCATCATCAAGAACAAGACAAGACTAGTTGTTCAAGGATACACACAAGAAGAAGGGATTGACTACACTGATGTCTTTGCTCCTGTAGCAAGACTTGTTAGGATATTCCTGGCATTTGCTGCATCCAAGAACTTCAAGGTCTACCAACTTGATGTAAAGTGTGCTTTCTTATATGGAGTGATTGATGAGGAGGTTTATGTCAAACAGCCACCTGGTTTTGTAGACCCTGATCATCCTGATTATGTCTGCAAGCTTGACAAAGCTCTTTATGGGCTGCATCAGGCACCCAGGAAGTGGTATGAGACACTATCTGAGTATCTTTGTAAACATGGATACAGAAGAGGTACTATAGATGGAACTCTCTTCATCAAAGGACAGGGAAATGACTTATTGCTGGTTCAAGTATATGTAGATGACATCATCTTTGGTTCAACTAATCCAAAGCTCTGCAAAGACTTTGAGAAGCTGATGAAAGACAGATTTGAGATGAGTTCAATGGGAGAACTCAACTTCTTTCTGGGAATTCAAGTGAAGCAGGTTGAAGATGGCATCTTCATAAGTCAGTCAAAGTATGTTCAAGACATACTCAAGAGGTTCAACATGACTGATTGTAAGATTGCTAAGACACCCATAGCCAGAAACCACTCCCTTGGTCCAGATCTTGAGGGGGAGTGTGTAGATGAGCACTTATACAGGGCTATGATTGGGTCTCTTATGTATCTTACAGCTAGCAGGCCTGATATCATGTTTGCTACATGTATTTGTGCAAGATATCAAGCCAACCCTAAGATGTCTCACTTAATCACTGTGAAAAGGATTTTAAGATACCTCAAAGGTGCTTCAACACTTGGTCTATGGTATCCAAAGAATCCAAATTTCAATCTGTATGCCTATACAGATAGTGATTATGGTGGTTGCAATATGACTGCAAAGTCTACATCTGGGGGATGTCAATTCCTTGGTGGAAGGGTGGTCTCATGGCAATGCAAGAAACAATCCTGTGTGTCTGCATCAACTGCTGAGGCTGAATACATTGCTGCTGCAAGCTGCTGTGCTCAAGTGCTTTGGATTCAAAATCAGATGCTGGACTATGGATTTAACTTCAAAGAGACTCCTATCCACATAGACAACAATAGTGCTATCTCTATCACTGAGAACCCTGTGCAGCACTCAAGGACCAAACACATCAACATCAGGTATCATTTAATAAGAGATAACTATGAAAAGGGATTAATTAAACTAGTCAAAGTTCATACAGATGAACAATATGCTGATCTGTTCACAAAAGCTTTTGATGAACAGAGATTTAAGTATCTGATATCAGCTATTGGGATGATTAACTTTGAGTAGACTTTTTTTAAAACTAATTCTAATTATTTCTTCTTAAAATATGTGTGTCCTAAGTTGTCTAGTTCATCACTTTCATAAGCTCATGTTTTCTTTGGATGTAAAATTCTTTTTGAAGACTTTCCTTAGATTCTTGAAAATTTTTGATACTTCGGAAGATAAAATTTTATCTTCGGAAGAAAAACATGTCTTCAAAATAAATAACTGTCTAAGAGATTTTACCTTCGGAAGAAGTCAAATTCATCTTCCGAAGCTTAAAATTCTTATCTCAGACACTTATTTATTTTTAAGGACCTTTTCCTTCCGAAGCAAAATTAACCTTCGGAAGCTTTGTTTATTTCTATACAAAGCATTCAAGGGTTTATTTCTCTTCCGAAGCATAAATCTTCAAGACTCTCAGGAAAATCTTCCGAAGCCATTTTAGCTTCGGAAGCTTTTTCAATCAAAACTTCCGAAGACAAATAAACTTCGGAAGCTTTTCGAATTCCAAGAAAACTACTTTTTGAGCAAAAGTAAACTACCTTTTCAGAGGTGGGACCGACTTTCGGATTTCAAAGTTTATCCTCTTTCATTAACTTTGGTTCAAATCCCTTTTCACATAAATACCCAACGGTTCCCCCTCTTTCCCACTATCTTCCTCAATTCTACTGTTTCTCTAACCTAATTCTCTAAACCGCCTTTGCTTTCTACCTTTCTTCACCCTTAAGCTTCTGAAATGGCCAACCTTAACCGCAGAAACAACCCTGATTTCTCCATGCAACTTCACAGGCAACATAATCAAGTTGCTCTGTTAAGCTCTGAGAAAGATGCAAGTTTCTCAGAGATTTGCCAATTCTTGACTCTGTCAAACTACTTCACCTCCCTGACCATTGATCCTACTCTATATGAGGATCACTTGCTTGAATTCTGGAAGACCTGCCAAGAGGTCATTATGGATGGGGAGAAGGCACTGTCTGCCACAGTGCAAGGGAGGACAATCTTCATCACTCCGGCCATCATTAATCAACATTTGCAGCTGGATGATGAAGAAGGTGAGGTGTCCTTCCCAAAAGAAGCTGTTAATCATTCTTTTGAGCAGATGGGCTATGAGGGAGATTTCTCTGTAAAGACCTTTAGGAAAGGGAAGGTCTCATCCCAATGGAAATTCCTGCTCCATGTGGTTATCCACAGCTTGTCAAACAAGCATGGTGGATGGGACCAGATTCCTGAGGATCTCTCCTTTATAGTTCATGGAATGGTTCAGGGGGTCAAGTTCAGGTATTCACAATTTGTTTATACTAATTTACTTGCAAACTTAGACTCCTTAGAGTATTACATGTTTCCTAGATATGTTCAACACATTCTCAACTGTGAACTGGGCTCACAGTTGAGGGAAACAAGTAATATTCTTAAATTGGGACAGATGAAGCCCGGCATCTTTAAAATAATGAAGAAGCCAACTGTAGGCTTCTCAGGGGTAGAAACAGCCCTAGTCCCAAAAATGTTAGAGCTCATTGCTCAAGGTGACAACCTAGCAACACAAGCTAGTGTTGAACCCACACCTCTTTTGTCCTTACCATTAAAAAGACCAGAAATCACCCTCACCTACCAAAGAAAATCCAAACGAACCCCTGCTCAGGCTATTGAGTCTGTGCAGGCCCCCAAATACTCAACCTTACAGGAAGAAGTGGACACTAGAGCTCCCACTTCTCCTGAGGAGCAAACCACTCCCATTACTTCACCTATCAGGGCTGAGGTTCCTCAAGCTCACCCTGATGAGCTCACTAGCCCAACAACCTTAAGCCTTCACTCTGAGTCTCAACACTCAAGTGGACAACCTTCAGGGGACAGCTACCATCCCCAGCCTTTGGATCTCAACCAACCAATTCCCAACCTATCCTTTTACACTGATGAAGACTTAGGATTCAGTGAGTACCATGAGTCTCTCTTCTCCTCCCCTACTCAAAGAGAGATGAGTACCTCTGACTCTCCTCAGTCTATCCCCCATCAGTCACCTATTACTGAGGTGGACACTTCTGAACCTGTTCAGGATGTCCATATGGAAGAGGCTCTCACTTTTGAAAGTGATTACATCATTAAGACCTCAACCATGGCAACTCAGCCCATTGGCATCTCAACTGAGGCTGCCAGTGAGCAGAGGAAAACCAGCAGCCAAGAAACTCAAGCTGGTGGTGAGAGAGAGGACTTTGGTCCAATCATCTCATCCCCCAATGAATCTTCTGATGAAGATGAGGGGAATTTGAGACTAAAGGTGCAAAAACTGTCAAAAACATGCACCTATTTAGTCTCTAAGGTTAGTCACTTGGAATCTCAGGTGACTACCCTGCAAAACAGGGTCAATGATCAGCAACTCCAGATTTCATATCTGCAGGAAAAACTAGCTGGGAGACCTTTAAGGAGAGCTCAACCAGGAACACAAGAACCTGTGGAAGTGATTGACTTATCCTCCAGCTCACCTATGCAAGTGGGTGATGCTACCAAAAAGGGGGAGAAAGTTGTTACAACCACAGAACCTGGGAGTTCTTCAGAGAGAATGGACATAGAGGACTCACCATCCTCACTTGCTGTTGTGCATTCTCAGCAACTTCCTCAAGTTCACATTAATGTGGACTCTATAGACTCTCTCATCAGGAGTCTCTTTGAGGAAGGTATACCAAGGGCTGTCTCATCTCCACCACAAGGAACTGGCAACACATCATAAGGTGGAGGTATGATGATGACAGGAGAGCCCTTATACTTCAGAGAGTTCAAGGCCAACAAGAAGTTTTTCAATTCCAAAGCCTGAGCTTCTATGAAAGACTGGATTTAGTCAACTTGCCACTTGTCAATCCAAGCAATTCAAGACAAGCTGACAGGCTGGCTCAAAGAATCCAAGACAGGATCCTTGCAGAGTTACTCTAAGAAGGAGACTTAGGGAATCAGGCAATGTCATCGGTCAACTGGATGTTGAGGTGGACCCTAAGATTAGTTTCATAGGGGAAACTTGACTGAAGGCCCAGTGGCAGAACCTGAGACCCCTGTCTCATCATCAACAACTGCTGCAGAGGTCCAAACTCCATCTGAGACACCTGCTGGTGAAGGTGTTTCTCAGCCTCTCTCTGGCCAGAGCATGGAAGCTACTCCAAGCAATGAAGGCCAAGCCTCAATCCACCCTGAGTCACAAAGGTCTGTTGGTGACAAAGGGAAAAGGATAATGACTCCTGAGGAAATTGAGGAGGAAGAGAGAGAGAGGAAAAGGAGACTAAGGGGAGAAAGTTCTACTGGGTCATCTAGCTTCATGCAAGCTGCAATCAGGGCTGCCCCCAGACCAAATACTCAAGATGATGAGTTAAGGGCAGTCAGGATTACCTACTTACAGACCAGGAACTATGACATTGATGAAATCATCTCCCTCCCCTTAGAAGAGTTAAATGAACTGGCTGACATGGAAAAGTCAAGAGAGTTGAAGGAGAAAGAGGATGCAAGGATACTTCTCCAACTCAAAGAGGAGAAGAGACAGAAAAGACTTTACAAGCATGCTCCCACTCTCTCACCAGTTCAAGAAAGTCCTGCACAGGAAGATGTGGCTCCACAAGAACCTCAGGTAGATAAAGAAGAAGATAGGATCAAGATGATCAACTACCTGAGTGCCACAGGCTTCTATCAGGCAGATGCACTTCTTCCCTTGTCCTATGACTTCATTGAGTTCGAGTATCTAAAGCAACTTGAGCTTGAGTTAGTCAAGGAAAGAAAGACAACTAAAAGGAAGCTAAGGGAAGAAGCTGCAAAGTCAAGAGCCATCATTCAAAAGAATGCAAAGAAGTCTGCTGACAGACAAAGAATGGTGAGCTTCTTGAAGCTGTATGGATTCTCCGGAAGGAGACTTGGCCCCATGTCTCTATCCACTATGGATGAGCATATTAGGGTGATCAAGCAGAAGATTAAAAGTGGAGAACTCATTGACTTGCACTCTCTTCCAAGTCAAGTCCCACCTGAAGTGGAGGTCAAGTTTGAACAACCAGAGACACCTCAACCAGCACCTCCAGCTGAGCCTCAGCAAGCTTCATCTTCTGATCCTAGGCAGGGTCAAACTCCCTCTCCTTCTGAACCTGTGAGGGAGGAACACCCAACTGAGAAAGACACTGATGATCAACATGGTGCTGCAGACCAGTCTTCTCAGTTAAAGACATCCAAGAGGAAGAAGAGGATGGCTTCTAAACCAAAGACTAAAAGAAGAAGCCAAAGTCATCTACCTCTGCACCTCAGGCTGAATCAGATCAACCTGAGGAAGTGCATGATGAGGCAGCCCAATCAACTCCTATTCAAGTGGCTCCTCTAACTAGTGAGACACCCATCTTGTCCTGGACTTACTCTACCAATCCAGAAAGATGGAATGTTATCAGAGATCAAGGTGTTGAGAATGTCTACTCATGGCAAGACATAATCAACTTACCTCTGCATGATCTCTTTGAGATGAGAAGATACTATGAGAGTCTTGATGATCCTGACCATCTCATGAAGAAAGGAATGGTCCTGATTGTACTGAAGACTACCAACATTTGAAGATCTTCTAAGTGTTTTGGTAGCATCAGCCTAGGGGGAGTTTGTAAGGATTCCTGAAGTCTGATGCAACCCAAAACAGCCTAAGTGTCTCAGCAACATGCACTAAGTACTGAAGTGAAGAATGCTTCGGAAGTTTTACACAAACATTAGAAAATACTCTAAGTGTAAAATCTTCCGAAGCCAAGACCAATATCTTCCGAAGCCAAACATGAAGTCTTCCGAAGCTTCAGAGACAAAGTCTTCCGAAGCTTCAACCTATGAAGACAGATTTCTTCCGAAGACTTTTAGTACACATGCTTTATCTGATGTATTGTTCCATAAAGCACCTTTTCCGCTGCATCTCTGTAAAGTCACCAACTTACATGAGTTGGTGAAAAGGGCCTTGCTTTTGGTAACTGTACATTGAGGTCTTGAGTCTGTAACTTTCCACTTTATGTACTTTATCCTTTTTGTAATGTATAAGGATGTGAGCTATGGCATGTCATAGTCACAAGGTCAAAAGGCAGATATGCCTTTTGATCCTACAATTGATTTTGTTAGTGTCTAGTCAATTGTATCCAGCTGGCTTTCATAGTATAGCCGGCTGTAGGTTGTAGTATAAGTATTCCAAGTTCTTGTATATTTTCTTTATGCTTTGTAACACTTGTAAAAGAACTTGAGAAAGCAATATACTGCCTCCTTGAAACCCATACTCTCTTGTTCTGTCTCTTACTTTACTTGTGTTCTTTGTATCACCTTTGGTTACACAGTTCACTGTTTGATTAAAGTTTAGTTAATCTCCTCATTGTGTTGTTATGTTGTAATTGTGTTTAAGCCCTTAAACGGTGACCAGGGGTACTTTACTGATTTTCGTGCTGTTGACATCAACCTTCAATGCCATTCAGTTGTTCCATAGAGAAGAAAACATACACTACCGACTGCTACTACCATAGTCTCTACTACCGGGTTTAGATCTTTAGGCGGAAAAACTAGTCGAAACTAATGTGCACAGAAGTGGTTGAACCCACCCATTGTCGCCGAGATTCGGAGATGGCAAGGCGGCCAGATGTAGGTCGCTGAACCCACAATCAGCAGTCGTGCCTTCGGTGACAAAAAAACTAAGCATGAAAAGACGAAGACCCAAGGCTAAGATGAAGGCTGAGACGAGCATTTGACCATGGAAGCCAGGATACGACGATGAATGCAATGTCCTGAAGACAAATCCATCATCCATATCTGATGGTGATGATGATGATGATGAATCAAATATATTTTTAGTAAGAAGTTATATGAAAATTAAGGATGTACATTTAGATATATGGCTTTCAAAAAAACCTTCAATTATATTTTACTTGAGAATCAAATCTGTGGTTGTCTTCTGTAATTAACTCATAAGTCTATTACACAATAGTTAAACTTAATAAAACTATATTATACAACAATTAAAATACATGTGTCTTTTTTTTTAAATTTGTTTCTTTAAATAAATATATCTTATAGTTTTCAAAAAAAGTCTGTATTTGACGTTTCAATCTCAAGTTTTGTTTTATGCTATAGTGTGCAAGACATTATACTTTTTCCATTGCAACTTTATACCTATATATTATTACTTAACCACATAAATGTCACAAGCGCAATACGCATTGTGTAACAAAAACTTGCCATTAATCATGTTAATTTCATCATACATATCCGACGCAACTAAGCAAATCTTTTAATTAAATTCCCTTTTAAAATTGTTATGCCGCAACATGCTATGCATCTTATTTTTGTTAATTGTTTATATATACTTAAGTGTGTTAACATTCATATTGTAATGCGTGTAACAAGTTTGCAAATGAGATATTACGGGTTGTCACGCCGCAGCACAAGTGTACGGAAAATAACTGACTCACATCGTGTAGTGGCAGGGTTAAGAAAGCTAGTTCATTTTTAATAAATTCATGTTTGGTCTTGTGCTTGTGCTTGCTTATTATAATGGGTTTCTTACAAGTGGGTTGTTGATCATAGGCTGTGGTTTCATAGAGGAATCTAGAAAAGAAGAAGGGCTCGAGAGTTTTCACATAAACTTGCTAATTCTTTCCAATCATATAAACACTCTCTCTTACATACACTTCCTCAATCTTTGTCTCAAGCATCTTGTCTGAGTTTTTAAGTTGATCTCAACGTGCAATACATTATTGATGTATTGCATGTTTGATCCTGATTGCAACATAATTAGGAGAATCAGTTTTAACTGCAGTTCATCTGCATTCTTCATTTGTGTTCTTGTTCTCTAGACATATTTCCCCACTATAGTTTATCTGCATTTTTCACTTGTGTTCTTGTTCTCTAGACATATTTGTATCAGATTTAGCATTTACATTTATTCTTAAGTATATATATAAAAATTTCATACTTTTAACATGGTATTAGAGATTGGGTGCTCTTGATTCTTTTTCTGAAAACTATTTAGTGGTTTTGATGAAATCAGTCGAGGGTTTCTTGCGATGTTGTTTTCATCTTGACTTGATGTCTCATCAAACCTTTGATTCAAGTTCTAATATGTTTTGATTTCAAAAATGAAAACCTATTTTTGTAGTTTGACTAGCTTGATTAGTCATGCAAAAAACCCTAGATATGAGTTCTTCTTCTATGTTTTTATAGTATCTTGAATACCCTTATTTTGCGTGCTTATACTAATTCCTATTGACCTTTCAGTTGGCAATTTGTCTTCCTCATGTTGTTCTTGAGATAATTGTTAGTGGTTAAAGGTTGTCTCGACTCTTAACAACAACGTTATCTCGACTTTTATTGCTATCAGTATTGTTGTCAGTGGAATTGCTATCCTCGCTTCGATGCTCTTTGCATTCCTCTTACAAAGTGCTCAATAAAAGTCTTTTTCTTTCACATTTGGAGTACTTTGTAAAGTTCTAAAATCTTTGTTTTTGCTTTCATTTGATAAAAGTAGTGTGTTGATTGGTTGTTCTCAGTGCACCTTTACCGGACCACCCTAGCAGAGTGTCTGTTCTTCATGCTCTTAGGCTATATGCTAGTTATATGCTTCTTACCTAGTTGATTGATTTTATTTGTATTCCTATAACATATATTTTGCATGTATTTTACATTCTTGATCTGTATGAACTTTTTTCCCTTCTCTTGCAATCAGTTGGACTCGCCAAACTCCTTATCTATCCATGGCCGGTCTTCATAAAAGAGACTTGGAATCTGGTCACTGGATAGGCTTCGTTAACCCGTTTGGATTAACCTTAAAAGTGTGTGCTTATGTGATGTCTATGTTTTTATCCTTAAGAATTCATCATGATTGTGTCTAAAGAAGTCTTTCAAAATCAAATGAGCAACCTAGACTTTAGTGATCCTCTATACCTTCACTTAGTGTAATAGAAAACTATTCAATATAGGCATGTTTAATGAAACTCACTCTTCTAGTAAAAAATAAAACATGATTCATAGATAAAACATGTGTCAAATCAACAAGTAATCCTACCCTTGCTAGACATTGGGAGGTGCAACTCTATTGTACTCTCATGGATTCTTAATTCCATCTGTGATGAGTTGTAAGTTGGTCAAGCTATAAGATTCTCAATGTCACAAAACTTTGGAAAGTAAAAAAGATAAGCACATGACAACCACCTCAACTTGCGTAAAAATAGACAAAACTATAACTATCCATCAACTCATGAACATCAAACCACGATTACAAAACCAATCATAACCAATGACAAGAGAGATTCATGACAAACACCATGGTCTTCTCAAATATAAGCATAAGGATGCATATTTACCTAATTCTATTAAGCATACAACCTTCATTTACTTTTCCTAATTAAATGTCACAAAATACACATAAAAGATGCAATTATATGCGTAATAGTTGTAAGAACATAAAGTTTGTTGATACATGTATGTACCTAGATCATGATATGAATGTAATAGATCTTGTTTTTGTGATACTGATGTAATGTTTAGAATGTTAATGAAATGATATTGGTTGTTTGTGATTTATGATGTTTAATATTTCATTAATGAGTCGATGTTGAATTGGTTAAATAGGTTTGTGATTGTTTGAATTGATACACATAATGTTATATTAATTAATACATTCAAACTTAACACAATGAAGTTCTCATGCGAATGGCCCATGCGAATGGACCACACGCATGAATAACTCCATACGAATGACCCAGTCGCACGACTGAACCAGGAGACTGGATCAGTCGTATGATTGTAACATAAGATTGGCTCAGTCGCACGACTGAACACTCAGTCGTGCGGATGGATCAACCGCATGGTTCAATCGCACGATTGAACCATATGAATGGTTCAGTCGCACGAATGAACAATACTAACCTATAAATACAACCCAATTCGTGGAAAAACGTAAGCATTCATTCTATTTCGACTCCAGACGTACTCTAGCCGTCCAGAAGCCTCCAAGTTCATACTCCAAGTTCATAAAACGCTGTAGATCGATTCCTAATCGATTCTTAACGTTTGATTCAATACTTTATTGATTCTACGTGCGTTCTCACTGATTGGATCGCCAATCAAATTGGATTCCGCACTATTTGGTTTGGTTTACACGTTAATCATTCGGTATTTCGTTCAAATACCAGGTTCAAACAAGTGGTATCAGAGCTTTGGCTCTTGATTACGTGTGATTCAATCAAGTTTGATACAAAGTTTGTGTTTTTACTCTAAAAACACAATCTTTTTGTGTCAAAAGTTGTCTTGGACGTCTCTTGCTCATCAAGTTTCGGTTTCTACGGCCTTAGGCGATTAGGGTTGGCGAAAATTCGAATTTTTACGGCTAAAACACGCTTAACCTAGAAATTTTCGCAAAACAGCAGCTTCAGTCGCACGACTGGACTTCATTCGCATCTTCCAGACGCACGGTTGGACCTAGTCGCATCTTCATTCGTACGACTGAACCATCCGTTCACAGTGTTCATACGCATCAGTTTCATTCGCACGACTGGACCAATCGCTTAGTTCAGCCGCACGATTGAACCAGTCGCATAGTTCATTCGCACGGATAGCACATTCGCATCACCTAGTCGCACCAGTTTGACAGATTGTTTAGTAACATAAAGTAAATCGAGATGGAAGATCAGATGTCAGCGTTTACTGTCGGGAAGGACTCAAGAATCCAGAACCTATTGTTACTTGAGAGTGAGGTGGGGAATCATAATAAACCACCAAAGCTCTTAACGTTAGATGAGTTTCCCCACTGGAAACAACGTTTTGAGATCTACCTCAAAGGAGTGGATCCAAATTAGTGGGAAGCTATCGAGATAGGGTACAATATGCCGGTGGGAGCCGATGGGGTAAAGCTTACTTTGGGAGGGATGACTGATGCTCAGAAAGTTAAGTATAATGCAGAGAAGAGAGTCTATGCATTGATCACACAGTCTATTCCTAAAGATATTTTCCACCAGTACTCGGAGAATAAACAGGCCAAGAAATTGTGGGATGAGCTGGAAAAGAGATATGACGGGAATGCTTCGCTGAAGGCAATTAAAGCTAAGGAGCTGAAGAAAGAATTTGACAACTTCTCATCGATGGGAAATGAGAGTTTGGACGATGTTATTGATAGATTCTACCATCTGATGAGTGAACTGCATACACGTGGGGTTGCTACTACCATGGAAGAAAAAGTGTCAAATTTTGCAGACGGATTGCCAGAAAAGTGGGCTTCATTTGTATCAAATCTGAGACAGAATGAGATGCTGGCAAAGTTGGATATCAATGACTTCATTCTAAAGCTGCGAGAAGAAGCACTTAGGATGAAGTACCGAGCTCAGAAGTCTTCGTACACTCAGAATCCAGCTTTGTACAATGCCACTCCTCAAGCTAAGACATCTGGAGCACCTCTTCAGACTACATTTGTGTCTAGCTCATCTGGTCCTTCACAAGTTTCTCCTTTAGGATCAGAAACGTCAGGGTCTTCTTGTACCCATTACATTGGATCTGAAGCAAATGCTACTAGACCGAAGACCGAGAACCTCGGTAATGTGAAGTAGCTCAAGAGCACATGGATCTCTTGGAAGCAGTGGTTCATTCCTATGATGGACTGGTTGCTGGGAAGATTGGAAACTGCCATCTGGCAGATGAGGACTACGAGCAGGTGGATGAAATGGAGCTAGAGAGAATGGACATTATATGGGCCTTAGCAAGTGCTGTCCGCAGGGCGAAGAAGTTTGTGAAAAAGACCGGACAAAACTTGGTTGCTACTAAGGATACCACATTTGGCTTTGACAAGAGTAAGGTGACCCGCTTCAACTGTGGAGAGAAGGGGCACTTCAAAAGAGAATGTGTGAAGCCAAAGAATACAGGGAACGGGAACCCATTCTCGTCCTTCACTCGTCAAGACAAGCAAGCTAGCAGTTCTACTTCATCAAGCAAGGATTCAAAAGCCTTGACAGCTCATGATGATGAAGGTCAGGACTAGAGCTTTCGGTTTGTCTCTCCAGGGGAATCAAATATTGCAAGCGTAGAAGACTTATACGATGATTCCGCGAGTGAAGGAGATATTGCAGTTGAGATAGCGATGTCAAATAGTGAAGAGACAACTTCAACTGAGGTCAGCTACAAGCCTGAAGAAGGGACATCCACAGCAGAGACAGAATCACCAGAACCAGAGACATCTGATGCTGCGATGATGGATAACTCTTCAGAATCTTCTCAGGTAAGTACCACTGACCAAATGTTTCAAAATCATGCTTGTTCTGATTGTAATACATTTAGAGATAGCATAGATCAGAAATTTGCTAGGTTACTAGATCATAATGATAACTTAGTAAAGGATTTGCAGCTGTGCACTGAGGCTAATAGAGTTTTAAAAAAAATGAGCATAGTTACAAAGAAAAGATAGACCTTTTGACTAAACAGCTTAGGGAAACTGAAGTAGTTGCATTTAACCAAGCTAATGACATTAGGTACTATTTTAACTCCCTAGAAGACACTAAGAAGCAAAAGGCAGTTTTAGAAGTAGAAGTTAACTCTTTAAAGCAAAAACTGCACAGTTGGACAAGTTCATCACATATTGTCCAACACTTAGTGAGAGAACGTAACAACAGGGAGGGTTTGGGTTATAAAGTGGTTCCACCACCACCAGAGACCTTGATGAACACTAAGAGTAGACCAATAAATAATAACCCCATCAAGGATCATGTGGTGTCTACTCCTCTTGTTAGTGATCCAGATTCCTCATGTTCATCAATTGAATCTGGAACAAAACAAAAGGAGGCCACTTCAAAGGCAAAGGGTAAAATGCCTTGTGTTAATCTGGAAAAAGAATTTGAAAAGGTTAATAAAGTCAGGGTCAAACAAAGTCAAATCAGAACCTAAAAAGACTGTTAATGTTAATCTTTCATAAGTTTCATGTCAAAAACCAGTTAACCAAAAAGAAAAAGATGTTAAACATGTTAAAACAATTAATTTTGTTAAACAAGAGAAAACATCAAAAGAAACAGAGTCAAAACCCAAACTAAGTGATGTTACTAGGGTGTCATACACATTTCCACAAAGAAAGTTTAATCATAAAGTTGATAGCAGGTCATGCTACAACTGTGGAGAGTGTGGTCACATTGCTTCCTTTTGTCCTTACTATCAGACACCTAGGAAGAAGATTGAACTTCAGGATTCAAAACCTAGGTCTTCTAAGAGGAGTTCTTTAACTCCACCTAGAAGAACTAGTGAATCCAAAGTTCAACCCATGATAATAAACAGGCATTGCACAAATCTGGCTTATGGAAAGAGAAGTCATCCTCTGTGTCTGATAATGATGACAAGAAGGAACCTGAGCTACCCTCACCTTCTAAGGGTCAATGGGTTGAATTCATGATGTGTGATGCCTCTGGGAAACCCAAGCCAGTAAAGGCTTGGGTTTCTAACCTAAACTAATGTTTTACATTGTATGTGCAGGGTGTTCGCTACAGTGCTGAAACCAACACGTGGATTGTAGACAGCGGAGCATCCAGGCACATGACAGGAAACAGGGCTTTTTTATCAAACGTCAAACAAATAAAAGGAGGGCATGTTTCATTTGCTGGAAACAAGGGAGGCTATATCACAGCTCAGAGAGAAGTTGGAAATCAGAAAGTTAAGTTTGATAAGGTGAACTACGTTCAACAACTTCAAAACAACTTACTTTCTCTTTCCCAAATCTGTGATAAAGGATTTAAAGTCATATTCGACAACAAGAAGTGTTACGTCCTAAAGAAAGACTACGTGATTCCGGAGGACCAAGTTCTGATGACAGCTTCAAGATATAAAGACCTTTATGTTTTGGATCTCTCAACAGCTTCTACAACGGATAATGAAGTTCAGTGCTTTCTATCAAAAGCCACTGAGAAGGACTCCATCTCCTGGCATAGGAGAATGGGACACATTAATCAACGGAAGATGAATCACTTGATTCAGAAGGATCTTGTGAGAGGTGTTAACGTCAAGAATTTCCAACTTCCTGATTTTTGTGTCGCTTGCAAGAAAGGCAAACAGACGAAGAAGTCTCATAAGGAAAAGAAAGTTCATTCAATAGAACTTCCACTTGAACTTCTTCACATGGATTTGTTTGGTCCAGTCAGTACAAAGAGCATTGCAGGTGACTTGTATTGTTTTGTGGTTACTGATGACTACTCAAGATTCTCTTGGGTAATTTTCTGAAGTCCAAATCAGAAACATTTAAGTCATTCAAGGAGTTAGTAACCACACTGGAATCTCCTTACAAGCTGAAGGTGAGACAAGTACGCTCAGACAATGGGATTGAATTCAAGAATCAGTGGATGGAGGCTTACTGTAAGGAAAAGGTAATTGTGCACCAATTCACTTCTGCCTACACGCCTCAGATGAATGGTGTTGCTGAGAGGAAAAATAGAAGCTTGATAGAGACAGCACGGACAATGCTGGCAGACTCGAAACTGCCTATTCAATTCTGGAATGAGGCTGTAGCAAATGCATGTTATACATTGAATCGAGTTCTGATAGTCAAGCGCCACGGAAAGACATGTTACGAGCTACTACAACGACGTAAACCGAATCTGGAGTATCTCGAACCATTTGGCGCACCATGCACACTTCTGAAGAAGACTCAAGAAGGTAAATTCAGCGAGAAGGTTGATGAAGGGATCTTCCTAGGATACAACATACCGAACAAGAGAGTTTACAACAACTCAACGGGTTTAGTAGAAGTGTGGTGTAATGTTGATGTTCAGAGATATACCACACCACCTACTGGCAAAGGACCCACCTACTTGTTCGACTATGATGGATTCTTCAAGTCCTTCAACATCCCTATCTCTCCTTCTGATGACGAGTTAGCTACACGGATGATGTATGACATCTTGAACACACCATCTCTTGATTCAACATCATCGAGCTCACAGGGAGAATCATCTACTCAGTCAGGGGGAGTAGTTGACGACTGTGACAACTCATCCAAAACTCACTCGATTTCGATTTCTGTGTGCCAATGCAGTAGACCAGTGATGGAACACTCTCACCATGTAACGCAATTTTCGGGACGAAAATTCTTTCAACATGGGGATAATGTGACATCCGGTAAATTTCCGTTACCAAACTCCGTTAGTTTCGTTAAGTCTTGCATACACGTGTCGTGAGCACACACTAGTTGTCGTTTAACGTTGGTGACCTAATAATAATGAATAATGTTAAATTAATGAGAATCTAATTGATTATATGATTATTGTATTATGTTTATGTGTTTGCATGTTTTTATATGTTAATTGTGAATTAATCGCGTAACGTGGAAACGTGTGTATTAATCCGTATGTTTGTGTTTTGTAAAGATGAAACATATAATTTGTTACCATGAGTTATATGTTTATTATTGTAGTTAAAAATCATTTAAAAGTGTTTAAAAGAGTGCCTTTTTAATAAAATACAAAACACAAGGGCCTAAGTTGTCAATTTGCAAAGTTTAACTAAACAAAACAAATCCCAACCCTAATCCCACCCATTCGGCCGCAACACCTCCCTAAACCCCTCTCCCTTGCGAAAATCAGCCAAGAACAAGCATCAAAACATCAATTTGATTCGATTTCAAGGCATACAACCTATAGAAAGCATCATTTGCAAGTCGAATTGGCCTTAAAGGTTAGTTTTTTTTCGAGTTTTTGTGAGTTGTTCATAGTGGCCGAACCCTAATTCGTGAATTGGCATTCATGGAGTCGAAATTGATGTTGTATGATGATGTTTATATGTTAGTTAGATTGTATACATGTTAGTTAACGTCGATTATGCAAGAATTATATGTTTCTAGGGATTTGATCATGAATTTTGGTGTTAAGCAAACCCTAGTTCGAAAATTACTTGATTATGCATGATGGATGATTGTTTGATGAATTTTTGATGTTTAATAGATTGTATAGATGCTAGATTACATTGATTTTGCAAGAAATTGGTGAATTGATGTTGATGTTCATAGGTTACTAAGAATAGTAACTTTATTTTGCATGTAATGTTGAATTGGTGATGAATTGATGTTATGGATGTGTTCATGGTGATGATTAGATGTTAGATTGTTGTTGTGAGCATTGAGAATTCAAGAACACATGTTAGTTCATAGCTTACTAAAGATAGTAACTTTTTAGGATATGAGTTGATGGATTATGATGTTTGGATGTTGTTGATCATGCATAGATGTTGATATGAGCTTGAATTGGTATATTATTAATGAATTCATGAATGTATAGGATGTTTGATAGATTTTGGGATGTTCTTTCCCAAAAGGGAAACTTTATTTGTGTAAAGTTTGATGTATGATGATATGAACATGTTTGGGATATTAGGAGCATGTTAGTATGATCATGGATGAATTCTAAGGTGATGAATCATGTTGAATTAGTTGTATGGGATGTTTTGATAATCATGGATGATATTTGGATTTTGGTGATCATGTATGGAAGTTGGTGTTGATTAGTTGCTAGGATATCATGTTTGGGTTTGGTGAGTAATGATTATGGTGTATGTTGAATGCTATGGGCATGGCTATGATTTAAGTGTTATGTATGGATAATGTAGCATGTGTATGATACTATTTGAATGTTAATCATGTATGTTATATGTGCTCATTGGCTTATTTGAATTATAACTCATAATGTCACCAACGGGTCAAACGGGTCAACTAGGTCAAACGTGTCTATTTTTCTGAAGCTTGAGTCTTTGGTTTTGGTATGATTAGGGTTTTCACATGTCTTTTATTTACACGTACTTATGTACTCGCATGATCTAGGTAACCTTTGAAGGTTGGCTATCCACTCGTTTCTCAAATAAACCCTAAGTACTCTTTGCATACATCAGGTGAGTTCATGCCCCACGCTTTATTTAATCTCTTTTGGGGGAGATAGCATACTGGTATTTTACGAACGCTTTTAATATTTAAGTTGTGTATAATATTGATATAGTGCTATTTATCATGGGAAAAGTCCTCACACTTTCGAATTGTTAATATTTAATAGCGGGGAAACTTGGGTAGTACTACTGGGTCTGACGAGCCCCACCTGTGTGACTCGAGGTCAACCGGGTGCAATTTGTCCTATTGAACATTGTCACGACATGGTAAGTCGTGACAGGAGGCAACAACTATCACAGTCAGCTTCAATTGCGAAATCACTATGTATTAATATTTGCTGTTAATAGACTAGCTATCTATTGCAATACACTGCTTATATATATCACAACTGTTTATATGTTTACTGAACTCAAACTCTTGAACTCACCAACCTATGTGTTGACATTTTAGTATGCTTTTCTCAGGTCATTAAGCTGCTTGCCTCTAGGAGCACTCCACGGTTCACTTGCATACTAAGACTCGGTTTTCAAGACATTAGTTTTAATGATTATGGTTTACTATTTTGGGTTGGCACATGTTTTGCCATATTTATACTTTTAGTTGTTTGGGTTGTTTTCAAAACGCTTCCGCACTGTTTTAAACTAAATCTTTGGTTGTTTTATTTTACTTGTGGCATATAGAGTCGTTCTATGTAACTACTGACTGTGATCCTGGTTTGTTCACACGCCTCGCGGTAAAACCCCGCACGTGGATTTTGAGGGTGTGACAGATTGGTATCAGAGCCATTGGTTATAGGGAACTAGGTTGCATACACACTAGACTATAACCGCACACAGTTAGTTAGTTACCTGTACTTTATTTTCATCTACTGTATACTCATTGGCATACACGTCACACTATCTGCAGCATGGCATCGTCATCAAGAGCTTCTGGAAAACGACCTGCATCACCTGCGCGATCCGAGTCCCCACCTCCTGCACCTGTACCTGATGATGGACTCGACTGGCCTCGTTTTGATTATCCTCGAGGGGAGTTTGACTGGGATCAACCTTTCGCGTTGATGAAGCGTGACCCCCCAAGGGACTGGAGCTTTTATCCTAGGTTTGTCAACCACCTCATGTATAGGGAACGCGTGCCCGAGCCGAGACCCAGAACGAGAGGTAGCTCTGATTCAGCAGTGCCTTCACTACCCCGGACGGTGCAGTCCAACGAGCAGTTGATTGCTGCATTGGTGGCAGCATTAGATACAGAACAGCATCGAGTCAGGCGACTCATTAGCGACGTTTGTACACTACAGACCGAGGTGTACAACCTAAGGCATGGGATGGATGAGCTTGATGGGCGTCATGGAGAGACCCTAGACGGGTGCTACCAAATGAGGGACGGGATTGTAGCCCTCAGTGGACGCGTGACTACTCGCGAGCAGAGGGATGCTGTGGTTGATGACAGGATTGCTGCTTTGGAGGCACAGCTAGCAGCACTCCAGATTGCTATGGCTCCTGCACCTGCAGAGGAACCTGAGGAGGAAGAACCTGAGGAGGAGGAGGAACCTGAGGAGGAGGAACCTGAAGAGGAGGAGGATGAGAGTGATGGATCTGATATTGTCGATTGATTTTTTTTACATGACTTGGACTACCTAGTGTTTCTTTGAAACCTATGTGGGAAGGGTTGTTTCCCCACACGAACGACAAACTTAAATTTTGACATTGATGAATACATTGTGACTTATTTGCAATTTATTTACTTTGGTTATTATTTTTGTTATGAATGTTGTGGTTGTGATGATTTATTATTCCTTTATTGTTTACTGTACTTCAATGAGATAAATGTGTTTGATGTTACTCATTATTGTATTTGTGGATGTAAAGTGAACAATGGACGCACGTGGACGTGGTCGTGGACGTGGTCGTGGGCGCGGTCGTGGACGTGGCGCCGGAGACCATGGCGCCGGAGATCATGGCGCTGGTGCCGTTAATATGACCCCTGCTGAGTTAACTGCCCTGATTCAGGCAGCGGTGGCTGCTGCCCAAGCGGGACAGCCAGCAGGTAAACAATGATTGAAAAATTAAACCGAATATCTTGCATAACCGTATAGGTTGTCTGATCAATAATTGTTGTGTTAAAGCAGGACCACCAGCATGTACTTATAAGTCCTTCATGGACTGTAAGCCCCATACCTACAGCGGTACTGAAGGCGCTGTGGGACTAGTACGCTGGTTCGAGAAGACGGAGTCCGTATTCTCCAAGTGCAACTGTCCACCTGCTGACCAGGTGAAATATGCCACCGGGACCCTGGAGGGTGCCGCCTTATCCTGGTGGAATGCCCAAGTTCAGATGTTGGGGCAAGCATTGGCTAATGGACTGCCGTGGGCCGAGTTCAAAACCATGATGACCGAGGAGTACTGTCCTCGCAATGAGGTGCAAAAGTTGGAGATAGAGTTCTGGCAACTGAAAATGCAGGGCTCAGAAATCGAGGCTTACACCACTAGAACTCACGAGCTAGCAACATTATGCCCGGGAATGGTAAATGAGATGCACAAGAGGATCGAGCACTACATACGGGGACTTGTACCCGAAATACAGAGTATGGTAACTGCTTCTAATCCAGCCACCATACAGCAAGCCATTCAGTTAGCCCATAAGCTAACTGACCAAGCAGTGGAACAGGGTCGTCTACCCAAACGGGGCGCCGTGGCAAGCGTGCCCGATAACAAAAGAAAGTGGGATGGTAGTAGTAACACCAAAGCATCATCATCTTCAGGCGGTCAACCTCAGCCTCAGCAGCAACAACAACCGGTCCAACAACAACGGAGGTTCGACAACAATCGTAACTTCAACCAAACGACTGCAACTAATCAAGGACCCAGTGGTTATGGTGGAAGACACCCGAAGTGCAACCGGTGCAACTATCATCACGTGGGACGATGTGATAGCTTCAAATGTCAGCGATGTGGTAAAATTGGACACGCTGCGAAGGATTGCCGTGGCGAACTGGTTAGGAGGACGCAACAACCCCAGGAAACTCCTAAGGGTTGTTTTGAATGTGGAAAGGAGGGGCACTACAAGCGAAATTGCCCACAACTAAGGAGAAATGGAAATGGAAACAATGGAAATGGACACAACAACAACAACAATAACAACAACAACAATGGTAACAACAACGGTGGAAATGGCAACGGTAATGGCGGTAATAAGGATGGAGCAAAAGGGAGAGCCTTCGTCATTGGCTCAGGTGAGGCTCTAAATGATCCTACAACTGTTACTGGTAGATTCTCTGTTAATGGTTGCTTTGCTACGGTACTATTCGATACTGGAGCTGATAGGAGTTTCGTGTCCTTAAAATTCTGTAGTCTTTTAAGTGATATACCCTCCGCCCTAGAATCTAAGTACACCGTAGAGTTGGCTGACGGTAAACAGATTCACGTAACTCATATCCTTAAAGACTGTAAGATAGAGCTTGCTGGTCATACTTTCGTTATAGATCTTATGCCTGTTACTCTGGGGAGTTTTGATGTTGTGATAGGCATGGATTGGCTTTCTAGCAAGCAAGCAGAAGTTATATGTCATGAAAAGATCATACGAATTCCTGTTGATGACACAATTCTGACAGTCCGAGGTGATAGAAGTGGTGCTGTGATAGGCATCATCTCGTTCATGAAAGCCCAAAAGTTACTACGAAAGGGTCGTGTGGCTATTCTAGCACTTGTAACTGATAAGCAGGCGAAGGAAAGGAGAATGGAGGATATTCCCATAGTGCGCGACTTTCCAGAGGTGTTTCCAGAGGATCTTCCTGGATTACCACCTCATCGTCAAGTGGAATTCCAAATTGAGCTAACTCCCGGCGCAGCCCCGATTGCTAGAGCACCTTATCGATTAGCACCGAACGAACTACAGGAGTTGTCGTCACAACTCCAGGAGCTATTAGATAAGGGTTTTATTCGCCCTAGTACATCACCCTGGGGAGCCCCTGTCCTGTTTGTTAAGAAGAAGGATGGCACGTTTCGGATGTGTATTGACTATAGGGAGCTAAATAAAGTAACAGTCAAGAACCGATACCCTCTACCCCGTATCGATGACTTGTTTGACCAACTTCAGGGATCAAGTTACTATTCGAAGATTGACTTGAGATCTGGCTATCATCAACTCAGAGTACGCGAAGAAGACATTTCCAAAACCGCGTTTCGTACCCGCTACGGTCATTATGAGTTCTTGGTCATGCCTTTTGGGTTGACAAATGCACCTGCTGTGTTCATGGACCTCATGAACCGTGTGTGCAAACCCTACCTCGATCAGTTTGTCATTGTGTTTATCGATGATATACTGATATATTCCAGGACCAAGGAAGACCATGAGGAGCATTTGCGGATGATTTTAGAGCTGCTGAAAAGGGAACAGCTGTACGCCAAATTCTCTAAGTGTGACTTTTGGATACGAGAAGTACAATTCTTAGGTCATATTGTTAATGAGAAAGGGATACATGTTGATCCTGCCAAAATTGAGGCGATCAAGAATTGGACCACACCTAAAACGCCGAGTGAAATAAGACAATTCTTGGGATTAGCAGGTTACTATCGGCGATTCATAGAGGGATTCTCTAAGATTGCACAACCTCTCACAGCTTTGACTCACAAAGGGACTACATACAAATGGGGTGAAAGCCAAGAATCGGCTTTTCAATCGCTAAAGCAGAAGCTATGTACCGCGCCGATACTAGCACTGCCAGAGGGGACGGATGACTTCGTGGTGTATTGTGATGCATCCATTCAAGGCTTGGGTTGTGTCTTAATGCAGCGAGACAAAGTGATAGCCTACGCCTCGAGACAATTAAAAGTTCATGAGAAGAACTATACTACTCATGACTTAGAGTTGGGTGCAGTAGTCTTTGCCTTAAAGATTTGGAGACATTACTTGTACGGTACCAAGTGCACTATCTACACCGATCACAAGAGTCTTCAACATATCTTTGAGCAAAAGGAATTGAATATGAGGCAACGACGTTGGGTGGAGCTGCTAAACGACTATGATTGCGCTATTAAATACCATCCGGGAAAGGCGAATGTGGTTGCTGATGCCTTAAGCCGGAAGGAAACAGCTAAACCCAGACGGGTGCGAGCCTTACAGCTCACTATCAGTACTCAACTGCCTGAACAAGTTAAGGAGGCACAGGTAGAAGCTTTGAAAGCAGAAAATATTGGTTCTGAGTCGTTGAGAGGAATGGATAAACAGCTGGTGATGAAGGAAGATGGAATTCGATATTTCATGGATAGACTTTGGGTGCCTGCCTATGGAAATTTGAGAGACCTGGTTATGAGTGAGGCACACAAATCTAAGTATTCTATACATCCTGGATCCGATAAAATGTATCATGATCTGAAGGCGCACTATTGGTGGCCTAATATGAAAGCGGATGTGGCTACGTATGTGAGCAAGTGCTTGACCTGCTCGAAGGTAAAGGTGGAGTATCAAAAACCATCCGGACTATTGCAGCAACCCGAGATACCGATGTGGAAATGGGAACAAATCTCCATGGATTTTATTACCAAGCTGCCCAGGACTAGTACTGGTTGTGATACAATATGGGTTATTGTGGATCGATTGACAAAATCTGCTCATTTTCTTGCTATAAAGGAAACTGACAAGATGGAGAAGTTAACCCGCCTGTACCTCAAGGAGATCGTTTCCAGACACGGTGTACCGATCTCCATTATCTCTGATCGTGACGCTCGTTTCACGTCACACTTCTGGCAATCATTGCAGAAATCTTTGGGAACACGATTAGATATGAGTACTGCTTATCACCCGCAAACGGATGGCCAGAGTGAGCGTACCATACAGACGTTGGAAGATATGCTACGTGCTTGTGTAATTGATTTCGGGAATAACTGGGAAATTCACCTGCCATTGGTGGAATTTTCTTATAACAACAGTTATCACACTAGCATACAAGCAGCACCTTTCGAGGCTTTGTATGGGAGAAAATGTAGATCACCTGTTTGTTGGGCGGAAATTGGCGATAGTCAACTGACTGGTCCCGAGTTGATTCATGAAACAACTGAGAAGATCGTACAGATACGGAACCGTATGGCAGCAGCGCGAGACCGACAAAAGAGTTATGCTGATAAGAGACGGAAACCTTTAGAGTTTCAGGTTGGTGACAAGGTTTTGTTGAAAGTTTCACCATGGAAAGGCGTAGTTCGGTTTGGCAAGCGAGGGAAGCTAAACCCGAGGTACGTTGGACCATTTGAAATAGTGGAAAGAATAGGTCCAGTGGCCTATCGTCTAGCCCTACCTGATTCGCTAAGTGGAATCCATGATGTATTTCATGTATCAAACTTGAAGAAATGCATAACTGATGAAACGATGGTTGTACCACTGGAGGAGGTTCAAGTGGATGAGCAACTACGTTTTATTGAAGAACCAGTGGAGGTGATGGACCGTGAGGTGAAAACACTTAAGCAGAGCAAGATACCTATTGTCAAAATCCGTTGGAATTCGCGACGTGGACCGGAATTCACATGGGAACGGGAAGATCAAATGAAGCTTAAGTATCCTCATCTATTCGAGAAGACGATGTCTGCAGACGAAGGTATTGATTTAAATTTCGGGACGAAATTTCTTTCAACATGGGGATGATGTGACAACTCATCCAAAACTCACTCGATTTCGATTTCTGTGTGCCAATGCAGTAGACCAGTGATGGAACACTCTCACCATGTAACGCAATTTTCGGGACGAAAATTCTTTCAACATGGGGATAATGTGACATCCGGTAAATTTCCGTTACCAAACTCCGTTAGTTTCGTTAAGTCTTGCATACACGTGTCGTGAGCACACACTAGTTGTCGTTTAACGTTGGTGACCTAATAATAATGAATAATGTTAAATTAATGAGAATCTAATTGATTATATGATTATTGTATTATGTTTATGTGTTTGCATGTTTTTATATGTTAATTGTGAATTAATCGCGTAACGTGGAAACGTGTGTATTAATCCGTATGTTTGTGTTTTGTAAAGATGAAACATATAATTTGTTACCATGAGTTATATGTTTATTATTGTAGTTAAAAATCATTTAAAAGTGTTTAAAAGAGTGCCTTTTTAATAAAATACAAACACAAGGGCCTAAGTTGTCAATTTGCAAAGTTTAACTAAACAAAACAAATCCCAACCCTAATCCCACCCATTCGGCCGCAACACCTCCCTAAACCCCTCTCCCTTGCGAAAATCAGCCAAGAACAAGCATCAAAACATCAATTTGATTCGATTTCAAGGCATACAACCTATAGAAAGCATCATTTGCAAGTCGAATTGGCCTTAAAGGTTAGTTTTTTTTCGAGTTTTTGTGAGTTGTTCATAGTGGCCGAACCCTAATTCGTGAATTGGCATTCATGGAGTCGAAATTGATGTTGTATGATGATGTTTATATGTTAGTTAGATTGTATACATGTTAGTTAACGTCGATTATGCAAGAATTATATGTTTCTAGGGATTTGATCATGAATTTTGGTGTTAAGCAAACCCTAGTTCGAAAATTACTTGATTATGCATGATGGATGATTGTTTGATGAATTTTGATGTTTAAAAGATTGTATAGATGTTAGATACATTGATTTTGCAAGAAATTGGTGATTGATGTTGATGTTCATAGGTTACTAAGAATAGTAACTTTATTTTGCATGTAATGTTGAATTAGTGATGAATTGATGTTATGGATGTGTTCATGGTGATGATTAGATGTTAGATTGTTGTTGTGAGCATTGAGAATTCTTTGAACACATGTTAGTTCATAGCTTACTAAAGATAGTAACTTTTTAGGATATGAGTTGATGGATTATGATGTTTGGATGTTGTTGATCATGCATAGATGTTGATATGAGCTTGAATTGGTATATTATTAAGGAATTCATGAATGTATAGGATGTTTGATAGATTTTGGGATGTTCTTTCCCAAAAGGGAAACTTTATTTGTGTAAAGTTTGATGTATGATGATATGAACATGTTTGGGATATTAGGAGCATGTTAGTATGATCATGGATGAATTCTAAGGTGATGAATCATGTTGAATTAGTTGTATGGGATGTTTTGATAATCATGGATGATATTTGGATTTTGGTGATCATGTATGAGTTGGTGTTGATTAGTTGCTAGGATATCATGTTTGGGTTTGGTGAGTAATGATTATGGTGTATGTTGAATGCTATGGGCATGGCTATGATTTAAGTGTTATGTATGGATAATGTAGCATGTGTATGATACTATTTGAATGTTAATCATGTATGTTATATGTGCTCATTGCATTATTTGAATTATAACTCATAATGTCACCAACGGGTCAAACGGGTCAACTAGGTCAAACGTGTCTATTTTTCTGAAAGCTTGAGTCTTTGGTTTTGGTATGATTAGGGTTTTCACATGTCTTTTATTTACACGTACTTATGTACTCGCATGATCTAGGTAACCTTTGAAGGTTGGCTATCCACTCGTTTCTCAAATAAACCCTAAGTACTCTTTGCATACATCAGGTGAGTTCATGCCCCACGCTTTATTTAATCTCTTTTGGGGGAGATAGCATACTGGTATTTTACGAACGCTTTTAATATTTAAGTTGTGTATAATATTGATATAGTGCTATTTATCATGGGAAAAGTCCTCACACTTTCGAATTGTTAATATTTAATAGCGGGGAAACTTGGGTAGTACTACTGGGTCTGACGAGCCCCACCTGTGTGACTCGAGGTCAACCGGGTGCAATTTGTCCTATTGAACATTGTCACGACATGGTAAGTCGTGACAGGAGGCAACAACTATCACAGTCAGCTTCAATTGCGAAATCACTATGTATTAATATTTGCTGTTAATAGACTAGCTATCTATTGCAATACACTGCTTATATATATCACAACTGTTTATATGTTTACTGAACTCAAACTCTTGAACTCACCAACCTATGTGTTGACATTTTAGTATGCTTTTCTCAGGTCATTAAGCTGCTTGTCTCTAGGAGCACTCCACGGTTCACTTGCATACTAAGACTCGGTTTTCAAGACATTAGTATTTTAATGATTATGATTTACTATTTTGGGTTGGCACATGTTTTGCCATATTTATACTTTAAGTTGTTGGGTTGTTTTCAAAACGCTTCCGCACTGTTTTAAACTAAATCTTTGGTTGTTTTGTTTTACTTGTGGCATATAGAGTCGTTCTATGTAACTACTGACTGTGATCCTGGTTTGTTCACACGCCTCGCGGTAAAACCCCGCACGTGGATTTTGAGGGTGTGACATATATAATTATATATCTATATATATATATGTATATATATATAATATATATATATATATATATATATATATATATATATATATATATATATATATATATATATATATCGACGGGGTAGTGTACGGGTCAATCGAAGCTCTCTACTCGACGGAACGTTTGTGTGAGTTCTAGGACCCCTATTTTACTTGTTTTCAACGATTTTGGAGCTGGAACACATCTGAAATCAGGTTTTCATGTGTGTGTATGCTTTACCCGTTTGTGTATGAGTATGTGTGTGTGTGGTATGATGCGTTTGAGTCTTGATTGGTGAGCTGTGTGTGCTTGAATGGTGTTTGTGGTATGCATCCCTAAGGTTTAGGATGGTCGATTTGGGCTTAAAATGGGTTTAGATGAGTTTGGAGGCCGAAAACCCTCGCTTGCAGTCGGGAGGAACTGCATTCTGCATCAGCTAGGGCTAGGCGACCGATTGGAGAGGAGAATGAAGGCTATTCGACCGACTGAAGGGAGATATAGGCCATTCGGCTGACTAGAGGGAGAATGAAGGCCATTCGGCCGACTGGAGGGAGAATGAAGGTCTAGTTACTCGAATGAAGGTCTAGTCACCCGAATTGTAAGCCCCTTTCCCGGGACGCTCGCAGTGGTCACATCTCATCGCGCATAAAACATATAATTACATTTGTCTCATGAAAATATTGCAGCGAAAAAATTCCAAAACGACATCTATTTCATTATAAACACTTTTGCCAAATAATACATCATTATCCGATTACAAAATACATGTTTGCATTATATCACAAAACCTTTATAAATGGATGCCATCCCAAAAGAGCCGAGTAGCCTTGCCGTGCCATCCTCAGCAATCATTAACTGCCAACTGAAAAAACATGTAAAAAGTCGCGTTGCTGAGTGAGTTCTAGTTTTATAATAAACATCTTTACTTTCATTAAAACTATTCCTTTTCTCATGCGATCATTCAACATATTTATACACAGATAATGACATTATTATCTTTCATCACATTCGTTATCTTTCGTTCTTTTCATACGTTCATTCTTCCGAGTCTGTTGCGACAATAGAGTTGCTCACCTCAATAGCAATCTCAACGATTGCACGCTATCCGAGTCTGTTACAACCATAGGGTTGCTCACCTCATTGCCAATCTTATGATAGCAAGCTATCCGAGTCTCTTGCAACAAAAGGGTTGCTCACCTCATGGCAACATCACAATAGCACGTTACTCGAGTCTCTTGCAAAACAAGGTTGCTCACCCCATGGGCAATCTCAATGATTGCACGTCATCCGAGTCTCTTGCAACACAAAGTCGCTCACCCCATATATGTGCTTGCAAGCCTTTCCTTCGTTCATTCACCATTCATTAATGCATGCATTCTTACTTCATAATGTTCCTCTTTCATTATCTTTCACTTTACATTACATAATACTTCATTCATTCATAACATGACATGTAAAGCCACAAGAAAGATAAACCATACATCAATAAGGAACATACCATACACTTTCATCATCATCATACAGGGTAACATCATACATACATAACATGCATAAACATGCAACATCATCATCATCATGCCCTACATACTCTCTAAGCCGGCCATAACATTCATCTTACATGCTCTTACGGGAAAATTTACGTCAAAACTTACATCTGCGCTTTCCCCCGAAAGCCAGAAGTCGAACTACCTTTCCTTCGAATGCACAGCCCTATTCGGGCGTATGGACACACTTTAGTCGCATGGCCCCACGCGACTGAACATCATGCGATTGGACTCATGCGACTAGGCACCCATGCGACTGGGATCCTCAGTCGTATGACTCCCCATGCAACTGGACTCCCAGTCGTGCGACTGAAACCTTAGTCGTGCGATTGAACCCTCAATTGTGCGAATGAATCCCAGTCGTGCGAATGACCTTCAATCGCCTCTCAATCGGCCCGATGGCCTTCATTCATTCGGTCGCATAGCCCTAGCTGATGCAGAATGGAGTTCATCCCGAACCCAATCTGCCATTTCGGCCTCCAAGCTCATCCAAACCCATTCTAAGCCTAAATCACCAGCTAGACCTTAGGAATGCATACCACAACACCAACACAGCACACACAAGCCCGGAAACATACACGAAGCGCATCACACACATCACACGCAAATGGGTCAAACATCACACACACAAAAAACGGGTTTTTCATGCTTTCCAGCCCCAAAATTGGTTGAAAACAAGTAAAAGTGGGGTCCTAGAACTCACACAAACGAGCACAACGACAAGGCTTCGATTTGGCTGCTACACAACAACGAGTTGGCCACCTGAATCACCCGAACCGACCTTTTCCTCTTTCTTTTCTTCTTTCTCTCGCTCCTCTCTATATTGGCTGATTTTTGAGTGTGGGGGAGAGGGTAAGGTTGCCCGCTCCTAAATACTCCCACTCACCTGTTTCTTTCGTTGGCGAGTTGGGCCCCGACTTTGGACTTTATTTCATATTTTTCTTCCTTCGTCAGGCTTCAAATAATAAATATCCGGGTTTTACAAGTCCACCTCCCCTTAAATAGGTTTCGTCCCCGAAACCTGTTATTCTTCGAACAAACGTGATAATGTTGTCCTCATTTCTTCCTCAGTCTCCCACGTTGATCGAATCCCTTCCTGTGCTTCCACTGTACACGCACCAAGGAACCACTTTATTTCCAGCCTTTTCTCTTTCGATCGATGATTGCCACTGGTTGCTCCACATAATTGAGCCGTTCGTCTACTTCGATATCCCTCCAGTGGAACAATCATATCTTCATCAGCTAAGCACTTCCTTAGATGAGATACATGGAATGTCGGGTGAATTCCACTTAACTCATCCGGTAACTACAGTCTATAGGCCACCTCTCCTACTCGAGCAATGATTCGAAAAGGGCCTATATACCTTGGGCTCAATTTGCCCCGCTTTCGGAGCAAATGATACCCTTCCAAGGTGAGACCTTCAACATGACCCGGTCACCCACCTGGAACTCAATCGACCTGTGTCGTTTATCAGCATACGACTTATATCTATCTTTGGCTACCTTCATGAAGGCTTTAATCTTCTCAAGCTTCTCAGTCGTAGCCTCGATCACCTCGACGCTCCCCAATTCCTTCTGACCAATATCACCCCAACATACGGGCGTTCTGTATCTCCTACCGTATAACATCTCACATGGAGATGCCAATGCTGGCATGATAGCTGTTGTTGTATAGAATTCGGCTAACGGTAGGTGGTCCATCCCAAACTTCCACCAAAATCAATCACACTGCCCGAAGCCGTGCTAATATGTAACCTCGTCCCATGGCGTCGTGGAATTTCTTCCAAAATTTAGATGTAAACCGGTGTGGCGATCCGACACAATAGCACCAGCACACCATGACGAGTTACAATTTCCTTGATAAACAGATCACCAACCTCTCTGATGAATATGTCTCGCGGATCGGTAGGAAGTGAGCACTCTTCGTCAAACGATCAACTATCACCCATTGGCATCGTACCCTTTCGGGGTACGGCCAGCTTTGTAATGAAATTCATAGTGATGTGCTCCCACTTCCATTCCGGTATATCCAAAGGTTGTATCTTCCCATACGGCTTCTGATGCTCGGCCTTCACCTGTAAGCAGTAAGGCACTTACTCACATACTCCACCACATCGCGCTTCATACCCGGCCACCAATAATCTTTCTCTTCTTCATATCGTTGGTACATTTTTCGTTGCACCAGGATGAATGGAGTACCGAGTCTTGTGAGCGTCATCCATTATCTTCACCTGTAGATCCCCAAAACGAGGAATCCACACACGGCCGAATCGGGTTCTAACACCGAGTGTGTTTTCACCAATTTCCCAACCAGACCTCTCATTCTTTTAGAGTTAAGATGATCTTCTTTCAATGCCTCATCTTGAAACTCTTTAACCTACTTCATTACATCAGAGGTCATGATCAACTGATACGCTTTCACCCGATTCGGCTCGGGCCTCTCCTTCCCGATGGTAGTGGATCTCACAATCATAATCCTTTATAAGTTCCAACCACGTCTCTTCCTCATGTTCAGATCCTTCTGCTCAAGAAGTATTTCAGACTCTTGCGGTGAATATGGTGCACTTCGTCCCGTAAAGATAGTGCCTTCAAATCTTTAGTGCAAAGACCACGGCTGCCTGCTCCAAGTCATGAGTGGGTAATTGACCTCATGAACCTTCAACTGTCGGGATGCATAGGCTATAACCTTTCCTCTTTGCATTAACACGCACCCCCCCAACCCGAGTAGGAAGCATCAGAATAAACCACCAGATCTTCGCTTCCATCGGGTAACGACAGAACAAGAGCTTGAGTCAATCTCGCCTTCAATTCTTCAAACGCTTTCTCTTGAGTTGACCCCATACGAACTTCACATCTTTTCGGGTCAACTTAGTCAGTGGAGAAGCAATCTTAGAGAAGTCTTGGATAAATCTTCTATAGTAGCCCGCCAAACCCAAGAAGCTACGGATCTCGGATGGCGTCTTTGGTGACTTCCATTGCATAACCGCATTCAGTTTCGCCGGGTCCACCATAATCCCGTCAGGATTCACCACGTGACCCAAGAACTGAACCTCGCACAACCAGAACGCGCACTTGGAGAACTTGGCGTACAACTTTCCCCTTCTCAACGTCTCTAGAACCTCCCGAATGTGACCGGCATGCTCTGCCTCGCTCCTCGAGTAAATCAGGATATCATCAATAAACACGATCACTGATTTATCCAACATCGGCCGACACACTCGATTCATCAAATCCATAAAAGCAGCTGGCACATTGGTCAAATTAAAAGACATGACGAGGAACTCGTAGTGACCATAACGCGTGCGGAAAGCTGTTTTAGGGATGTCTTGTTCCTTCACCTTCAACTGATGATAACCAGATCGAAGATCTATCCTCGAAACCAACTGGCACCCTGAAGCTGATCAAACAAATCATCTATCCTCGGTAAGGGGTATCGGTTCTTAATCGTCAACTTGTTCAGCTCACGGTAGTCAATACACATCCTCATACTTCCGTCTTTCTTCTTCACGAACAATTCCGGAGCACCCCAGGGAGAGATACTTGGTCTAATGAACCCCTTATCGAGCAGCTCTTGCAACTGCTCCATCAACTCTTTCATCTCGGTCGGAGCCAACCGAGACGGTGCTTTGGCGACGGGTTGGGCACCCGGTATCAGATCAATCTGAAACTCGATCTCTCTGTCAGGTGGCACTCCTGATAAGTCTTCCGGGAACACATCTGGAAATCACCACACACCGGTACATCGGCTAGTTTGGTGTTGGCGTATCCACATCCTTTACATAGGCCAAGTAGGCACTACATCCACGCCTCATACACTTTCCCGCCACCGCCATCGAGATCACCTTCGGAATCGTAGTAACCCGATCACCATAAACCGTCACTGAACTACCGTCAGGCGCTGACAACTGAATCTTTTCTTGCAACACACAATGTTCGCCTCGTAGTCCGCTAACCATCCATCCCAAGAACCAAATCAAAACTACCTAAGGTCATCACAAACAGCCTAACAGGAAACTTATGACCCTCAAGTTCCACATCACAGTTCTCTGTCATCTCAGAAATCCTGGTAGACTTACCTATGGCAGTTTCTACATCAAAGGGCGCATCAACACGTCTACTACTAACAGGCAGCTTAGCACAGAAAGCAGCAGAAATAAAACTTTTACTGGGCACCCGAATCAAATAACACAGAATCTAAAGTTTGGTTCACCAGAAACGTACCGGACACGACATCAGGGTCCGTTCTAGCTTCCTCCTCCTGTGTCATGGTGAATGCCCTAGCGCTCGCCCTCGGTCCTTCACCTCCCGTCTTCTTCGCCCCAGAGCTCTCAGCCCTTGGCCTCTTACAATCTTTGCTCATATGACCCTCTTCACCACTGTTAAAGCACCAGACCGTACGACAGTCCTTTGCCATGTGCCCAGCCTTTCCCCACTTGAAGCACAAGTTCGACCCAACCTGCACTTCCCCCCCTATGCTCTCGTCCACACTTGCCACACCTTCTCGACCCCGCACTTGACGTGACTACACGGCGGTCGTCCACTCGTGCCTTCTTATTACCCGTCGAGGCATCACCCCGACCAAACCTCTTTCCCTGCCAGTTTCGATCACCACCGTTCTTTCTGCCACCTTCAGTCACCACCACCGTCCTCTCATCATACAATCTTCCCCCCAAATCCACCGCCGACCTAAATGTGCTCGGTCGGGCAGTGATCATGTGCCTGCGAATATCCACTGGCAAACCCTATATATACCTCTTGATCTTTCGGGACAGAGGTGTCACCTGATCTGGCACCAGACGTGCCATCTCGTTGAATTTCGTGGTGTACTGTTGGTGACTCATGGTTCCCGCCTCCAGTTGCAAGAACTCCTTTTCGACCTTGTCCATTTCCCGATGAGGACAAAACTTCTCAATCACCAACCTTTTCAGCTCAGACCATCTCATTCTCCCAATGGACCTGCTAGCCTCGGCTTGGACAATGTTGTCCCCCACCAACACAGAGCCAAATCCATGAAAGGTGGGTAGCGAACTTAACCTTCTGGTCTTCACGGCATTCGCTGATATCAAGAACAGCCTCCATTTCCCTCACCCACCGGTGAGCAGCAGCAGCAGTGCCGTTTCCATCAAAAGTTGGGGGCTTGCATCTCATAAACGCCCATAGTTACAGCCTCGTACCATCCCTGGCACGGGCTCATCTTCTTCCTCTTCCTCGTTATCGGAGAAAATCGTTTCAGGCTCTGGTTGCTCCCCCGAGGCCCTATTTCTCTCCTTCCTTTCTCCCTCTTTCACAGCCTTGATGACTTCGGTCACCACAGACGGTAAGATTGTCTGCATGACCTGATGTACTTCCTCAACAACAGCCTCCTTTACCGAGGCCCTCAAGTTTTCACGCTCATCCCCAGCCTCGGATGAGGAGTCTCAGGTTCTTCAGGTACCTCCTTCTCAGCTCTAGGCCTTCCTCTTTTAGGTCGCGTGTTCCGCATCAGGACACCACGGCCTCCACCCCTAGAAGCTTTAGAAGATCTACCCCCAGCCATTCTCTATCACACTGAAAGATTCAAACACCAACACGGTCATTCAAGGAAACAACTCAGTTTATGTCAAGTATAGTAAGTCCCTAATTACAGTGGCCAGTTGTGATTAGCCACTTACTTTACTGTTCATACTCCAAGTATTACCTGTCCTGGCCACATCAGTATTAAATCTACATACAACACATAACCACATACCATGCGCACATAAAACCGGTTAACTTTACGAAAATACCTGATGGCACGCAGCTACTCAGATTGGCATCCCATTCCCTTTTCGTCCCATTCTTAGTTTAAGTTAAGGTTTATTTTGAAAATTTACCAATTTGCTTAAAATTTGGCTCTGATACCAACTTGTATGGCCCCGTTCCCGAGACGCTCACAGTTGGTCATTCATCGCGCATAAAACATATAATTACATTTGTCTCATGAAAATATTGCAGCAGAAACATACAAAAACGACATCTCATTTTATTATAAACACTTTTGCCAAATAATACATCATTATCCGATTACAAAATACATGTTTGCATTATATCACAAAAGCTTTATAAATGGATGCCATCCCAAAAGAGCCGAGTAGCCTTGCCATGCCATCCTCAGCAATCATTACCTGCCAACTGGAAAACATATAAAAACTCAGCGTTGCTGAGTGAGTTCTAGTTTATAATAAAACATACTTTACTTTCATTAAAACTATTCCTTTCTCTCATGCGATCATTCAACATACGTCTACACAGATAATGTCATTATTATCTTTCATCACATTCGTTATCTTTCGTTCTTTTCATACGTTCATTCTTCCGAGTCTGTTGCGACAATAGAGTCGCTCACCTCAATAGCAATCTCAACGATTGCACGCTATCCGAGTCTGTTACAACCATAGGATTGCTCACCTCATTGCCAATGTTAATGATAGCAAGCTATCCGAGTCTCTTGCAACAACAAGGTTGCTCACCTCATGGCAACATCATAATAGCACGTCACTCGAGTCTCTTGCAACAACAAGGTTGCTCACCCCATGGGCAATCTCAATGATTGCACTCATCCGAGTCTCTTGCAACACAAAGTCGCTCACCCCATACATGTGCTTGCAAGCCTTTCCTTCGTTCATTCATCATTCATTAATGCATGCATTCTTACTTCATGTTCCTCTTTTATTATCTTTCACTTTACATTACACAATACTTCATTCATTCATTAACATGACATGTAAAGCCACAAGAAAGATAAGCATACATAATAATAAGGAACATACCATACACATTCATCATCATCATACAGGGCAACATCATACATAAATAACATGCATAAACATGCAACATCATCATCATCATGCCCTACATACTCTCTAAGGCCATAACAGTCATCTTACATGCTCTTACGGGAAACTTTACGTCAAAACTTACATCTGCGCTTTCCCCCGAAAGCCAGAAGTCGAACTACATTTTCCTTCGAATGCGACAGCCCTATTCGGGCATATGGACACACTTTAGTCGCATGGCCTCCACGCGACTGAACATCATGCGATTGAACTCATGCGACTAGGCACCTATGCGACTGGACCCTCAGTCGTATGACTCCCCATGCGACTGGACTCCCAGTCGTGCGACTGAAACCTTAGTCGTGCGATTGAACCCTCAATCGTGCGAATGAATCCCAGTCGTGCGAATGACCTTCAATCGCCTCTCATCGGCGTATGGCCTTCATTCGTTCGCATAGCCCTAGCTGATGCAGAATGGAGTTCATCCCGAACCCAATCTTCCATTTTCGGCCTCCAAGCTCATCCAAACCCATTCTAAGCCTAAATCAACCATCCTAGACCTTAGGAATGCATACCACAACACCATACAAGCACACACAAGCCCGAAACATACACGAAACGCATCACACACATCACACCCAAATGGTCAAACACATACACACATAAAAACAGGTTTTTGATGCTTTCCAGCCCCAAAATCGGTTGAAAATCAAGTAAAAGTGGGGTCCTAGAACTCACACAAATGAGCACAACGACAAGGGCTTCGATTTGGCTTGCTACACAACGAGTTTTGGCCACCCGAATCACCCGAACCGACCCTTTTTCCTCTTTTCTTCTTCTTCTCTCTCTTCTCCTCTCTATTTGGCTGAAATATTGAGTGTGGGGGAGAGGGTAGGGCTGCCCTCTCCCTTAAATACTCCCACTCACCCGTCTTTCTTTCGTTGGCGAGTTTGGTCCCTCGACTTTGGACTTTATTTCTTTTTCTTCCTTCGTCGGCTTCAAAATAATAAATATCCGGGTGTTACACGAATGAAGGTCCAGTCACCCGAATGAAGGTCCAGTCACCCGAATGAAGGTCCAGTCACCCGAATGAAGGTCAAGTCACCCGAATGAAGGTCCAGTCACCCGAATGAAGGTCCAGTCACCCGAATGAAGGTCCAGTCACCCGAATGAAGGTCCAGTCACCTGAATGAGGGGCCAGTCACCCGAATGAAGGGCCAGTCACCCGAATGAAGGGCCAGTCGCATGGAGGCCATGCGACTGAAGGGTGTCCATACGCCCGAATAGGGTTGTTGCACCCGAGGAGAAGTGTAGTTTAACTTCTGACTTTCGGGAGAAAGTATAGATGTAAGTTTTGACGTAAAGGTTCCCGTAAGTTCATGTAAGGTGATGATTGAGGCCTTAGAGAACATGTAAGGCATAATGACGACGATGTTGCATGTTTATGCATGATGCATGTTATGTATGTATGATGATGCTTATATCGTGATGTTGTTTGTTTATGATTATGTTTATGTTCCTTATTATGTCTGTTTATATTTCCATGGCTTTGCGTTGAACGTTAATGAATGAAATGAAAGTATTATGTAACGTAAAGTGGAAGATAATGAAAAGAGGAACGTAATCAATGAATGCATGCATAAATAAATGAATGAACAAATGAAAGGCTTGCAAGCATATGTATGAGGTGAGCGACTCTATGTTGCAACAGACTCAAAAGAGGTCCTTGTCGCGTACTCCGGTACTGTGTCAGTCTTCGGACATGAGTCGAGGGTTTGTGTACAGGCCCTGGCAAAGTATCAGTCTTCGGACATGAGTTGGGGGTATTGCATGAGACAGGATCCAGATGAATGAGAAGAGGATCGCGTACTACGGTGTTGTGTCAGTCTTTGGACATGAGTCGGGGGTTTGTGTACAAGCCTCGGCATAGTATCAGTCTTCGGACATGAGTCAGGAGTATTGCGTGAGACGGAATTGAGATGACGAGAAACGAATCGCGTACTTCGGTGCTGTGTCAGTCTTCGGACATGAGTCGGGGGTTTGTGTACAGACCCCGGCACAGTACCAGTCTTCGAACATGAGTCGGGAGTATGGCGTGAGTTGATGAATGAGAAAGGTAATGATGAAAAGGACGAATGTATGAAATGAACGTTAACGAAATATCTTAATAATGTACTAAACAGGATCTTTGTCATTCGACCTCAGTAATCGTGGCTGAGTGCCATGAAGAGGGTAAAGCCTGACAGGATCTAGAAAGAAGTGAAAGATAATGATGTACGATGAATGATGATTGTAACGAACGTAATGGAAGATAATAATGATATTATCTATGTGTACGTATGATTTATGATCACGAACGAATGTAAAGTATTGTATGATTTTGAAAGAAAGTAAAGAACGGTTTTACGAAAGAAAAGTAAGTTTTATTATAAAACTAGAACTCACTCAGCAACGCTGACTTTGATGTGTTTCTAGTTGACAGGTATGTTGCTGAGGATGGCACGGGGCGACTATTCAGTTCTTTTGTAATGGCATCCATTATTATAAGGCTTGTGTAATGAAATGTATCATGAATTTTGTAATTTGATAATGAAGTATTGTTTGCAAAAGCTATTATATTTAAATGAGATATTGTTTTAAATGTTTCCGTTGCGACGTTTTCATGTAAGATGACGAAAATTATGTTTTGAGTGCGATGAATGACCAGCTGTAAGCGTCCCGGGAACGGGGCCTTACAGAAACACACTTCAAACGCATCACACACAACCACACCCAAATGGGTCAAACACACACACATACAAAAATGGGTTTTCTATGCTTTTGTAACACCCCGAAAAGTCGAAACGAGTCATTAAAGATAATGGGCTTAATTATTGGGTATTTTAATAAGGTAAAGAAATGGTCATGGGCTAAAATTAGGCTTATTGGGTAGTGGCCTATGGGATTAAAGGCCCATAATCAGCCCTTAAGCACCCAAACCAGCTTCATCTTCCTCATTACAACCCTAGCCACCAAAATTCGTAGAGAGAGAAAGTAGAGAGAGAAAGTGAAGAAAACTCAAGATTTGAAGCTTCCAAGGTGAAGAGATTGAAGATCTGGGTGTTGGAGCATCAAGATCTAAGAAAGAAGCAACAAATCAAGGTAAGAATCGACCTCTAAACCCTTCTGTAGATCAAACCCGGATTCTAGGGTTTTGGGTTTTGAAAAGTTGCAAAGAATCGCATAAAGGTCACATTTTTACGTATGAAAACATGTATAAAGCTTAGATTTAGCCTCATGGATGATAAACTAAGAGATTGGACGTAAAAAGTTATGATTTTGGGTTAAAAACGGACTGGTTCGTAATTTTTATGCGATCTGCGAAACTGTATATTCATCCAGCGAATTTGCATATTCAATCAGCGAAACTGTGGATCTTCCTGCGAAATATAGTTTCGCGGTAGTTTCGCAGACATGGTTTTCCAACGAAAGTTGGGCAAAACTGGTAGCGAAACTGGCAGCGAAGATGCCAGCGAAACTGCCAGCGAAGGTGCTAGCAAAACTAGCAACGAAACTGCTGGTGAAACTAGCAGCGAAAGTGTTGGCGAATCTAGCTGCGAAATTGCTGATCTTGCAGCGAAATTAGCAGCGAATTTAGGCAGAAAATTAACCCCTTAGAGTGTAACTTGTCTGCAGGTTGTGTAGTTGGATCCTAGCCTAGAAAGCTTAGTCTAGAGGTTATTCGTGGTATCCAAGTGAGTTCTAGATCCCCTATTTATAAGTTTTCCATGTTTTGGGGCTATTATGCATACTAAATTTACGTTTTTAAATGACCAAGATTTTAAGGGGTTTTATCAGAAAGAACGATTTTTCTATATGTAAATGTGCTATATAAATGTTTAAATATATCCCAGCCAGGGGCGTTGCCCCTTGGACCCCACTAGGGGCTGCTGCCCTAGGACCCCCGCTGTCAGGGGCTGCCGCCCCCGAACCCCCGCTGTCCTGCGGCGGTCGGTTTATGTTTTATGATGATTAGTACTTGGTATGTTGTGTACTTAATAAGTTAAGTATTATATATTAAGTGGAAGATGATATTAATGAAAAGTGAAACTTAATGAATGTTACCCCCGGGCCCGTTTGATGATGAAAGTCTTGCAAGCACTATGATAGACTTCACTTATGTGAGTCTATGTATGATGATGGATCTGTATTCATGAGCGGGCTATGTGCCTTGCAGTGTGGATCAACTGTCAGGGGTTAGCTACCGTATTCATGTGTACCGACAGGGATTGGCATTTGTTGTCAATCAACATGTAGCTCTTGCTTTGTGCAATCTCGTTTATGATGAAAGTGAAGATAATGAAAGAATGAAAGATAATGAACATGCTTATATGATGCAAGTTATGTTATGTACTATGATGTATGCACGGTCATTATATGAAGGATAAAGTTTATATTTTCTTATATTATTTAAAACTAGAACTCACTCAGCGAAGCTGACTTTTATGCATAATAGTTGGCAGGTAAACGCTGATGCTGAGGATGGCACACGGAGCTACTTGGGGAGCTATGGATGGCATTCCTATTTATGAAATCTTTATTGTAATTTAAGAACAATAGCATGTTTTGTTGAAATTAAAGGACAAATGTATGAGTACAATATGGTTTTTAAGTTTTAAATGAATGTCTAATTATTTTCCGCTGCAATGTTTTGTTATTAAACTGATTTTATGCTATGATTAACCAACTGTAAGGTTTCCCGGGAACGGGGCCTTACAAGTTGGAATCAGAGCCAAAGTTTAAGAGAATTGGGTAAATTTTCAAAACCTAAACTTAAACTGAAAATGGGACCGAATGAAGGATGCCAATCCAAGTAGCTACGTGCCATCAGGTAAAAGTTTCAAGTAAACCGGAATTATGTGCGTGTGCTATTTGTTTTATGTGCTTGTAGATTTGAATACTGATATGTGTTAGGATAGTGATTGCTTGGGACAGGAGGGTAAGGTAAGTGGTTAATCACACTTGGCCACTGTAATTAAGGACTTACCATACTTATAATGATCTGAGCAATTATCTTGAATAACCATTTTGGTGTTTTGAATCTTATAGGAATTAGTTATGGCTGGTAGAAAATCTGGAAGGCAACCCGAGGAGGTGCTCGTGGCGGGCGTACTACTGAGCCACGTGTCACCCGGAGCAAAGCTAAGGCTCCCGAGACTGTTCACGAGGAGTCAGACCTCCATAGTCACCCGGAGGGGGAGGGATCAGCCACCCTCAAACCCACTGTGAAGGAGGCTATCGCTGACGAGTCTACAATGTCATGCAAAATGTCTTACCCTCGGTGGTGACCGAGGTGATCAAAGCAGTCAAGGATGGAGAGAAAGCTGAGAAGAAGGGGAAGGAAAGTGAGAAGAATTCAGGAAAGTCCACTGGGAGGACTGAGAAGTCTGAAGAGGAGCCATCAAACCCTAAGGTGGTAGTCCATGATGACGACAGTGATGAGGAGTCCGAGAGAGAGACTACTAGAGGGTGCAACTATGGGGCATTTCAAAGGTGCAAGCCCCCAACCTTTGACGGTACGGCACGGCTACTGACTACTACCGCTCATCGTTGGTTTAGAGAGATGGAAGCGGTACTGGAAATTAGTGAGTGCCGAGAGGATCAAAAAGTTAAGTTTGCCACTCATTCCTTCGTTGACTCAGCGTTATGCTGGTGGGACAATATTGTCCAGGCTGAGGGGAAGCGATCGATAGCCAAGATGAAGTGGTCTGAGTTGAAGGAGTTAGTGCTGGAGGAGTATTGTCCCCATCGGGAATTAGACAAGATTGAAAAGGAGTTCTTGTATTTAAAGGCTGGGAACATGACTCATCAAGAGTATACCTCCAAGTTCAATGAACTTGCAAGACTTGTGCCAGACATGGTGACACCTGCGTCCAGGAAGATCAAAATACATACAGGGTTTGCCTGTGGACATCAGGAGGCACATGATTGCAGCCAGACCGGGTACGTTTAGGTCTGTGGTGGATTTAGCTGGGAGGTTGTACGATGAGAGAGACCCAGTGCCTGTACAGAAGAAGGTGGAGAAATGGAATGGGAACAAGAATGGAAATGGGAAGAGGTTCGGAGGTGATAACTTCCGGAGTGGAGAGAAGAGGATGAGAGTTGAGGATCAGTCTGGGAGACAGGGAAATACTGGTGAAGGGGGTGCTTGTAGAAAATGTGGAAAAGGTCATTCAGGGGAGTGCAGAATTGGGACGGGAAAATGTTTCAAATGTGGAGGCGAGGGCCACTATGCTAGGGATTGCAAGTGGGGGAGTGTTACCAGTGTGGTGAGATGGGTCATATGGGAAAAGACTGTAAGAAAGGAAAACCAGAAGGATCAGGAACAGTTAAAGCTGGAGATAAGGGAAAGGGTGACGGTTCAAAGGCGAAGGCGAGGGCATTCAACATAACTCGCGAGGAGGCCAGGGCAGACCCAGAAGTAGTTTCAGGTATGTTTCTGGTAGACCATGAATATGCTTCTGTGCTCTTTGATTCTGGTGCTAGTAGGAGTTTTGTGTCTGCTGCCTTTTGTCGTTTGTTGCATGATAAGAGTAGAAAGTTAGATGAGCCTTTCTATGTAGAAACAGCCATTGGTAAGTCCACTAAGGTAACTGAGGTGGTTGAGGATTGCCTGATTGAGTTAGAAGATTGTAAGTTCCCTGCTAGGTTGCATGTTATGGCCTTAGGAGGTTTCGATGTGGTGTTAGGCATGGATTGGTTAGCTACCTATGAAGCCAATATAGTATGTAGTAAGAAGATAATTCGTCTAACAGCGCCCGATGGTAGTTCTGTTACGGTTCGTGGAGATAAGGTGTGCTGTGTACCGAAGGTCGTGTCGATGATCACAGCTGAAAAGTACTTGAGACGTGGGTGCAGCGCTTACTTGGCCTATGTAAAAGATGTGGATGCGCCAGAGCCACAATTATCAGACGTGCCAGTAGTGCGCGAGTTTCCTGACGTCTTTCCTGAAGACCTGACCGGTGTGCCGCCTGACCGCGAAATCGAATTCCAAATTGATTTGCTACCGGAGCACAACCTGTCGCTAAAGCACCGTATCGATTAGCTCCTTCGGAGATGGTAGAACTGAGGGACCAGTTGCAAGATTTATTGGATAAAGGCTTCATCCGACCGAGTATCTCTCCATGGGGTGCTCCGGTTTTATTCGTCAAGAAGAAAGATGGTAGCATGCGGATGTGCATTGACTATCGCGAGCTCAATAAGCTGACCGTAAAGAATCGGTATCCGTTACCAAGGATCGACGACCTGTTCGATCAACTTCAGGGTGCCAGCTGGTTTTCAAGGATAGACCTGCGGTCTGGTTACCACCAACTGAAGGTGAAAGAACAAGACATTCCTAAGACAGCGTTCCGTACGCGTTATGGACACTACGAATTCCTCGTCATGTCCTTTGGTTTAACCAACGCGCCAGCTGCTTTCATGGACCTCATGAATAGGGTATGTCAACCAATGTTGGATGGTAAATCGTGATAGTATTCATCGACGACATCTTGATTTATTCAAAAAGTGAAGAGGAACATGCCGATCATATTCGAGAAGTATTGGAGACGCTCAGAAGTGAGAAGCTATATGCTGCTAAGTTCTCTAAATGCGCATTTTGGCTACGAGAAGTTCAATTTCTGGGTCATGTGGTTAATCCCGAGGGGATCAGGGTGGACCCTGCAAAGGTTGAAGCGGTGATGCAATGGGAACCTCCAAAGACGCCATCTGAGATTCGTAGTTTCTTAGGCTTGGCAGGCTACTATAGGAGGTTTATCCAGGATTTCTCCAAGATAGCTTCTCCTTTGACAAAGTTGACCCGAAAGAACGTGAAGTATGAATGGGGTACTGATCAGGAGAACGCCTTCCTAGAACTGAAGATGAGGTTAACTCAAGCCCCTGTCTTGACGTTACCTGAAGGGAACGAGGATATGGTGGTCTACTCGGATGCCTCGTATGCAGGATTGGGTTGCGTGTTAATGCAACGAGGGAAGGTGATAGCCTATGCTTCTAGACAATTAAAGGTTCACAAGGCAAATTATCCCACCCATGATTTGGAGTTGGCCGCGGTGGTGTTTGCATTGAAGATTTGGAGGCATTACCTGTATGGGGTGAAGTGCACCATCTTCACTGATCATAAAAGTCTGAAGTATTTCTTCGAACAAAAGGAACTCAATATGAGGCAGAGGAGGTGGTTGGAACTGATCAAAGATTATGACTGCGAAATTCATTATCATCCAGGCAAAGCCAATGTGAAAGGACGACCCGAACCAATTCGGGTGAGGGCTTACCAGATAATCATGACGCCTGATGTTATGAAACAAGTGAGGGAGTTCCAGGATGAGGCATTAAGAGAGGATAGAGTCAACTCTGAAAGGATGAAAGGACAAGTTTCAGACTTAAGGGAAAACACCCTGGGTGTTAGAACCCGATCTGGGAGAATGTGGATCCCCTCTATGGGGATCTAAGGGAAAATCATGGATGAGGCTCATAAAACTCGATATTCCATACACCCCGGTGCCACAAAATGTATCAGGATATGAAGAAAGATTACTGGTGGCCGGAATGAAGCGAGACGTGGCTAAGTACGTGAGCAAGTGCCTAACTTGTCTGCAAGTGAAGGCAGAGCACCAAAAGCCATATGGGAAGATCCAGCCTTTGGATATTCCTGAATGGAAATGGGAACACATCACAATGGACTTCATCACGAAGCTACCTTGCACGGCGAGGGGAAGCGACGTAATCTGGGTGATTGTTGACCCTCTAACAAAGAGCGCCCATTTCCTACCAATTCGTGAGACGTATTCCTTTGAGAGTTTGGCAGAGCTATTTATCAAGGAAATCATGGCTCGTCACGGCGTGCCAGTGTCTATCGTTTCGGATAGGGACAAGCGGTTTACGTCCAAGTTCTGGAAAAGGTTTCATGACTCAATGGGGACTAGACTGCATATTATACGGCTTACCATCCCCAGACAGATGGTCAGTCGGAAAGGACGATCCAGACTTTAGAAGACATGCTACGAGCCTGTGTAATCGACTTTGGAGGAAGCTGGGATGAGCACTTACCGTTGGCAGAATTATCATATATTAATAGTTACCATGCCAACATTGGTATGCCACCTTACGAAATGTTGTACGGTAGGAAGTGCAGAACGCCTGTTATACATGGGTGACTGGCCCTTCATTCGGGTGACTGGCCCCTCATTCAGGTGACTGGACCTTCATTCGGGTGACTGGACCTTCATTCGGGTGACTGGACCTTCATTCGGGTGACTGGACCTTCATTCAGGTGACTTGACCTTCATTCGGGTGACTGGACCTTCATTCGGGTGACTGTACCTTCATTCGGGTGACTGGACCTTCATTCGGTGTAACACCCGGATATTTATTATTTTGAAGCCGACGAAGGAAGAAGAAAAGGAAAAAAGTCCAAAGTCGAGGGACCAAACTCGCCAACGAAAGAAAGACGGGTGAGTGGGAGTATTTAAGGGAGAGGGCAGCCCTTACCCTCTCCCCCACACTCAAATATTTCAGCCAATATAGAGAGGAGAAGAGAGAAAGAAGAAGAAAAGAGGAAAAAGGGTCGGTTCGGGTGATTCGGGTGGCCAAACTCGTTGTGTAGCAAGCCAAATCGAAGCCCTTGTCGTTGTGCTCATTTGTGTGAGTTCTAGGACCCCACTTTTACTTGATTTCAACCGATTTTGGGGCTGGAAAGCATCAAAAACCTGTTTTTAGTGTGTATGTGTTTGACCCATTTGGGTGTGATGTGTGTGATGCGTTTCGTGTATGTTTCGGGCTTGTGTGTGCTTGTATGGTGTTGTGGTATGCATTCTAAGGTCTAGGATGGTTGATTTAGGCTTAGAATGGGTTTGGATGCTTGGAGGCCGAAAATGGCAGATTGGGTTCGGGATGAACTCCATTCTGCATCAGCTAGGGCTATGCGACCGAATGAAGGCCATACGGCCGATTGAGAGGCGATTGAAGGTCATTCGCACGACTGGGATTCATTCGCACGATTGAGGGTTCAATCGCACGACTAAGGTTTCAGTCGCACGACTGGGAGTCCAGTCGCATGGGGAGTCATACGATGAGGGTCCAGTCGCATAGGTGCCTAGTCGCATGAGTTCAATCGCATGATGTTCAGTCGCGTGGAGGCCATGCGACTAAAGTGTGTCCATATGCCCGAATAGGGCTGTCGCATTCGAAGGAAATGTAGTTCGACTTCTGGCTTTCGGGGGAAAGCGCAGATGTAAGTTTTGACGTAAAGTTTCCCGTAAGAGCATGTAAGATGACTGTTATGGCCTTAGAGAGTATGTAGGGCATGATGATGATGATGTTGCATGTTTATGCATGTTATTTATGTATGATGTTGCCCTGTATGATGATGATGAATGTGTATGGTATGTTCCTTATTATTATGTATGCTTATCTTTCTTGTGGCTTTACATGTCATGTTAATGAATGAATGAAGTATTGTGTAATGTAAAGTGAAAGATAATAAAGAGGAACATGAAGTAAGAATGCATGCATTAATGAATGATGAATGAACGAAGGAAAGGCTTGCAAGCACATGTATGGGGTGAGCGACTTTGTGTTGCAAGAGACTCGGATGACGTGCAATCATTGAGATTGCCCATGGGGTGAGCAACCTTGTTGTTGCAAGAGACTCGAGTGACGTGCTATTATGATGTTGCCATGAGGTGAGCAACCTTGTTGTTGCAAGAGACTCGGATAGCTTGCTATCATTAACATTGGCAATGAGGTGAGCAATCCTATGGTTGTAACAGACTCGGATAGCGTGCAATCGTTGAGATTGCTATTGAGGTGAGCGACTCTATTGTCGCAACAGACTCGGAAGAATGAACGTATGAAAAGAACGAAAGATAACGAATGTGATGAAAGATAATAATGACATTATCTGTGTAGACGTATGTTGAATGATCGCATGAGAAAAGGAATAGTTTTAATGAAAGTAAAGTATGTTTTATTATAAAACTAGAACTCACTCAGCAACGCTGAGTTTTTATATGTTTTCCAGTTGGCAGGTAATGATTGCTGAGGATGGCATGGCAAGGCTACTCGGCTCTTTTGGGATGGCATCCATTTATAAAGCTTTTGTGATATAATGCAAACATGTATTTTGTAATCGGATAATGATGTATTATTTGGCAAAAGTGTTTATAATAAAATGAGATGTCGTTTTTGTATGTTTCTGCTGCAATATTTTCATGAGACAAATGTAATTATATGTTTTATGCGCGATGAATGACCAACTGTGAGCGTCTCGGGAACGGGGCCATACAAGTTGGTATCAGAGCCAAATTTTAAGCAAATTGGTAAATTTTCAAAATAAACCTTAACTTAAACTAAGAATGGGACGAAAAGGGAATGGGATGCCAATCTGAGTAGCTGCGTGCCATCAGGTATTTTCGTAAAGTTAACCGGTTTTATGTGCGCATGGTATGTGGTTATGTGTTGTATGTAGATTTAAATACTGATGTGGCCAGGACAGGTAATACTTGGAGTATGAACAGTAAAGTAAGTGGCTAATCACAACTGGCCACTGTAATTAGGGACTTACTATACTTGACATAAACTGAGTTGTTTCCTTGAATGACCGTGTTGGTGTTTGAATCTTTCAGTGTGATAGAGAATGGCTGGTGGTAGATCTTCTAAAGCTTCTAGGGGTGGAGGCCGTGGTGGTCCTGATGCGGAACCGCGACCTAAAAGAGGAAGGCCTAGAGCTGAGAAGGAGGTTCCTGAAGAACCTGAGACTCCTCATCCGAGGCTGGGGATGAGCGTGAAAACTTGAGGGCCTCGGTAAAGGAGGCTGTTGTTGAGGAAGTACATCAGGTCATGCAGACAATCTTACCGTCTGTGGTGACCGAAGTCATCAAGGCTGTGAAAGAGGGAGAAAGGAAGGAGAGAAATAGGCCTCGGGGGAGCAACCAAGCCGGAGCCTGAAACGATTTTCTCCGATAACGAGGAAGAGGAAGAAGATGAGCCCGTGCCAGGGATGGTACGAGGCTGTAACTATGGGGCGTTTATGAGATGCAAGCCCCCAACTTTTGATGGAAACGGCACTGCTGCTGCTGCTCACCGGTGGGTGAGGGAAATGGAGGCTGTTCTTGATATCAGCGAATGCCGTGAAGACCAGAAGGTTAAGTTCGCTACCCACTCTTTCATGGATTTGGCTCTGTGTTGGTGGGACAACATTGTCCAAGCCGAGGCTAGCAGGTCCATTGGGAGAATGAGATGGTCTGAGCTGAAAAGGTTGGTGATTGAGAAGTTTTGTCCTCATCGGGAAATGGACAAGGTCGAAAAGGAGTTCTTGCAACTGGAGGCGGGAACCATGAGTCACCAACAGTACACCACGAAATTCAACGAGATGGCACGTCTGGTGCCAGATCAGGTGACACCTCTGTCCCGAAAGATCAAGAGGTATATATAGGGTTTGCCAGTGGATATTCGCAGGCACATGATCACTGCCCGACCGAGCACATTTAGGTCGGCGGTGGATTTGGGGGGAAGATTGTATGATGAGAGGACGGTGGTGGTGACTGAAGGTGGCAGAAAGAACGGTGGTGATCGAAACTGGCAGGGAAGAGGTTGTGGTGTGTGGGTGATGCCTCGACGAGTAATAAGAAGGCACGAGTGGACGACCGCCGTGTAGTCACGTCAAGTGCGGGGTCGAGAAGGTGTGGCAAGTGTGGACGAGAGCATAGTGGGGAGTGCAGGTTTGGGTCGAACTTGTGCTTCAAGTGTGGAAAGGCTGGGCACATGGCAAAGGACTGTCGTACGGTCTGGTGCTTTAACAGTGGTGAAGAGGGTCATATGAGCAAAGATTGTACGAGGCCAAGGGCTGAGAGCACTGGGGCGAAGAAGACGGGAGGTGAAGGACCGAGGGCGAGCACTAGGGCATTCACCATGACACAGGAGGAAGCTAGAACGGACCCTGATGTCGTGTCCGGTACGTTTCTGGTGAACCAAACTTTAGATTCTGTGTTATTTGATTCGGGTGCCAGTAAAAGTTTTATTTCTGCTGCTTTCTGTGCTAAGCTGCCTGTTAGTAGTAGACGTGTTGATGCGCCCTTTGATGTAGAAACTGCCATAGGTAAGTCTACCAGGATTTCTGAGATGACAGAGAACTGTGATGTGGAACTTGAGGGTCATAAGTTTCCTGTTAGGCTGTTTGTGATGACCTTAGGTAGTTTTGATTTGGTTCTTGGGATGGATTGGTTAGCGGACTACGAGGCGAACATTGTGTGTCGCAAGAAAATGATTCAGTTGTCAGCGCCTGACGGTAGTTCAGTGACGGTTTATGGTGATCGGGTTACTACGATTCCGAAGGTGATCTCGATGGCGGTGGCGGGAAAGTGTATGAGGCGTGGATGTAGTGCCTACTTGGCCTATGTAAAGGATGTGGATACGCCAACACCACAACTAGCCGATGTACCGGTTGTGTGTGATTTCCCAGATGTGTTCCCGGAAGACTTATCAGGAGTGCCACCTGACAGAGAGATCGAGTTTCAGATTGATCTGATACCGGGTGCCCAACCCGTCGCCAAAGCACCGTCTCGGTTGGCTCCGACCGAGATGAAAGAGTTGATGGAGCAGTTGCAAGAGCTGCTCGATAAGGGGTTCATTAGACCAAGTATCTCTCCCTGGGGTGCTCCGGAATTGTTCGTGAAGAAGAAAGACGGAAGTATGAGGATGTGTATTGACTACCGTGAGCTGAACAAGTTGACGATTAAGAACCGATACCCCTTACCGAGGATAGATGATTTGTTTGATCAGCTTCAGGGTGCCAGTTGGTTTTCGAGGATAGATCTTCGATCTGGTTATCATCAGTTGAAGGTGAAGGAAGACAAGAATCCCTAAAACAGCTTTCCGCACGCGTTATGGTCACTACGAGTTCCTCGTCATGTCTTTTAATTGACCAATGTGCCAGCTGCTTTTATGGATTTGATGAATCGAGTGTGTCGGCCGATGTTGGATAAATCAGTGATCGTGTTTATTGATGATATCCTGATTTACTCGAGGAGCGAGGCAGAGCATGCCGGTCACATTCGGGAGGTTCTAGAGACGTTGAGAAGGGGGAAGTTGTACGCCAAGTTCTCCAAGTGCGCGTTCTGGTTGTGCGAGGTTCAGTTCTTGGGTCACGTGGTGAATCCTGACGGGATTATGGTGGACCCGGCGAAACTGAATGCGGTTATGCAATGGAAGTCACCAAAGACGCCATCCGAGATCCGTAGCTTCTTGGGTTTGGCGGGCTACTATAGAAGATTTATCCAAGACTTCTCTAAGATTGCTTTTCCACTGACTAAGTTGACCCGAAAAGATGTGAAGTTCGTATGGGGTCAACCTCAAGAGAAAGCGTTTGAAGAATTGAAGGCGAGATTGACTCAAGCTCCTGTTCTGTCGTTACCCGATGGAAGCGAAGATCTGGTGGTTTATTCTGATGCTTCCTACTCGGGGTTGGGGTGCGTGTTAATGCAAAGAGGAAAGGTTATAGCCTATGCATCCCGACAGTTGAAGGTTCATGAGGTCAATTACCCCACTCATGACTTGGAGCAGGCAGCCGTGGTCTTTGCACTAAAGATTTGAAGGCACTATCTTTACGGGACGAAGTGCACCATATTCACCGACCACAAGAGTCTGAAATACTTCTTTGAGCAGAAGGATCTGAACATGAGGAAGAGACGGTGGTTGGAACTTATAAAGGATTATGATTGTGAGATCCACTACCATCCGGGAAGGAGAGGCCCGAGCCGAATCGGGTGAAAGCGTATCAGTTGATCATGACCTCTGATGTAATGAAGTAGGTTAAAGAGTTTCAAGATGAGGCATTGAAAGAAGATCATCTTAACTCTAAAAGAATGAGAGGTCTGGTTGGGGAATTGGTGAAAACACACTCGGTGTTAGAACCCGATTCGGCCGTGTGTGGATTCCTCGTTTTGGGGATCTACAGGTGAAGATAATGGATGACGCTCACAAGACTCGGTACTCCATTCATCCTGGTGCAACGAAAATGTACCACGATATGAAGAAAGATTATTGGTGGCCGGGTATGAAGCGCGATGTGGTGGAGTATGTGAGTAAGTGCCTTACTTGCTTACAGGTGAAGGCCGAGCATCAGAAGCCGTATGGGAAGATACAACCTTTGGATATACCGGAATGGAAGTGGGAGCACATCACTATGAATTTCATTACAAAGCTGGCACATACCCCGAAAGGGTACGATGCCATATGGGTGATAGTTGATCGTTTGACGAAGAGTGCTCACTTCCTACCGATCCGCGAGACATATTCATCAGAGAGGTTGGCTGATCTGTTTATCAAGGAAATTGTAACTCGTCATGGTGTGCTGGTGTCTATTGTGTCGGATCGCCACACCCGGTTTACATCTAAATTTTGGAAGAAATTCCACGACACCATGGGGACGAGGTTACATATTAGCACGGCTTCGGGCATGTGTGATTGATTTTGGTGGAAGTTGGGATGACCACCTACCGTTAGCCGAATTCTCATACAACAACAGCTATCATGCCAGCATTGGCATGCCTCCATGTGAGATGTTATACGGTAGGAGATACAGAACGCCCGTATGTTGGGGTGATATTGGTCAGAAGGAATTGGGGAGCGTCGAGGTGATCGAGGCTACGACTGAGAAGCTTGAGAAGATTAAAGCCTTCATGAAGGTAGCCAAAGATAGATATAAGTCGTATGCTGATAAACGACACAGGTCGATTGAGTTCCAGGTGGGTGACCGGGTCATGTTGAAGGTCTCACCTTGGAAGGGTATCATTTGCTTCCGAAAGCGGGGCAAATTGAGCCCAAGGTATATAGGCCCTTTTCGAATCATTGCTCGAGTAGGAGAGGTGGCCTATAGACTGTAGTTACCGGATGAGTTAAGTGGAATTCACCCGACATTCCATGTATCTCATCTAAGGAAGTGCTTAGCTGATGAAGATATGATTGTTCCACTGGAGGATATCGAAGTAGACGAACGGCTCAATTATGTGGAGCAACCAGTGGCAATCATCGATCGGAAAGAGAAAAGGCTGAGAAATAAAGTGGTTACTCTGGTGCGTGTACAGTGGAAGCACAGGAAGGGATCCGAATCAACGTGGGAGACTGAGGAAGAAATGAGACAACATTATCCACGTTTGTTCGAAGAATAACAGGTTTCGGGGACGAAACCTATTTAAGGGAGGTGGACTTGTAACACCCGGATATTTATTATTTTGAAGCTGACGAAGGAAGAAAAAGAAATAAAGTCCAAAGTCGAGGACCAAACTCGCCAACGAAAGAAGAAACACGGGGTGAGGGAGTATTTAAGGGAGAGGGCAACCCTTACCCTCTCCCCACACTCAAATAATCAGCCAATATAGAGAGGAGAAGAGAGAAAGAAGAAGAAGAGAGGAAAAAGGGTCGGTTCGGGTGATTCAGGTGGCCAAACTCGTTGTGTAGAAGCCAAATCGAAGCCCTTGTCGTTGTGCTCGTTTGTGTGAGTTCTAGGACCCCACTTTTACTTGTTTTCAACCAATTTTGGGGCTGGAAAGCATGAAAAACCCGTTTTTGTGTGTGTATGTGTTTGACCCATTTGGGTGTGATGTGTGTGATGCGCTTCGTGTATGTTTCCGGGCTTGTGTGTGCTTGTATGGTGTTGTGGTATGCATTCCTAAGGTCTAGCATGGTTGATTTAGGCTTAGAATGGGTTTGGATGAGCTTGGAGGCCGAAAATGGCAGATTGGGTTCGGGATGAACTCCATTCTGCATCAGCTAGGGCTATGCGACCGAATGAAGGCCATACGGCCGATTGAGAGGCGATTGAAGGTCATTCGCACGACTGGGATTCATTCGCACAATTGAGGGTTCAATCGCACGACTAAGGTTTCAGTCGCACGACTGGGAGTCCAGTTGCATGGGGAGTCATACGACTGAGGATCCCAGTCGCATGGGTGCCTAGTCGCATGAGTCCAATCGCATGATGTTCTGTCGCGTGGAGGCCATGCGACTAAAGTGTGTCCATACGCCCGAATAGGGCTGTTGCATTCGAAGGAAAGTGTAGTTCGACTTCTGGCTTTCGGGGGAAAGCGCAGATGTAAGTTTTGACGTAAATTTTCCCGTAAGAGCATGTAAGATGACTGTTATGGCCTTAGAGAGTATGTAGGGCATGATGATGATGATGTTGCATGTTTATGCATGTTATGTATGTATGATGTTACCCTGTATGATGATGATGAATGTGTATGGTATGTTCCTTATTATGATGTATGTTTATCTTTCTTGTGGCTTTACATGTCATGTTAATGAATGAATGAAGTATTATGTAATGTAAAGTGAAAGATAATGAAAGAGGAACATGAAGTAAGAATGCATGCATTAATGAATGATGAATGAACGAAGGAAAGGCTTGCAAGCACATATATGGGGTGAGCGACTTTGTGTTGCAAGAGACTCGGATGACGTGCAATCATTGAGATTGCCCATGGGGTGAGCAACCTTGTTGTTGCAAGAGACTCGAGTAACGTGCTATTGTGATGTTGCCATGAGGTGAGCAACCTTGTTGTTGCAAGAGACTCGGATAGCTTGCTATCATTAAGATTGGCAATGAGGTGAGCAACCCTATGGTTGTAACAGACTCGGATAGCGTGCAATCGTTGAGATTGCTATTGAGGTGAGCGACTCTATTGTCGCAACAGACTCGGAAGAATGAACGTATGAAAAGAACGAAAGATAACGAATGTGATGAAAGATAATAATGTCATTATCTGTGTATACATATGTTGAATGATCGCATGAGAAAAGGAATAGTTTTAATGAAAGTAAAGTATGTTTTATTATAAAACTAGAACTCACTCAGCAACGCTGACTTTTTACATGTTTTTCAGTTGGCAGTTAATGATTGCTGAGGATGGCACGGCAAGGCTACTCGGCTCTTTTGGGATGGCATCCATTTATAAAGGTTTTGTGATATAATGCAAACATGTATTTTGTAATCGGATAATGATGTATTATTTGGCAAAAGTGTTTATAAAGAAATGAGATGTCGTTTTTGAATTTTTTCGCTGCAATATTTTCATGAGACAAATGTAATTATATGTTTTATGCGCGATGAATGACCAACTGCGAGCGTCCCGGGAACGGGGCCTTACAATTCGGGTGACTAGACCTTCATTCGAGTAACTAGACCTTCATTCTCCCTCCAGTCGGCCGAATGGCCTTCATTCTCCCTCTAGTCAGCCGAATGGCCTATATTCTCCCTTCAGTCGGTCGAATAGCCTTCATTCTCCCTCCAATCGGTCGCCTAGCCCTAGCTGATGCAGAATGCAGTTCCTCCCGACTGCAGCCGAGGGTTTTCGGCCTCCAAACTCATCTAAACCCATTTTAAGCCCAAATCGACCATCCTAAACCTTAGGGATGCATACCACAACACCATTCAAGCACACACAGCTCACAATCAAGACTCAAACGCATCATACACACACATACTCATACACAAACGGGGGTAAAGCATACACACACATGAAACCTGATTTCAGATGTGTTCCAGCTCCAAAACGTTGAAAACAAGTAAAATAGGGGTCCTAGACTTCCACAAACGTTCCCGTCGAGTAGAGCTTCGATTTGACCGCTACACGTCGATATATATAGTTATATATATATATAATATTATATATATAGTATATATATATTATATATATATATATATATATAATATATATATATATATATATATATATATATATATATGTTGTCACACCCTCAAAATCCACGTGCGGGGTTTTACCGCGAGGCGTGTGAACAAACCAGGATCACAGTCAGTAGTTACATAGAACGACTCTATATGCCACAAGTAAATAAAACAACCAAAGATTTAGTTTGAAACAGTGCGGAAGCGTTTGAAAACAACCCAACAACTTAAAGTATAAATATGGCAAAACATGTGCCAACCCAAAATAGTAAAACAATTCATTAAAATGCTAATGTCTTGAAAACCGAGTCTTAGTATGCAAGTGAACCGTGGAGTGCTCCTAGAGGCAAGCAGCTTAATGACCTGAGAAAAGCATACTAAAATGTCAACACATAGGTTGGTGAGTTCAAGAGTTTGAGTTCAGTAAACATATAAACAGTTGTGATATATATAAGCAGTGTATTGTAATAGATAGCTAGTCTATTAACAGCAAATATTAATACATAGTGATTTCGCAATTGAAGCTGACTGTGATAGTTGTTGCCTCCTGTCACGACTTACCATGTCGTGACAATGTTCAATAGGACAAATTGCACCCGGTTGACCTCGAGTCACACAGGTGGGGCTCGTCAGACCCAGTAGTACTACCCAATTTCCCCGCTATTTAATATTAACAATTCGAAAGTGTGAGGACTTTTCCATGATAAATAGCACTATATCAATATTATACACAACTTAAATATTAAAAGCGTTCGTAAAATACCAGTATGCTATCTCCCCAAAAGAGATTAAATAAAGCGTGGGGCATGAACTCACCTGATGTATGCAAAGAGTACTTAGGGTTTATTTGAGAAACGAGTGGATAGCCAACCTTCAAAGGTTACCTAGATCATGCGAGTACATAAGTACGTGTAAATGAAAGACATGTGAAACCCTAATCATACCAAAACCAAAGACTCAAGCTTCCAGACAAATAGACACGTTTGACCTAGTTGACCCGTTTGACCCGTTGGTGACATTATGAGTTACAATTCAAATAGAGCCAATGAGAACATATAACATACATGATTAACATTCAAATAGTATCATACACATGCTACATTATCCATACATAACACTTAAATCATAGCCATGCCCATAGCATTCAACATACACCATAATCATTACTCACCAAACCCAAACATGATATCCTAGCAACTAATCAACACCAACTTCATACATGATCACCAAAATCCAAATATCATCCATGATTAATCAAAACATCCCATACAACTAATTCAACATGATTCATCACCTTAGAATTCATCCATGATCATACTAACATGCTCCTAATATCCCAAACATGTTCATATCATCATACATCAAACTTTACACAAATAAAGTTTCCCTTTTGGGAAAGAACATCCCAAAATCTATCAAACATCCTATACATTCATGAATTCATTAATAATATACCAATTCAAGCTCATATCAACATCTATGCATGATCAACAACATCCAAACATCATAATCCATCAACTCATATCCTAAAAAAAGTTACTATCTTAGTAAGGTATGAACTATAGCATGTGTCTTGAATTTCAATGCTCACAACAACAATCTAACATCTAATCATCATCATGAACACATCCATAACATCAATTCATCACCAATTCAACATTACATGCAAAATAAAGTTACTATTCTTAGTAACCTATGAACATCAACATCAAATCACCAATTTCTTGCAAAATCAATGTAATCTAACATTCATACAATCTATTAAACATCAAAAATCATCAAAAAATCATCCATCATGCATAATCAAGTAATTTTCGAACTAGGGTTTGTACAATCACCAAAGTTCATGATCAATCCACTAAAACATAAATTCATGCATAATCACGTTAACTAACATGTATACAATCTAACTAACATATTAACATCATCATTGATCAAAACTCAACCCAAGAACATCAATTTCGCAATTAGGGTTCGGCCACATCAAATTCATGCAAAAAAAAACAAAACTAACCTTTACTGTGAAAAGTATCAAAATGATGACTTCTAATGTGTGTATGCCTTCAAATCGACCAAAATCCAATCCTTGATGCTTGTTCTAAGTTGAAATCGCAAAGGAGAGGGGGTGGGGATAGAAGTCGCGGCCGAGGGTGGGGATTAGGGTTTGGGATTTGTTTTGTTTAGTTAAACTTTGCAAATGACAACTTAGGCCCTTGTGTTTTGTATTTTATAAAAAGGCACTCTTTTAAACACTTTTAAATGATTTTTAACTACAATAATAAACATATAACTCATGGTAACAAATTATATGTTTCATCTTTACAAAACACAAACATACGGATTAATACACACGTTTCCACGTTACGCGATTAATTCACAATTAACATATAAAAAAACATGCAAACACATAAGCATAACACAATAATCATATAATCAATTAGATTCTCATTAATTTAACATTATTCAATATTATTAGGTCACCAACGTTAAACGACAACTAGTGTGTGCTCACGACACGTGTATGCAAGACTTAACGAAACTAACGGAGTTTGGTAACGGAAATTTACCGGATGTCACATTATCCCCATGTTGAAAGAATTTTCGTCCCGAAAATTGCGTTACATGGTGAGAGTGTTCCATCACTGGTCTACTGCATTGGCACACAGAAATCGAAATCGAGTGAGTTTTGGATGAGTTGTCACATCATCCCCATGTTGAAAGAAATTTCGTCCCGAAATTTAAATCAATACCTTCGTCTGCAGACATCGTCTTCTCGAATAGATGAGGATACTTAAGCTTCATTTGATCTTCCCGTTCCCATGTGAATTCCGGTCCACGTCGCGAATTCCAACGGATTTTGACAATAGGTATCTTGCTCTGCTTAAGTGTTTTCACCTCACGGTCCATCACCTCCACTGGTTCTTCAATAAAACGTAGTTGCTCATCCACTTGAACCTCCTCCAGTGGTACGACCATCGTTTCATCAGTTATGCATTTCTTCAAGTTTGATACATGAAATACATCATGGATTCCACTTAGCGAATCAGGTAGGGCTAGACGATAGGCCACTGGACCTATTCTTTCCACTATTTCAAATGGTCCAACGTACCTCGGGTTTAGCTTCCCTCGCTTGCCAAACCGAACTACGCCTTTCCATGGTGAAACTTTCAACAAAACCTTGTCACCAACCTGAAACTCTAAAGGTTTCCGTCTTTTATCAGCATAACTCTTTGTCGGTCTCGCGCTGCTGCCATACGGTTCCGTATCTGTACGATCTTCTCAGTTGTTTCATGAATCAACTCGGGACCAGTCAGTTGACTATCGCCAATTTCCGCCCAACAAACAGGTGATCTACATTTTCTCCCATACAAAGCCTCGAAAGGTGCTGCTTGTATGCTAGTGTGATAACTGTTGTTATAAGAAAATTCCACCAATGGCAGGTGAACTTCCCAGTTATTCCCGAAATCAATTACACAAGCACGTAGCATATCTTCCAACGTCTGTATGGTACGCTCACTCTGGCCATCCGTTTGCGGGTGATAAGCAGTACTCATCTAATCGTGTTCCCAAAGATTTCTGCAATGATTGCCAGAAGTGTGACGTGAAACGAGCATCACGATCAGAGATAATTGAGATCGGTACACCGTGTCTGGAAACGATCTCCTTGAGGTACAGGCGGGTTAACTTCTCCATCTTGTCAGTTTCCTTTATAGCAAGAAAATGAGCAGATTTTGTCAATCGATCCACAATAACCCATATTGTATCACAACCAGTACTAGTCCTGGGCAGCTTGGTAATAAAATCCATGGAGATTTGTTCCCATTTCCACATCGGTATCTCGGGTTGCTGCAATAGTCCGGATGGTTTTGATACTCCACCTTTACCTTCGAGCAGGTCAAGCACTTGCTCACATACGTAGCCACATCCGCTTTCATATTAGGCCACCAATAGTGCGCCTTCAGATCATGATACATTTTATCAGATCCAGGATGTATAGAGTACTTAGATTTGTGTGCCTCACTCATAACCAGGTCTCTCAAATTTCCATAGGCAGGCACCCAAAGTCTATCCATGAAATACCGAATTCCATCTTCCTTCATCACCAGCTGTTTATCCATTCCTCTCAACGACTCAGAACCAATGTTTTCTGCTTTCAAAGCTTCTACCTGTGCCTCCTTAACTTGTTCAGGCAGTTGAGTACTAATAGTGAGCTGTAAAGCTCGCACCCGTCTGGGTTTAGCTGTTTCCTTCCGGCTTAAGGCATCAGCAACCACATTCGCCTTTCCCGGATGGTATTTAATAGCGCAATCATAGTCGTTTAGCAGCTCCACCCAACGTCGTTGCCTCATATTCAATTCCTTTTGCTCAAAGATATGTTGAAGACTCTTGTGATCGGTGTAGATTGTGCACTTGGTACCGTACAAGTAATGTCTCCAAATCTTTAAGGCAAAGACTACTGCACCCAACTCTAAGTCATGAGTAGTATAGTTCTTCTCATGAACTTTTAATTGTCTCGAGGCGTAGGCTATCACTTTGTCTCGCTGCATTAAGACACAACCCAAGCCTTGAATGGATGCATCACATATACCACGAAGTCATCCGTCCCCTCTGGCAGTGCTAGTATCGGCGCGGTACATAGCTTCTGCTTTAGCGATTGAAAAGCCGATTCTTGGCTTTCACCCCATTTGTATGTAGTCCCTTTGTGAGTCAAAGCTGTGAGAGGTTGTGCGATCTTAGAGAATCCCTCTATGAATCGCCGATAGTAACCTGCTAATCCCAAGAATTGTCTTATTTCACTCGGCGTTTTAGGTGTGGTCCAATTCTTGATCGCCTCAATTTTGGCAGGATCAACATGTATCCCTTTCTCATTAACAATATGACCTAAGAATTGTACTTCTCGTATCCAAAAGTCACACTTAGAGAATTTGGCGTACAGCTGTTCCCTTTTTAGCAGCTCTAAAATCATTCGCAAATGCTCCTCATGGTCTTCCTTGGTCCTGGAATATATCAGTATATCATCGATAAACACAATGACAAACTGATCGAGGTAGGGTTTGCACACACGGTTCATGAGGTCCATGAACACAGCAGGTGCATTTGTCAACCCAAAAGGCATGACCAAGAACTCATAATGACCGTAGCGGGTACGAAACGCGGTTTTGGAAATGTCTTCTTCGCGGACTCTGAGTTGATGATAGCCAGATCTCAAGTCAATCTTCGAATAGTAACTTGATCCCTGGAGTTGGTCAAACAAGTCATCGATACGGGGTAGAGGGTATCGGTTCTTGACTGTTACTTTATTTAGCTCCCTATAGTCAATACACATCCGAAACGTGCCATCCTTCTTCTTAACAAACAGGACAGGGGCTCCCCAGGGTGATGTACTAGGGCGAATAAAAGCCCTTATCTAATAGCTCCTGGAGTTGTGACGACAACTCCTGTAGTTCGTTCGGTGCTAATCGATAAGGTGCTCTAGCAATCGGGGCTGCGCCGGGAGTTAGCTCAATTTGGAATTCCACTTGACGATGAGGTGGTAATCCAGGAAGATCCTCTGGAAACACCTCTGGAAAGTCGCGCACTATGGGAATATCCTCCATTCTTCTTTCCTTCGCCTGCTTATCAGTTACAAGTGCTAGAATAGCCACACGACCCTTTCGTAGTAACTTTTGGGCTTTCATGAACGAGATGATGCCTATCACAGCACCACTTCTATCACCTCGGACTGTCAGAATTGTGTCATCAACAGGAATTCGTATGATCTTTCATGACATATAACTTCTGCTTGCTTGCTAGAAAGCCAATCCATGCCTATCACAACATCAAAACTCCCCAGAGTAACAGGCATAAGATCTATAACGAAAGTATGACCAGCAAGCTCTATCTTACAGTCTTTAAGGATATGAGTTACGTGAATCTGTTTACCGTCAGCCAACTCTACGGTGTATTAGATTCTAGGGCGGAGGGTATATCACTTAAAAGACTACAGAATTTTAAGGACACGAAACTCCTATCAGCTCCAGTATCGAATAGTACCGTAGCAAAGCAACCATTAACAGAGAATCTACCAGTAACAGTTGTAGGATCATTTAGAGCCTCACCTGAGCCAATGACGAAGGCTCTCCCCTTTGCTCCATCCTTATTACCGCCATTACCGTTGCCATTTCCACCGTTGTTGTTACCATTGTTGTTGTTGTTATTGTTGTTGTTGTTGTGTCCATTTCCATTGTTGCCATTTCCATTTCTCCTTAGTTGTGGGCAATTTCGCTTGTAGTGCCCCTCTTTTCCACATTCAAAACAACCCTTAGGAGTTTCCTGGGGTTGTTGTGTCCTCCTAACCAGTTCGCCACGGCAATCCTTCGCAGCGTGTCCAATTTTACCACATCGCTGACATTTGAAGCTATCACATCGTCCCACGTGATGATAGTTGCACCGGTTGCACTTCGGGTGTCTTCCACCATAACCACTGGGTCCTTGATTAGTTGCAGTCGTTTGGTTGAAGTTACGATTGTTGTCGAACCTCCGTTGTTGTTGGACCGGTTGTTGTTGCTGCTGAGGTTGAGGTTGACGCCTGAAGATGATGATGCTTTGGTGTTACTACTACCATCCCACTTTCTTTTGTTATCGGGCACGCTTGCCACGGCGCCCCGCTTGGGTAGACGACCCTGTTCCACTGCTTGGTCAGTTAGCTTATGGGCTAACTGAATGGCTTGCTTGTATGGTGGCTGGATTAGAAGCAGTTACCATACTCTGTATTTCGGGTACAAGTCCCCGTATGTAGTGCTCGATCCTCTTGTGCATCTCATTTACCATTCCCGGGCATAATGTTGCTAGCTCGTGAGTTCTAGTGGTGTAAGCCTCGATTTCTGAGCCCTGCATTTTCAGTTGCCAGAACTCTATCTCCAACTTTTGCACCTCATTGCGAGGACAGTACTCCTCGGTCATCATGGTTTTGAACTCGGCCCACGGCAGTCCATTAGCCATGCTTGCCCCCAACATCTGAACTTGGGCATTCCACCAGGATAAGGCGGCACCCTCCAGGGTCCGGTGGCATATTTCACCTGATCAGCAGGTGGACAGTTGCACTTGGAGAATACGGACTCCGTCTTCTCGAACCAGCGTACTAGTCCCACAGCGCCTTCAGTACCGCTGTAGGTATGGGGCTTACAGTCCATGAAGGACTTATAAGTACATGCTGGTGGTCCTGCTTTAACACAACAATTATTGATCAGACAACCTATACGGTTATGCAAGATATTCGGTTTAATTTTTCAATCATTGTTTACCTGCTGGCTGTCCCGCTTGGGCAGCAGCCACCGCTGCCTGAATCAGGGCAGTTAACTCAGCAGGGGTCATATTAACGGCACCAGCGCCATGATCTCCGGCGCCATGGTCTCCGGCGCCACGTCCACGACCGCGCCCACGACCACGTCCACGACCACGTCCACGTGCGTCCATTGTTCACTTTACATCCACAAATACAATAATGAGTAACATCAAACACATTTATCTCATTGAAGTACAGTAAACAATAAAGGAATAATAAATCATCACAACCACAACATTCATAACAAAAATAATAACCAAAGTAAATAAATTGCAAATAAGTCACAATGTATTCATCAATGTCAAAATTTAAGTTTGTCGTTCGTGTGGGAAACAACCCTTCCCACATAGGTTTCAAAGAAAACACTAGGTAGTCCAAGTCATGTAAGAAAATCAATCGACAATATCAGATCCATCACTCTCATCCTCCTCCTCTTCAGGTTCCTCCTCCTCAGGTTCCTCCTCCTCCTCAGGTTCTTCCTCCTCAGGTTCCTCTGCAGGTGCAGGAGCCATAGCAATCTGGAGTGCTGCTAGCTGTGCCTCCAAAGCAGCAATCCTATCATCAACACAGCATCCCTCTGCTCGCGAGTAGCCACGCGTCCACTGAGGGCTACAATCCCGTCCCTCATTTGGTAGCACCCGTCTAGGGTCTCTCCATGACGCCCATCAAGCTCATCCATCCCATGCCTTAGGTTGTACACCTCGGTCTGTAGTGTACAAACGTCGCTAATGAGTCGCCTGACTCGATGCTGTTCTGTATCTAATGCTGCCACCAATGCAGCAATCAACTGCTCGTTGGACTGCACCGTCCGGGGTAGTGAAGGCACTGCTGAATCAGAGCTACCTCTCGTTCTGGGTCTCGGCTCGGGCACGCGTTCCCTATACATGAGGTGGTTGACAAACCTAGGATAAAAGCTCCAGTCCCTTGGGGGGTCACGCTTCATCAACGCGAAAGGTTGATCCCAGTCAAACTCCCCTCGAGGATAATCAAAACGAGGCCAGTCGAGTCCATCATCAGGTACAGGTGCAGGAGGTGGGGACTCGGATCGCGCAGGTGATGCAGGTCGTTTTCCAGAAGCTCTTGATGACGATGCCATGCTGCAGATAGTGTGACGTGTATGCCAATGAGTATACAGTAGATGAAAATAAAGTACAGGTAACTAACTAACTGTGTGCGGTTATAGTCTAGTGTGTATGCAACCTAGTTCCCTATAACCAATGGCTCTGATACCAATCTGTCACACCCTCAAAATCCACGTGCGGGGTTTTACCGCGAGGCGTGTGAACAAACCAGGATCACAGTCAGTAGTTACATAGAACGACTCTATATGCCACAAGTAAATAAAACAACCAAAGATTTAGTTGAAACAGTGCGGAAGCGTTGAAAACAACCCAACAACTTAAAGTATAAATATGGCAAAACATGTGCCAACCCAAAATAGTAAAACATATCATTAAAATGCTAATGTCTTGAAAACCGAGTCTTAGTATGCAAGTGAACCGTGGAGTGCTCCTAGAGGCAAGCAGCTTAATGACCTGAGAAAAGCATACTAAAATGTCAACACATAGGTTGGTGAGTTCAAGAGTTTGAGTTCAGTAAACATATAAACAGTTGTGATATATATAAGCAGTGTATTGCAATAGATAGCTAGTCTATTAACAGCAAATATTAATACATAGTGATTTCGCAATTGAAGCTGACTGTGATAGTTGTTGCCTCCTGTCACGACTTACCATGTCGTGACAATGTTCAATAGGACAAATTGCACCCGGTTGACCTCGAGTCACACAGGTGGGGCTCGTCAGACCCAGTAGTACTACCCAAGTTTCCCCGCTATTTAATATTAACAATTCGAAAGTGTGAGGACTTTTCCATGATAAATAGCACTATATCATATTATACACAACTTAAATATTAAAAGCGTTCGTAAATACCAGTATGCTATCTCCCCCAAAAGAGATTAAATAAAGCGTGGGGCATGAACTCACCTGATGTATGCAAAGAGTACTTAGGGTTTATTTGAGAAACGAGTGGATAGCCAACCTTCAAAGGTTACCTAGATCATGCGAGTACATAAGTACGTGTAAATGAAAGACATGTGAAACCCTAATCATACCAAAACCAAAGACTCAAGCTTCCAGACAAATAGACACGTTTGACCTAGTTGACCCGTTTGACCCGTTGGTGACATTATGAGTTACAATTCAAATAGAGCCAATGAGAACATATAACATACATGACTAACATTCAAACAGTATCATACACATGCTACATTATCCATACATAACACTAAATCATAGCCATGCCCATAGCATTCAACATACACCATAATCATTACTCACCAAACCCAAACATGATATCCTAGCAACTAATCAACACCAACTCCATACATGATCCACAAAATCCAAAATCATCCATGATTAATCCAAAACATCCCATACAACTAATTCAACATGATTCATCACCTTAGAATTCATCCATGATCATACTAACATGCTCCTAATATCCCAAACATGTTCATATCATCATACATCAAACTTTACACAAATAAAGTTTCCCTTTGGGAAAGAACATCCCAAAATCTATCAAACATCCTATACATTCATGAATCATTAATAATATACCAATCAAGCTCATATCAACATATATCATGATCAACAACATCCAAACATCATAATCCATCAACTCATATCCTAAAAAGTTACTATCTTTAGTAAGGTATGAACTATAGCATGTGTTCTTGAATTCTCATGCTCACAACAACAATCTAAAATCTAATCATCACCATGAACACATCCATAACATCATTCATCACCAATTCAACATTACATGCAATATAAAGTTACTATTCTTAGTAACCTATGAACATCAACATCAATTCACCAATTTCTTGCAAAATCAATGTAATCTAGCATCTATACAATCTATTAAACATCAAAAATTCATCAAACAATCATCCATCATGCATAATCAAGTAATTTTCGAACTAGGGTTTGCTTAACACCAAAATTCATGATCAAATCCCTAGAAACATATAATTCTTGCATAATCGACGTTAACTAACATGTATACAATCTAACTAACATATAAACATCATCATACAACATCAATTTCGACTCCATGAAAGCCAATTCACGAATTAGGGTTCGGCCACTATGAACAACTCACAAAAACTCGAAAAAAACTAACCTTTAACGTGTTATAGCTTGCAATTGATGATTCCTAAGTGTTATGTATCTTGTAATCGAACCAAAACTCCACAAAATTGCTTGTTCTTGGCTGAATTTCGAAGATTGAGAGGGAGAGAAGAGAGGTTGCGGCCGAATGGGGGTGGGTTAGGGTTTGGGTTTGTTTTGTTTAGTTAAACTTTGTAAAATGACAAGTTAAACCCTTGTGTTTTGTATTTTATTAAAAAGGCACTCTTTTAAACACTTTTAAATGATTTTTAACTATAATAATAAACATATAACTCATGGTAACAAATTATATGTTTTATCTTTATAAAACACAAACATACGAATTAATACACACATTTCCACGTTACGCGATTAATTCTCAATTAACATATAAAAACATGCAAACACATAAACATAATACAATAATTACATAATCAATTAGATTATCAATAATTTGACATTATTTAATATTATTAGGTCACCAACGTTAAACGACAACTAGTGTGTGCTCACGACACGTGTATGCAAGACTTAACGAAACTAACGGAGTTTGGTAACGGAAATTTACCGGATGTCACATCAACCATTATCATTTATAACAAATATCTAATTGAAGAAAACTAGATTTAGAATGTGACGTTAGTTTTTTAGCATTCTTTTCATGTTTGTTTAACTATCTTAAATTATTTTTAAGGCTGTTAATGGATTACATTGGTGGGTGGTGGTGGTGGTAACAATAATAATAATAGAGGAAAATATTTAAAACTAAAAGAATTAACAACTAAAAATACTTGTTAAAAAACTACTTGGAGGCTCAAAGACATGTCTTCTGTGTGTGAAGGAGATGGATGCCATGGCCAACGCCTAAATTATGTTTAATCTGGAACGAATAATATGTAAATTGCTAACACATGTAGAAAAATCGTATTGATTAATAATTTACCATTTATAGTATTCATCACTTTAATATTGTTATATATAGGGTCCCGATATCTAAACAACTCTAATTACAAATCAACACCCCAAATTTTTATACGGGTCGTATATCACCATATGCGCTGTATAGCCCTATACATAAATGTATAACCCATATGACAGTTCTTAAAATTTTCATTGTAATCATGTCAAAATTTGTTATGCGCGTCGTATAGCTCTATTTATATGTCGTATAACCCTCTAACAGCCCCCCACCCCCGCTGAATTTTCATTGTTTTCAATGTCATCGATGCTTTACGCCACGTATGGTGATATACGATACGTATAATGATGTGTTAATTTATAATGTGTGAGAGCATTCACAGTCCATCCCCTGTCCGCATCCTTATAATTATACTAAAAATCACTATTTTTTATCTATCATTTCTAATTAAATAATATATTTTCATATCTTTATCATTACATTTTCTCTCTCATCCACTCACATTTACTTTAAAAAATATTAAAAAATTAAGGGGGTTGTACATTGTTTCCTCATATTACCGTGTTTCCCCAAATATGAGGAAACAATGTACAACCCCCATAAATTTCTCATCTCTTTCACTCACAACCACTTACAACCATCCTCTATAATATAAGGCACTTACTCACATAAAAATGAAGAACAGACTGTGAATGCTCTGATGTATGTATTATTATGACCCTATATATAACGTATATTAGGACCCTATATATAACATTTTTGTCAATCAATCTTGAACATTAATTTACCATTATATATGGGGTAAAACAACCTTAAAAGAAAATCTATTGTATTTAATAAAAAAATTATTTTGCCACTTTTCTTTAGTTATTTTTTTTATTCTGTTAGACATATTCACATTATTTTCAATTTAAAAAAATATTATATTAATTTAAACACTTAAACTAATGTTTCTTTCTCGTTCAAAACATATAATATATATGTTAAATATAAGTTAGTAAAAAATGAAAAAAAAGGTAAAATCATATATGTCAATTTTAAGCACCCAAGAGACGTGACAACGGAGAGAATCCAAATTATAAACCACCGTTTTCATATCACAACCACATATAACGTAAGACAGAGACGTCTAATATATCAATGGATCAAATGAAACCTACATTAAAATATATCTTTAGAAAATACAACAATTTAAAATTTTCCAAATTTGATTGGTGCACAGAATTGTTATTAACAATTATATCTCAAAACTATTACATACGTCCATTAAATTAAATTATAAGCCGTTGTTAAAAAATTCACACTTCTGGAAACAACCATTTTCCTTACAATTAATTAATTGTGATTTGTGGGATGTTGATAACATAAATAAAAATTGAACAAAATATCAATGCGTAAAAGCATACAAAATAGACCATTATCATAAATTTAATATTACAACATAATAATAAAATAAATAAATAAGATAGAAATTATTGAATGGGCTAATAATAAAAAAAATAAAAGTAAAAAACACCACCGTCGGCTTATATATATCCACAGCTATTTCATTTCCTCAACACACCTCCGGCGACCACCGTCACACCTCCGGCGACCACCGTTAACCATGTTCTCTCCGGCGACCACCCCCAACCCCCTCCGCCTCCGACCACCGCCACCACCGCCGCTTCACACCGCCCCCACCGCCCTACCGTCACCAACATCACCCAACCTCCGGTCACCACACACATCGCCGATCTCCGCCACCGCTTACTCCGGCGAGACCACATGCTTCGCTCCGCCGCCCACGGCGGTCATGTCTCCTCCGTCGTTGTACGGAATACTCGGGATCTCAGCGGAAGCCACCGGAAGTGAGATCAAAACGGCGTACCGGAGGCTCGCCAGAACGTCACATCCCGATGTGAATGATTCCTCCGGCGAGGAGTTTATGAGGATTCACGACGCTTATTCGACGCTTTCGGATCCTGATAAACGGGCCGATTATGATCGGAGGGTTTTCCGATCGAGAACGTATTCGAGTGTTAGATCGACTACGTCGTATAGTGGATATAGTGGTTACAGTGGCCGGAATTGGGAGACTGATCAGTGCTGGTGACCCGAACGTTAAACATTCGTATATAATATGATATAATATATGTGATGATTAGAGTGTAAAAATTATCTAATTAGTTAAGTGATCAGTAGGATATGATAGATTAGCTGATATTGTATGTAGAATGATTATATATTAATACTACTTGGATCTTATCTTACAATTGAGTTTTAAATGCATACATCACTGATTAATTATTTAATACTAGTTACACAATGAATATTACATGTTACAACAAGTAAACTGCAGCTTTTAGTCTTGTTTTTCTTAACGCTAGTTTTTAGTATTGTAAACTAAATTTTATAGATCAAGCGGTGTAATACAATCTTAATTACTCTTTCATCGAACCAGAGGAACGTCAAATGACAAATTGATGAATGATCGAACCATTATCTTGAGAATCATTTAATTTATTCTTCTGACTATAAAATTTAAAGGTTGACAAAAGAAGAAATAGTTAAAGCGAATGTTTTAATTTCATGAGATTTAATTTTTCTATTATAATAAAAGAGTAAATTAAGGTGTCATTTGTCATACGTAATTAAAAAAACAAAATTTTAAGAAGTTGAAATTATTGTTTTATTAATTATAGTCATTTTTCATACTTAATTTTATTCATATCATATTTTAAAATATAATTTTAAAATTAATAAATTTTATTATATTAATATTTTATTTAACTCAAGTAATATACGGGTTTACTAAATATAATAATTAATATTATGTAATATAATATATGATGTAATAATATTATATGTTAAAAATATTAAAGGCTGTATGAGGCCATACATTTTGCCGTTGACCTTTACGCATCCCAAGGCTTCATATGTATGGAGAGATCGAAAGGCCTGTATTAATTTAATGCATCCCATACTCGTAGTTTTTCCTAACGGAAATTTCGATTACGCAAAAAATATTCACCAAACTCGTATATCTTAGGATTTAAACTCAGAAATATTTAGTTAAGAAACATACCGTTACAGTAAGATATTTCTTCTTTATTAATATAAAGCTATCTCACTTGATAGAGACGTTACTTTTTAGAAAAAAACAAATATTGGGTTCAAACATATACATAAAGTAATTCTATAATATGAATAAAGCAACTACCATCGGCGGTTGTTTTTATGTTTTTTGAGATTTGCCACACAAGATTTGAGGCTTTTCATTTTAACCACTCAGCACCAACCTTTTGCGTATATCAAGATTTGGTTCTTTATCTTCATTTTGAGAGAAAGTTAGAGATAGAGGGGAGCTTTCGTTGGTTAATGGTGGCACGATCATCGGTGTGGCTGCTTCGAGTGTTTCCGGGAGCGACCGTCGGCTGGAAACTCCGACGGCGATGCTTCAGCCTCGTCTGTTGTGGTTTGGCACCCAGTGGACTTTATCCTTGATGTGGTCTCTCTGCTCATGGTGTTTGGTTCGGTGGTGGTGGGATCTAATGTCGCTTGGCCTCTCTCTGTGGTCTATGTAGAGGAGGTTGTGGTTTCCCCGCCATAGTCGCTTCTGCTGGTGGTCGGCCGATGGTAGTGGGATCTTCTGTCGCTTCGTCTCCCCTCTAGGGTCGAGGTGGATAAGGCGGCCTTTTGCCCACCATGGTTTGTGGTGCTGGTGGTCGGCCGCCGTTTGGTCTGCCTACGGTTTGCCTTGGAGTCGATGATGGCATGCGCAGACGCTCCTTGGGTCTCTGCTGGTGGGAGCTCAATGATTGTCGCCGACGGTTGGTAAGTTGTGTTGGTGGTAGCCACGACGTCTGTGATGGTTGGTTAAAGCCTTTGTGAAGGTGGTGGTGACGATAGAATCGAGTCGTCGCAGTCGGCCATCCTTTTGTGGTTTGGTAGACCACATGATGGGCTCTCGGTCTGAGTAGTGACGGCAATGGCGGTGCAACTATTATTGTTGCCCCTTTCTTTCGTCTCACTCCGAAACCCGTTTAGGGTTTCATATGTACAGTGCGGCGTGTCAACGGCGGTGGCGCGACTACCGTTGTCGTTCATTTGCTGTTGTGCGGCGTGTCAACGGCGGTGGCTATCTATTATCGTGGGTTACCACTCATGGTGGTTTTGTGATGCTTATTGTATAACCAGCTTATGCATGTCCGTCACTTTTATGTTGCTGCCTAGATAGTTTGGTTGTGTATGTGTAATTCACCAAGAAAATGTGTCGATGATGATGAGGACCATCTCATTTGAGAGTTAGCTTTGGCCCAATGTGCATCACTGGTTTCTTTGTTCTCTTTTCGGTTTGTTAGTAATGTGCTCCGAGAGTTGTGATGAGATACTAGAGTTATGGTTTTGGTTGCTTAGGTTTGGCTACCGATTATGGTTAACAGTCACAACCGAATGCCGGTTCTGAGCCCTAAGTTATACAATTTTGAAATTTTTTTAAACCGACCATCACGCGCGCGAATGATAAACACTAGTTTGATTTAATTTAAGAGTAGGGAATATGATAGATTTGACGTTAAAAAAATATTTCTTCTTTTTTTTGGAAAATTGGATTTTATTAGTCTAAATTATTGAAATTCTCTTTTTTAGTTCATTAACTCCATTAGTTTTGTTATTACGTATCACGTGACGTGTCTCATGACGTGATGTATAACATTGTTTTAATTAATAATACAAAAATAGCACTCATTTTTTTGAAAGATTATTCTTTGAAATTATTCAATGCAACCTTGTTGTTGTCGGTTGAATAGCCTAGAGATAAAGAGACGTAAAAATTGAATGATATATTTATAACTTTTTAGTATGTAATACACTATGTCACATGGCACGTCACGAGTAATGTCACGTGCCACGTCATCAAAAACTAATAGAGTAAACAAACAATTAGACTAAGACAGTTATTGGTACCAAAATCAAAAGTTGAGATTAATACCGGTCAGATTGTTAATTGAGATTAATTTTTACCAATAATCAATAGGTTGGAATATTAAAACCTAAGTTTTCTTTTTTTGAACGGAAAATATATATTATATATAAAGAAAAGCATGGCTAATGAGAAGTTAGAAACCCTAGAGGTCCACAGACAAATTAAAGAAAACATACATAAGTAAATACCGAGTAACACACTAGGGCAAATTGAATGAAAAAATTAGGCAAGATCAAGATCCCTTTTGACTTGCTTCTTGACTTCAACCATAATGATACATCCACTCTTTTTTGGAAAATAACCTTTTAACTAGATGGAGAGATGTGATTTGAGAAATATATCATTTTTATGCATCCACATATTTCTTGTTTTCACCATAAAAATAACATGAACCTCCTTCTTGAAGTCCTTATCATATCTTGGTAGATAGGAATCTCTATAATATCTTTAAAAAGAATACATAAAAGGAGTTTATGTTACACCATAAAGTAACTTGGACCACACCTCCTTCGCAAATCCACATGATGTAAAGATATGCTCGATTGTTTCCTCCCCAGCGCCTTCAAGAGTAGTGTCTCTTTTCATTAAGGAGTCACAAGTAGGTTTCGATTTAGATGAGCTCTCTAGTTAGAAATTTTTTCTTTCTTAGGGGACCAACCATTCCATGGGAACTTGTAAAATCACCAACTTGAGATTTTCTTTGAATGAGGGATTTGACTTCCGAAGCCAAGAATTCTTTAGATCCAACTGCCATCCAATTCTGCGACTCCATTGGGTGCAATCATGAGAAGTCATGAAGTTAATAGAACTAGTTTATCATTTTCTTGAGCTGGCAGTAGGTTATTTTTCCATCTTTATTGCGAAAATAGATTTTGTCCCTGCAAAAAGAAACACTTTCCAACTAGAACAGATTTATACAATTTAAGTTTAAATCAAGATGGATATATGTTCATGAGTGGACCGTCCAAGAGCAAAAAATCATTCCAAAATATTATTTGATTACCACTCCCAAGAATTTTAGTTATCAATTGGTTTAGATCAATATTAAACTCCAAGATATCATCAACAATTTTGAAGATGTTTCGCCATACACCAGGATAAGAAAGTCAGGCAAAATTGGTAACCAGGATTTTGAAGTGTGATATATCACCCAAATAACATTCCACCAAAGCGAGTGTTTTAATTCTTAAACCTCCACCATCATTTTGAGAGCATTGCCATACTTGAGTATTTGAGGGGTGTTATTCCAAGACCCTCTATCCTTTGAAAGGGTTACTTTTTCCCAATGAACCTAATTTATTTTCATAGTACTACCTTTCCTTCTCTAAAGAAGATTTCTTCTTATCTTTTTCAAATTGTTGATCACTTGTTATGGTGCCTAATACAAGGAACAATAATTGATTGGAAGTGATTCTAACATAGATTTAATAAGAGTACACTGTTGGATCGGGATTGAACTGAAAAAGACTTTTCTAGTGATTGACGGTTAACAAATTTGATATATAAGTTGACTGTCTACTAACAAACATAATACTTTGAATAAATAGTAACACAAGAAGTTCTTTCAAATTATTCACTTGATAACTCTTCTGACTACAAATAGTAATAACAACAGAAAACAAGTGGCAAACAAACTAATCTCATAACTATACATGTCACACCCCAACCGATGACGGAAACATCGGGGTGCGAGAAGTGATAGATTGTTCAAAGACATCATAGTATTAAAGTGATAATAAATCAAGATTAAATTTCATTTCCATTAATCAACATAACATTACAATTCTTGAAATAAACATATAACAATTTTGAGAAATACAAGTCTAAAACAAACATAACAAGATGATAGATTTGGTGTGTTTCTAAGTCTACCTAATTGAATTTCTTGATAAAGCTTCAAGCATTTCCTGCAACATGTATAAATATTGGTCAACATATGAATATGTTGGTGAGCATACAAGTTTGAATACAAAGCATAATAATAAATAAATCTCAATTCAACATGAGTAAAGTATACTAAAGTTTATACATTTCTAGCATGCAAAGCCAATAATCAAACCAAAGTGTCCACTAGCATAATCTTAGCATCAAATGTGAGCAAGACCGTAAAGATTGATAACTTAACATAGACCCATCATAATAGGACGGATGTGCTAGTCCTATAGCGCTATACATGTTAAGGGAGGTTTAGATTGCTTGCAAGATAATGTATTCTAGAATGTATTCACAAATAGTATAACAAGTAAGTATGTTTGTATGAATTGAGTTTTAGAATGATTTTGATTGAATGAATGATTGAGTGTATTTGATGAATGATACATGTTGCAACCTAAATAGTGTTAAAACAAAAGGGGTGAAGTATGACTCATGGTTTGGTGATTAGAATCCACAAAGATAGATGAATGAGTTTAAAGTATGAGTAGTCACCAGAGTTAAAGCAAAAGTCACCCTAGAAGGACCAAAAGAGGTAAGTTAAGGATTAGATTCAATTAGATTTGAGATTTTAGCAATTGAAAAGTATATAAAAATTACAAACATGAGAGTACATAGAAGTATATACTACTTAGACACTTATTTGGACACCATGTATTATGTGTGTTCTTTATGAGTATTAGTCACTTATTGGAAGTCCAAAACAAGGAATCATAAGATTAGTATAATGTCTACCTTAACACATAACATTCAACCATGGTTTGATTGATGTTACGGTTTGGTTTTGATTAAGTATTATATATATATATATATATATATATATATATATATATATATATATATATATATATATATATATATATATATATATTATATGTTATATATATATATATATATATATATATATATATATAAGTCATGCATTAGAGGTAGGGTAATCCACAAACCTCAAGTTTCATATTCATATAAGTCATGTATTAAAGGTGGGGATATCCACAAACCTCAAGATTATCACCATTGCACAAAATCTCCACTTAAGGGTGATCCGGATGGTCATGAGTACATAAATGAAAGTATTAAAGTAAACTAACTAGTTTGACTAAGTGTTCAAGTGGGGTATGGTGGATAGATTAGTTGTAGAACCAAGGTTCAACATCACCAATTCATACCATAACACAAGCCTTTTAATATAGGTTGGAGGCTCGGTTTGGTTTCATCCACTTCTTGATTTGTAAATTACTTAGTGTTTTGTAAAGATGAAAGAATATGGTGTAAAAGCCTTAAAATTTCTAAAATATAACATCAACACAAGCCTTCCAACATTGAAGTTGTTGGTGACTTGGTTTAGTATGTAAAAGGCTTAAAAAAACAAGACAAGAAAACATGTATGAAAGAATCAAGTATAATATTTCCAACTTGGACTTCAAAAATGAGGGTTTACCATACTTGTGTCACCTTGGTGACTAAGTGGTTATGTCCTAGAGGTTGTTCCAAGTGGTAAAGAAAATGAAAAAAGAAAGTAAAATAAGTAAATAAATAAATAAAACTTACAAGCTATTCTTGAAGATTTCTTGCAAAGATGAAGTTGGTGGACAGAATGAGAGAGTTTAAGAGAGAATTTAGAGTGATGCAATTGATTTGGTAGGGATTTGAGTTAGTATTTATATATGAAAATTATGGTTGGATATTAAAGAAAGTAGTTGGGGAGATAAGTGGAGGGAAAACTCAAAGTTTTAATTTTAACCCCTCAACTTTTTGCACCATAAACTCATGATTAAGCATATTTTTAGGTATTTTAACATATGAACCATAAAAAAGAAAACTTATAAATAATTATCCAAAAATAAGTCTCAATAAGTTGCTCGGTTTTTGCATTAAAATGCGTATTCGCAATTGTTTAATGGTTAAACAAACATATAATCAACAAGAATAATATAAAAATATTTCCACTATGATCAAGTCTTGACATTACAAGGATTGAATAAAGAGGAAGATTACAAAAAAAGTAAATGGAAACTACGAAACGTTACAATACAAGTGTGAGGTATTTATACTATGAAATTTAAACACTAGAACGAATCCTGATCATATATTTAGGATCAATAGCATGTTTCAGCCATTGCTCTACATATTTTGACATACCACGAATGTGCAATATATTAGTGATAAAGAATGTACAATATTAGATAGAAATTGATAGACCGGAGAATCAACAGTTGTAGAGTTATACTGTCACCTCTACTTTCTGATATTGATAGTCTTGTCTAATACATTAGTGAATCAGCAGATTATCAGCATATACACAAGTGCTGATTCATAGTAGTTCAGTACTTGGAGATATCAACTTATGTAGATTAGTACTGAACTTAGAGTTTAGGTAGATTCATCCTTCTTATGGATCAACATTAACTCTTCCTGCAATTGATAAGGTCTTACTTTTAACATAACCTTGCTTTAAATACATCAATGATGCGCAAACCAATTTTTTTATGCATATTAGCTCCTACATTAAGCCATAGGCATGTGAATGGAAATTCACTAACCTAACAACGAAGAATTGAGGCAAGTGATGAGATCTTCTCGTCTTAATACCCACACTAAATATAGAACTTTTGAGGAGATTGACTTTTAAACTTGAAATCAAGAAAAACCTCTCATTAGTCTTGTAATATTTTCAACTTTTTTGGGCTTCCTTTCCCAATTACAACAACATCACCCGCTAGAAGAGAATGTAAAATAAATAGAGCACTATTGGCCAGTTTTAGTCCCTCAATAATCATAGTTGATACCACCTTCTTAAGGACGCAAGACCATGCTTCCATAGCTATCACAAATAAGAAGAGTGATAGTGGATCACCTTGCCTCAATCCTCTCTAACAGTCGAATTCTTTTGTGGGACTAGCATTGACTAGAACCGAGGCCCTACTTGAGCCTAAAATTGCTTGAATCCAATTTCTCCAAATTGTTAGAAAATACATCTGACCTATAACGATGTCTAGAAATTCCTAGTCCAATGAGTCAAAAGCTTTTGCAATACGTAGTTTAAGAATCATACCATAACACTTATGTTTCTTCAACCATCTAACCGCTTCATTAGTTACCAGAGGGCCACTAAAATTAATCTTTTAGCAATGTAGGCATTTTGTTCATCTGCAAAAAGATCGCCAGACCCCCTTAATCGATTGTGAAGGACCTTAGATCGTACTTTATTTAGCGTGGCTTGATATATTTCTTCAATAAACCCTTGAATCTTGTTTTTGGAAATATTAGTGTTAACCATTTCATTAAAGAATCCTTTAATCCTGTTGTTTGATTCTAGATTATAAATCATATCCGCTTTTTTTCTTACTTGAATCTTTTTCATTAAGGATTTGGACCCTAGGTTCTAATGGATCGTCAATCATACTTCCTTTATCTACAGTTAACTCTAGCATCTATAAACACATCTTAAGACTATCTAGTTTTGCATTTTCCTAGTCCATTCCCTAACAATTCAAGTCTTGATTCCATTTTTAGCCACTTTAGTTTGGGTGCCGGACTCATGACAACAGGCCTAAAAAATAAGAAGAAATTAGTTTAAACATTAGAATCCTATGATATGAGTATATTAAGTTTCAAGTATATTAGGAAAAGTAATGGCGAGATTTAGAGAAATGAATTGCCGTCAAAATTTCATATGTGGTGTGACTGGAGTGAATTGCAACCTTGTCTTCATCTACTTTAAAGTAATTTCTCTATCTTACTGCTATTAAAAGTACCTTAATAACATATTTGATATCGTCAATGAACTCATAGCTAAACTCCTCATCAATGTCTTCTATCTCCACCACATCTTATAGTATGCTCACTTTTCCTAGTTGAGCAATATTATTGGCACTATCCTTTACACTATTTTGGTCGGCACTCCCCTTTGAGCCCCCACCAATGTTGTCAACAACCTCCATTATACTAATAGCTCAAAATTATAAGAAAAAAAAAACAAATCTAGTAAAATTGAGCCACAAACCAGACGGCACCAATGTTGAAGTAAGGATTGGATCATACCACTAAAATAACATTAAGGGTGCGTTTGGTTGGAAGGAATTGAATAGAATGAAATGGAATTGAGAAACTAGTATAATTTTCAAGTAAAATTATGTTTGAGAGGGTAATGAAATGTAAAACCCAAGGAAATGTTTCACCTCAAATTCCTTTGGTTGTGGGATTTCAAATTAAGAGGGAAAAAATGAGATTTTGTGTTGATCGAGAATAACCTACACCACAACAAACCGATAGCCTTGCCATAGAGGGTGAACTCAGGGGTAGTCTTTCTGACCCAAATGTAACATGAGAATCAGCTCTACGGATTGAAAATTTTAGGGTTTATGTGTATGTGTGTGTAGTAGAGTGATGAGAGTGATGGATTCATTCCCCGTGAAAGGTTGTATACTCACCTATTTATACCCTTTCATATGTGACGTCGTTATGCCATGTGTGCATGTTGTCTCGACTGCTGTGTTAGAAACATACAGAGTTTGTTCGTTGGTTATTTATGGACCCTACAAAAGTGACATGTTAGCCATAACTTATGGCTTTCTTTTGGTTGGACATTCCGATGTCTAACACCATGTACACCAGAGTTGTATCCTAACCCGGACGTGTCTGGATATATGCATCAGTTATGTGGGTTGGGGCTATCATTATTTTCTTTCTAAGTCCTTTGTTTGGATATTACCTCTTCGCCATTACTAGTTGCCAACTCCACTAGAACTCAAGCAAAAAGTGTGTTTCATTCTTGCCTAAAGCACTTAGCTAATTCGGCTTATAATCTGCCGAATGTAACAACATCCCCCGCCTCTCCCCTTATATGTAAACTGATAGGTCCAAAATATATGCCACACTGAAAGCGTGTCATGTTCTTCCTTATCTAATATAATCACATTGCTTAACCACTAATAGTCCGTTTAAAATCAGTTAGGTATCATCTTTTATCACATTAATAACCCCATTGTCATAATTAAACTTGGAAAAATAAAATCATGAGTTGTTTAATTATGATATCTTGCAGTGATACTTATGCCACATATTGAGTGGTGTTTTGTTTAATTACATGAAAAAACAATTTCGTCCCATTTAGGTATCCATGAAAGATGTAGCTCACAATAATGCTTGCTTTTTCATGTAAATAGTTTTGTTTACCTGCCATGTCACTTATTAAATAAAATAAAAATATTATTTGTTAAATAAAATATTAATTAAACCGTTTTAAAAAAATGTTATTTTAAAATTATTCTTATTATATCTTTTAATTTTAATTATTTTTATATGAGTTATAGAGTATATTTATTTAATATGATAATAAATAAAAACCGTGTAATAAACAGTAAAACTACTGTGAGTTATAGAGTATATATATCTGCTGAGGTGTGCCATCGGCCATTCTCTCAGGAGAAAGTATACTCATTTTTCTTTGGAGGGTCAAACACCAAACGGTCCTCTCCATCCACTACATGATTCCCAAAGACTAGGCACATGGGTTTTGGGCTTTCAGTAAGCATCTGAACTTTGCAGGATTGTGTTAAAGATGTTTACATATTTTATAAGAGTTAAATTCAGTTTTATTACCTGAACTTTGACAATAATAAATATTCTTTTAGAAAGATTAAAACATATATTAATTTACTTTCAAAAATTTTATTAGTTGTTTAAAATTCAATACAAAAATTAGATCACTTGTTGGAACTTGAATCTAAAATAATAAAACTTTTGGATTGACATTAAAACAAATAATTGAGCTTTTGAAATAAAATTAATGTGTTAAACTTTAGAATGAGAATGATTACTTTTATCGAATTTCAAGCAACAAAATTAAAAGTTAACCCTTTTGTAATTTTGTTATCAACTTATGGCATTTACTTTCTCTCTCAAATATCCTTCGGAATATTTCTTAAGTATGCGGTTTTCCTAACTTTGACATAGTTAATACATCACTTTAATTGATCATATTTTATTAGAAGAAAATTTCTTTTTACCAATACTATACTACCTTTGTTGGAAAAGATAAACAAAATAAGTAAGTATTAATGTCAGATATAACGATAGTAGATCACTAATTTGAGATACGCATCATAAAAACTTGTTTTCATTACAGCATGGTGGTTAAAATAGAAACAATCTTAAGATATTCTGACGGTGAAATGGTATAGTTTCCGGTAAGATATTGCAAGTTCAGATCCATCAAAATACATGTGTGATAATTTTAAAATTAGATTAAACATAGTATAAACAGCATGTGTTTGTAGTAAAAGAAAAGTTAGAATGTAAACACACTTTTTTTGATTTTAGGTTTTAGTTTGATAATTATTATACCAATATTTTAGTACGGTAACTATAGTTTAAAAAAAAAAGATGATAAACTTGTATTTATTTTACTTATAATAAAAAGAATATTTAAACTAAGAAGTCTAAAAATAATTATAGGCTTAACACGTGTATTTCTATTGTCTTAAAGATAATGATATTTTGGTCATTGTGTTAAATATGTCATCTCATTGTTTCTTATATATTCATTGTGTTAGATATTAGTTCATTGTATCATATATTTTTATATCATTTGTTATATGTATTCATCATTGTGTTTTATATTTTAGATCGTTTTTTATTATTTTTATCATTGTTTTTATAAATTATACAAACTTGTTATCTATCATTATGTTTTACAAATAGAAGTACACAATAATATAGTTTCACCAATGTATTTTTTCAAAACTTATAGTGCTTAATAATAACACAATGTGTTATTTTTGTCATTGTTTTTCTATAGATTATATACATTTGTTATTATCTATCATTATGTTTTATAAGTAGAAATACACAGTGATGTTATTTCACCAATATATTTTTTAAAACTTATAGTGTTCAAGATAACATAATAAAGATTTATAAAACAAAATGATGATTAAGAAACAATATGAGATATTTTGTTATTTGTCATGGTTTCTAGTGTATTAAATTTATTAGTTGTTAATTTTTATGTTTTACATATTAGAGATACATAACAATATTATTCTAACATTATATTTTATCAAAACTCATATTGTTTTATATAACACAATGACAATTGAGAAACACACTGAGAAATTTTGTTATTTTTATCATTGTTTTAATGTATTAGATTCATTAATTGTTAATTTATTATTATGTTTTACAATTAGATATATACAATGATGCTATTTCACCAATTTATTTTTTGAAACTCATGGTGTTTAATATAACACAATGACGAATAAGAAACACAATTAGATATTGTGTTATCATTGTTTTTAATGTAGTAAACTCATTAGTGGTTAAATTACTATTGTGTACTACATATTAGAGATACACAATAATGTTATTCAACCGTTACATGTTTTTAAAATTAATATTTTAGTAAAACACAATAGTAAACAGAAAAATATAATAACTAATAAAAATACATAACAATATTGTACTTGTTTTAAAGATAAAAAGTACAATAACGAGATATTAGGTTAATAATATAAAAAAATATTATCTTTTATATAAAATATATAATTTTAGTAAAACACAATAGTAAACAGAAAAATATAATAACTAATAAAAATACATAGTGAACTGTATTAAAGATACAATAACGAGATATTAGGTTAATAATATAAAAAAATATTATCTTTTATATAATAATATTGTACTTGTTTTAAAGATATAAAGTTAGTTTTCATGGGAGAATTTTTATAGGAAAAATAATATTGTAAATAAAAGTTATAAACGATTTAGAAAAATGAGTGAATTTACAAAAAATCAACAAAAGTTATATTCCTAAAATAACCTTTAACAAACTTTTTTCTATAATTTGATATCAACTATTAATTAAATAGATTGATGGTGAAAATTAGTTTTTATACTTTTTAGTTTTAAGTGTATTTTTATTTAAAGATTTCCCTACATCAATTGCAACCGCATGTATTGAATTAATTGAAATTTTAGGCTTGAATGTAACAACTTCTAGTTTTTACTATTTTATAAATAAAAGTCCTTGTGGGTTGCTAATTATGATGTCACGTTAGTTAAAATATGACGCCACAATAGCTAAAGTTAATTTAGTAATCTTCGAAGGAGATATCTTGATGATAAGTTAATTGTGGCTATCCAAAAAATCGAAAGTTTAAATCTTGCAAAATACATATACATGTAGTCAGTAGGTGTTAATTATGAGCTATTCTACAAATTAATAGTAAAAATTATCATGAAAATTTCCCAAGATGCGTATGATGGCAAGAATTGGATAGCTAATATATTATAGGTGTGGTTTAAAGTTCAATGTATAATAGTAAATTATGTAATTTCAGATACGCTTTCATCATGTTTATCCTTATAGTTTATAGAAATTTAACCTGTTTTTTAAGCCAAATGTCACTGGTTTGAAATGTTAAATTGCCTACGCTGACCTTTTCTATTTATTTAATGACACTAACATGATATTGTAAACAATAGAAATGAACGTAAGCATTTATTTAAAATGAATTTCGTTGATTTTATCTACCATTAACCCAATTATGTCAAAGTAAAGACATAGTTATCTTGTAGTGTGTAACATGTCATAATGACTCTTCGAGGGAGTAAAGAAAGTTCAAAGGTGCTATTGATGGTAAAAGTAAACGGTTAAGCTACTAAAATATTAAGAGTTTTGATAGTTTCGATGAAAATATAAATTTATGATGCAACTATAACGTATATATTTATTATATTGGAATTTTATTTTAGCATGTTTGATATCTGACACTAACTTTATTTAAGGTATACATATGTATGTCAGGGAGGGCCGACGGGATTGAGAACATTATTCTCTCCCCCTCGGTCCCAACTTCACCACTCACCGATGCGGGTTCAGTCACCGAATGATAAGATTGAATTTACCCCAGGCAAAAAAAAAACAGTCGTTAACAATCTAACTAATATTATCCAAAAAAACCAAACAATTGGCGAATTGTCGTGGGTGAATCAAACACAATTTATTTATAAGGTAGTAGGTACCTATACTAGTATGGGTAACTATATACCTAATAAATTGAAATACGGAAGTAAATAATTTCTTTTTTGGATCTTTGTTTAAAGTGTGAATTTAATTAATAGAACCCATTATGAAAACAACAAGCATGTTGAAGTTTAAAACAGTAATAAGAAAAGGTAACCACTTTTGTGGTTCAAGTTCAAATATACAAACAATACTTGTTATGAATTCGTTGAAAATCATGTAGACATGACTTTGTAAAGGGTTTGATTAAAGTGATAAACGTGAAACAAACTTTTACTATTCGTTAATTCGTAGATATTCACACACATATCAAACTGATCAAGATGCAAGAAAACAAAATGCGAATAATATAACACAAATAGTTAAACATAAACAAATAGTATAAATTAACCAAATGTACAATTAAATTCTTGTTGTCAAGAAGAAAACAAACAAAACCCAACTCGAACCAAGTCTAATGCTTCACTTGCAAGAACTATTTATCCGGAGGTGGCTACTAATGAATTAGCATCACATCAGCATGATTAGATTTCAGTGGTTTATTGTAAACATTTGATAATCAATTTGGGTGAAACCATGATTGAAGAAGCTTTTAAAATTACCCTTTAAGTCGTCTAAAAATCGTTGGTAGGAGTTGTAATTTGAAAACCACGAGGTTAGGTTAAAATAGGGGAAATATCCCACAAAATCTAGAGTCGATTCAAGGGGTCGTTTATGATTCGCAGCTACCACCATATCATAGGTCAACCTCAGTCATGTACGCTGCTTCATCTGTTTAATTTTCCAAGTACGCTTCATGATATGTTCAACACCGTATCATACACCCCTACACGACCTATCATACGCCAGTCATTGTTTTGACTTGGTTTGAGCCTTTCTTTTGCGTATTTGCACATGTAGTTCCTAAACTTCGTTTTGATACTTCACTAAAGCTCCCAAACACGCACCTTTTTCCCTCTAACACCATCAAATAATAACAAACTCAAAGTAAACATGTTCCATGCTTATAATCGTATATAATCACATATAAATACCATAAACACCTAATAAATACAACATGATCATGTAATCCCTCTACCTTTAAACAACATTAAGTTTGTATAATATAACTATGCTACTCTTTTTTTCTAAACTAGATGAGTCACAAATGGTTGGTTTGAAGGAAGCAAAAGGTGGTATCTTTATTGATAGGAAGGTGACTGTGACTAATAGGGCTATCAAAAGCAGCAGGAGAGGGTTTGGCATAACCACTTTGCAGTGAGTGAAGCCTGTGGTTTTATTATCCGCCAAAAGAAAAGGCGAAGCGATCAAGACGAGAAGGAGTTAGATTTTTTAATGACTTGTGTACGATGAAGATTAACAGGGCTATGATTTCATTAAACCTAGCTAGATTTCCCAGGAACAATAGGCGAGGCTATAGCTGGAAAAATATGTTTTATCGTGTTAAACAAGTTAGGGATAAGACGATTAACACATGTATCAAACATGAAAACAACTTGTTTGATTACCTATAATCCATGTCTATAATTTTTTATATGTTTTTACGGACCAAGAAGGAGAAATAAAGAAGTCTACCCTCCTAATTTTAATTATGTTTAAATATGGTAAAAAATACATAATATACTAAAATTAAACTGGTTTAATTGTGTTATAAACTGGTTAGAAATTCCAGCCCTAGGCGCGGCAAGTGTAGCTGTTTCAAAAGCATGTTGGCATGCATAAACATAACAGAAGACATGAAGTTGTGATTAAGAAGTGAAATAATGGATTTAGTAGAAGACTAGGCCAAAATTATAGTTTAAGATTATATAAAAGTTTGTAATGCAAGAGAAATGAAGGTTTTCATGTTGTTTATATGCTCTATCTGCTAAATTCTTCATAGGGCAAGAGATAGCAACCTGGAAAGAGTGGTTTTTTATGCTTAAAATACTGGATGGTTAGGATTTACAATTTGAAAGCCTAGCATGGATTAGAATTCAAGGAATCCCATTACCATTGTGGTATGTGATGCAGAATCGGAAGCAATCAAATGGCTCAAGAACAATAGTTAATCAAAGACGATAAACGAATCAAAAGGTTTCAAGAACACAAGTTCTTTAATTAAAATTCAATCAACAATCAACAAAAACTAATAATAAACGAAAACAAACCCTAATATTTATACTAGATCCTAACAACCTTAAAGATAAACATGAATAAACCAAATAAATAAAAGATATGATAATTATATATAAAATACTAGACAATTGTGAAAATATATGTGTTTCAAATATCTGACTAATCTTCAACCCGGATGCCACTCAATCTCATCCCGGAATGGGTTGAGCTCCCCGATCACCGTCCGCATCAGTATGACTAAACTATTAAAAAGTTAATCAAATGATACTAATATAATGATCAATTCCGGAAGACCTCACAGTCAAATTTATACATTGCATACATACTTTTTAAACTGTATTTTCGTAAAACATAAGCAAAAAATATAACCGTCATTACATGATGTTTCTCTTTAACATAACAAAAAGGGTACATAAATTGAACATAAACCAATAGATCCAGGATGCCAGTCTTTATAATACATGGTAGCATGGTAGCGTTCAAGTCGATGCCAAGTTATCAAAGCACTAAGTATCCCTAAAGTTATGACCATCATTGGTTATATCCCTAAAGTTGTATCAAAGATACTTGCAAATAGAATAAAAAAGTTATAAACACAAGTGTTGTTGAAGTTCATACTATGTATATGTTGGGAAAAAAATATTCTCGATGGTCCATTAATAGTTTATAGTGAAGGATAAGGGAAAAAGAAAAAAAGACAGAAGAAAAATACCCTAGAGCCAATATGACAAATGCTTTAGCAACAAGTGAAAGGGAGTTCATGCCACCAACACTACCACAAGATCATTAGGATATAAATGATCCTAAATTGATGGAAGCCTTGAGGAGAATTAGAGAAGAATTCATGAAGAAACGATATAAAGGTGACACCTTTAAACAAATCACCCAACTCTTATTCACTTATCCCACTACATAATTAGAGCTAGTTGAGAATAATGCTCTATCCATCTAGAATATTTTTGATGTCAAGGAAGTTTAAAGAAACACACTAAGTCTCTTTGTTTCCCTCGATCAGGTACAATATGTACTTGATTATCAGAAGAAATGAAGACAAAAGGTGGATTGAAGATGATGATCTTGAGTATCAGAATCCCAAAGACTTGCTTGTAATAATTCAACACTATCTAAGTGAAATTCACAAGGCTACATTGAAGATTTATCTAAAATATGCCAAACATGACTTTGATTTGGCATATCGGAAGTTGCATCTTACATTTCAAGAATACTTTGGACAACACCAAAGAATAGAGTGCCATATCATCTCAAGAAGACACTATTAGGGAAAATTCTTGGTAACAATAATCCAAATTTAATCTTCCTATATAAAGATAGCAAAATAAAAAGAAATTGTACCATGAGAGTGAAATGAACGAGTATTCATCACCAACGTTACAGTACATCGCAAGGACAAAATAAACAAGGTTGATAACTTCTAAGAAGGAGAACATTAGAGCTGATTGATAAATGAATGCTATGGATAAATGAGATAAAGCAAGTTTAAAGACATTGCACCAAGAGCATTCCTACAAATTTGAATTGAAGGTTGACAATCTTGAAAATGAAACCTAGGCCTTCATTTTGTAATTTTCTTACTCCTTTAAACATTATGCTTCTTTATATGAACTTTGATGTTTTTAGTTCATATGTTATCTTTCTTTTAGTTCATATGGTTATAAACTGTGGTATTCAGGGTCAGATGGTACAAAAAATGGAGTAGGTTTTCTAGTTGCTAAAGAACTTCAGGATAATGTAGTGGAGGTGAGAAGATACGATGATAGACTTATGCTGTTAAGAATAGTAATAGGGGATGAGGTAGTGACAGTAGTTAGTGCGTATGCACCACAAGTTGGATTAGGGGAAACAGAAAGAAATAGGTTCTGGGAGACTTTAGATCATGTTATGGGGGAAATACCTAGAGAAGAAAAAATATGCATAGGAGGTGATTTTAATGGGCATATCGGTAAGGGTAACGATCAATTCTCGTCGGTTCATGGAGGCTTTGGGTTTGGTCTGAGGAATGAAGGCGGAAGGGAGCTCCTTGACTTTGCTTTAGCGCATGACCTAGGCATCATAAACTCGTTTTTTAAGAAAAGAGACTCGCATCTAATCACGTTTAGCAACGGCGGGAGACACACGCAGATAGACTATCTGCTGATGAGGGGAGAAGACCGTAACTCGTGGAAGGACTGTAAGACAATCCCGCGAGAGTCTGTAGTGACTCAACATCATATGTTGGTGGCTGATCTACGCGTGAAGAGAGCAATTGTCCGGCCAATTAAGAGATTTAGACCTACGATCAGATGGGGCCAGCTCAAAGACGAAAAGATTACCACCTTTAGAGATAAGGTCATACCAATGATCCAAACTAGGCCACAGAAAGACGCAAATCAAATGTGGGAAGAAATGGCAACTACAGTTATGCAAGCAGCTAAAGAAACTCTTGGACTTGCAACAAATAGGACAGTAGGTCAGAAGAAATCCTGGTGGTGGAACGAAAATGTACAGGAGAAGGTAAAAATTAAACAACAAAGTTTTAGAGACCTTTTACAATGTAATAATGACGAAGAACGAGCAGAGCTAAAACATAAATATAAGGAGGCTAAGCGAGAGGCGAAAAAATCTGTGTCAGAGGCAAAGAACACAGTGTACGAGAAAATGTATAAGCGATTAGAGACGAAAGAAGGAGAATATGACATGTTTAAGATTTCCAGGGCAAGAGAAAGGGGAAGACAAGACCTCAGAATGGTAAAGTTTATAAAGGCTGCAGATGGAAAGGTCTTGGTGAAGGAGAACGACATCAAGGCGAGATGGAAAACTTACTTCGATAACCTTTTCAACATAACGAACCCTAATCAACAATCTGCCATTGATAAAACAACCCAACCAAACCAACAAAACAAGTGTTATTGTAGAAGTATCACTGTCGACGAAGTTATGAGGGCGCTGAAGAAAATGGGAAGGGCTAAGGCAGTAGGGTTAGACAACATACCGATTGAAGTGTGGAAGTGCCTAGGAGACGAGGGCCTAGAATGGTTAAAAGACTTATTCAACATTATCGTCAAAACCGGGAGGATGCCAGAGCAATGGAGAAGCAGTGTCATAGTCCCCATATATAAGAATAAAGGAGATGTACAATGTTGCACAAATTACAGGGGAATTAAGCTATTGAGTCACACGATGAAACTATGGGAAAGAGTTATTGACACGAGAATTAGACGAGAAACCCAGATAACGGTAAACCAATTTGGATTTATGCCAGGACGCTCCACAACAGAAGCCATACACGTCATAAGAAGGATAATGGAGAAATATAGAGAAAAGAAAAGGGACCTACATATGGTTTTCATTGACCTAGAAAAAGCATATGACAGTGTGCCGCGTCAACTCATTTGGGAAAGTCTACGACTTAGAAAGGTACCAGAGAGGTATATCAAAATAATAATGGATATGTATGAAGGGGCAAAAACGTGTGTGCGAGCACCAGTCGGAGACACAGACTTTTTCCCGGTGGAAGTGGGACTACACCAAGGATCGGCATTGAGTCAATTTCTCTTCACAATAGTGTTGGATGAGATGACAAAGTCTATACAAGAACCAGTCCCGTGGTGCATGCTGTTTGCGGATGATATTGTCTTAATATCAGAATCTAAAAAGGTGCTTAACGAGAGGCTAGAACAGTGGAGAGCCGCACTAGAGAGCAGAGGCTTAAGGATAAGTCGCTCTAAGACGGAATACATGCATTGTAACTTTAGTGAGGGGGATGAAGAGGACACCCAAATAAGTATCCAGGGTATGACAGTACCACAGACATCTAGGTTTAAATACTTGGGCTCGTACGTACAGGAGGACGGAGAGATACACAACGATGTAGCTCACCGTGTGCAGTCAGGATGGTGCAAATGGAGAGCATCATCAGGGATCCTGTGTGATAAGAGGTTCCCAACAAAACTAAAGGGAAAACTATACAGAGCGGCAGTTCGTCCAGCTATGTTATACGGAACAGAATGTTGGGCCATAAAGAAATCGCACCAGAGACAAATCGAGGTCGCGGAAATGCGAATGCTGAGGTGGATGTGTGGCCACACCAGATTGGACCGAATAAGAAACGACGTGTTTCGACAGAGGCTAGAGGTGGCTGGTATCACAGATAAAATACGAGAGGGAAGAGTAAGATGGTTTGGGCACGTAAAGCGGAGGCCGTTGGTAGCACCAGTTAGAGCAGTAGAGAACATCAACGTAGAGGGTAGGAGGAGTAGAGGTAGACCTAGGTTGACTTGGGACGAGGTAATTAGGCGAGATATGGTAGACTTGCACCTCTCTGAGCACATGATCGAGGATAGGAGTGCGTGGAGGCGTAGAATTAAAATTAAGGACTTTTAGCGGGATCTGTGGGTAGGAAGGGTAGTCGTAGACTTAGTTGCGGGACCCCTGTTTTCTTTAATCTGCCCTTTCGCGCGTTTCGTGAAGAGTATCTGTTGTACTCAATTTCTTAGCTTTTATGTGATCTTTACCTGTGTGTTGTATGATGTATACCATAATTGTTACGGTTATTGTTTTCCTTACTGAGTCGGGGGTCTCTTCGGAAGCGGTCTCTCTATTTTCCAAGATAGAGGAAAGACTCGCCACCAACCACCCCTCCCAGACCCTGCTCTTGAGTGGGATTTACTGGGTATGTTTGTTTGTTTGTTTGTTTTATGTTATCTTTCTTTTCATTGTATTTCTATCAACACTTATGGAAAGATTATTAGGATACTAAAATTGGAAGTGTTACAGAAACAAAATGTAATCAAGCTTGATGTAATCTGAGAAGAGATTCGAATTTTACTCTGATGGAAGAAACAAAGATTCTAACTGAAGAGCGATGATTTTGACAAAGGTAATCACGAAACTGACAGAAGAAACAAACGTTTGGACGTAAAAAGTCAAAAATCTAATATCACGAAGGAACAAATAATTTAAAGTCAGACATCTTCTAACGTTAGTTTACATTAGTTCATCTTTTGGAAAATCTACTTGGAACATCAACTTGATAAATTGCTCAAACAAGTAGACTTCAATAAGGACTGGAAGACACTTGTGAAGATCTTGACTCACAACAACTTGATTACACAAGCACAAGAAGACGATTTATGGCTGAAGTAGCAGAGGATAAGTAATAAACTTAACCCACCTAGACCAATTGTGGGAATATTCATTTCCCGCCCGATTTCTCATCTATAAATAGCAATACCATGCAAAGGTGACCAGTTTAAAAACTAACCATTTGAGCTAGAGTGATTCAGAGCAAACACCCTTACTCTCTCATTACCATTGGTAAACATCCACTTAAAGGTCGAGTAACCTCATTGCTCTAGTAGTAGAATTATTTGTGTAGCGATTCAATAGATAGCATCCACTCTTCAGATATAGCTAACATACTTTGAATAAAAAAACATAGAAAAATCTACATCTAGGCGCATGTGTTAAGCTTTGATTTCTTTTTTCACACAATTTAATACTTGAATTGTTAAAATAGTTAATTATCACACTTGCACACCACACATCTAGGACCAACATGATGTGCTATGTCATAGTTGATATTGACGACCTATGTAGTCATCGTTCGCCAACTTGCATGGCCTCCTTGTTTGTTCCAGGGTTTTATTCTCTATAAGTTCTGATAAGGGGGTACTCAAAATATACACGACCTTTGAAGTAGTCAACAAAAAATGTATCTTATTCTACTATGTATATTCGAAAATCATATCCTTCAAACTTGTCCAATTCGCAAACTTGCTAGTCATATCCTTTGCAGATCCATCGTTCGCCATCTTCAATAGAAGCTAACTACAATATTTGTTAGAGATTCGTATTTCTAGATGATTAAACGCTTAGACGAAACTGAGAGTCATGGATTGCACTCTCATATATTAGGTGGTTCAATCTGTATACATCAAATGGGTAAATCATAAATATTTAATCAAGAACAAGTATATTTTGTGAGTGTGTTTTAGTGAACCAGAAGAACCCAAGGATGACCAAATGTCCAAAAATTCATTTTGAGGCCAGATTAGAACAATACTGCTTCAAAAACGTCTTTGGTTTAAATTCAAAATTCACTCATATTGGAGCCCAAGTTTAATTCGAATTTCACATATGAATTTTAGGCTTTTCAAATTTGAATGCATTTTTAATGAAGTAATTTTAATTAAAATGAAAAAAAAATTGCTTAGACCCTAACCACGGGCTCTATCGCTTGGACCTTGTCAAGATTCGTCTCGCCCTTGGACCTTGTTATCTGGGGCGCTACCCCTCGTAGCCCGCCAAGAGGGTGTTGCCATCTATTCGTTTGACGTTTTCCGGTCCAAACTTCACGTTAATAGTTCATTTTCAGCTTGAGGGGAGACTCTAGAGGATGTATATACACAACAGCTCTTCCCTACTCTTTTATACACAGATATACAGAGGGAGTGAGTTTGTTATTTGATAGTTAGATCTCTATTGCACTGTTAATGTATTTTACATCTTAAAGATTCTTATTGAGCTCTGATAGCAGAGTATTCAATACATACTATGATCCTAACAACGTATCTAAAAGATTAAAACATATGGAAGACTAACATTGGAAATAAATGAAGCCCACTACGTTAGTATGGGCCGATTGCTTAGGCCTATCAACTGACAACCGCCATTAGCCCAAATTTCATCAATTTCAGCAACATAAACTTTACTTATATTTCTTTTTGCAAGATAGATCAATTTTACGGATTTGCACGGGATTCTAATTTGTTGTTGTAGCAATTTAAATTTTAAACAGTTGAAAGTAGAGAAATATATTAGAAAATGCTGTTAGTTCAACTAAAACTACACTGTATAAATTGAAAAAGCTTTATTAGTAAGTTTATAGATATACTTTTAAACTCATTCATTTCATGTACACGTTACATCATCCACTTTATTCTTTTTCACTTCACTTACCCTTTCACTAAACCAAGAATATGCTTTCACCTCTGTTCATTGCACATAGGGGCAGAACTATCTTGGTCGGATCAAGGTCAAGGGACTCCAAAGAATTTTATTACCGTAGTAGACTCTATAATACGGAAAAATGGAGGGGACTCATAAGTTTTTTTTTTCAATGACCTCATTTTAATTGTTCAAAAATTTAGCTAGAACTCATATGTTTTGTTGGTCAAACTTGCTTGTGCATGCTTGGTTTCAATTTGATCACAGGTTCAAATCCTACTAAAGGTATAATTTTCAATTTTTCTTTAAGCAAAGCATTTTTTTTTTCAATAAACTCTTACACACAAAACACATAACAAGTAGCGGCAAACCCTATCACCCATTCTCTAGGCAACAAGCAATCTACACAATCTGTCTTTCACCTCTTTCTGGTTTCAATTGTGACAATTTGGCGATTCATGATTGAAGAATTTAAAAGGTAATCGATTTGAAGGTTAATATCTAGTAATATGTTTCAATTTTCGAGGCTGTTTGGTAGATCTTTCAGTGATCATTAAATGACTGCCTTTTAATTGTTTATACATCTTAATGATTCAGAGGCAACCTTAAGTTTAAATGGTTAAAAGTTAACATCTTAATATTTATCTTCTAACCATTTAGACTCAAAGTTACCTCTTAACTATTAACAGGTTATGAACCATCAAGCTGTAGCCTTTTAATGATCATTAAAAGGCTACCAAGTAGACCCATTGTTTTTAAATTATTAAAATCTGTTTGAGTGCATCAAGTTTGAAGGTAATTTTCTTCGAAGTTGAAGAACCAATCAACCGGTTAGTGATATATTTCTAGATTGAAGAGTCGTGATTGAACAACTACTATGAGTTTTATTTTTTTCAAATAAGAAATTGTCAAATTGATGAAGTAAAATACAACTCAGATTGGAACTTAGAAATTTATAATATATATTGTTTGTTGCAAACAGTTGAACTAGATTATTTGATTAATGAACTTGAATACTTTAAATATTAACGACTTGATGCAAACACATTAAAAATGCTTATCTTTTTCTTTCTTTTTTCTTTTGACATTGACAGTACTTTTATGAACATTTATATGTTTGTCGTCAGTTTAGCTTCATAATTCATTGATTTAGTAACTGATTATTGTTCCAACTGCTAAAACATTTAATTAGTATGGTTCTAATTCTTGCTTATATATAAATGTTAATGTGAATGTTAACGTTACATTTATAACTACATGCATACTAGCAGCCGCAAGAAACATAGAATTTTAAACAATAAAAGATGAGGTTCGATATCACTGAAATTTAATAAAGGTCCTATTTTTATATATTGCTATGTGCCTTCACAGTTCATGTAGGTTGAGTCGACCTTATTCAACCCAACCCGAAAATATGATGTCGGGTTGTTAGAAATCAATGCATGATAAAATAGTGACCTCATAGGAAAAAAAATTGTATCACTCCCATTTTATTTAAATTTAATCTTAATATTGTTATTTGTAAATGAAATAACAATCAGTAATATTAATATTTGATTGCTTTTCTAAAACGTTATAAAATAGAATAAACATTCATAGTATAATAAAAAAACAAAAAAAACCGTAAGACAAAATAACTATGTAAACCCGTATTCGTTCCTAATCTATTGTTTGATTTGCCTCAGCAATGTGACAATCCAATCACGTCAAATGTTAGATGTTTTAAGCGAGAATTTATAAGCGATATGTATTTAGTGATTTTTATATGTATTTAGTGATTTTATATCCAAACGTCTTTTTGGATTTCAAATTTTCAATACCGGAATCAGTCTTTATTTTAAATAGCAAATAGATAGGTTTGCAATTTGTAGAAAACGAGAACATAAGATCACGGTGAAGGTGATCGGGGTTGGCAAAATCCCATCAAAACCGCATGAATCTTATGTAAGATGGCCTGTCTGTCCCATACTGTCCATATGACGAGGCGGATGCAGAAACCATAATTTCGCTTATTTGATGTGTTGTTGCCAACATTCAAGATCAGTGGAGTTGTACATCAAGTTTGAAGATTCAATAGTACTTTTCTTTGCTTTTGAAGACTTGTTGAGAATTATAGCTTTAAATATTGAAGTATTCTTACTCTGGGTTTGATATTGTTTATTTTTCTAACGCTAAATAAGACCATGTGGTTACACTAGACCTACTTCTACTTCTTTCTTTGAATATGTGACTAATTTTAATGACATCAAATCTTTTATTGCTCTTGATTTTGATGTGTGTGCTTATTGATATTGATCATGATGAATGATTTGCGTGACTTTAATCGCAAGATAGAGGTATTCATGGATTTGTAGTCGGTTAGGTTATTTGATCTAAGGCTTTTTTTAACCTGAAAAGGTAGATGATAAATCAAGGATATAACTGTCGAAATAAGTGTGCTAACTTTAGATTTGTGTTTGAATAAAAGAACTTAAATCATTGTTAAGATCTTTCTGGTTTGTTAATAGATTTTTCGTAGGCTTCGTGAAAGCTGGATACTTTTCTTAGAGTAGAAAAACATTTCTAAGTTGAAAGTTAACGAGGATTTGATTTGCTTCACAATTTTAAGAGGTTTATATCTGTTTGTAGCATATTCTTTTAATTGTGGGATTAGCTACCTAACAATGAGTGACCATTTCTAGCATTTATTCGTTTGTTGGTAATTTTTTGTAGTGAGATTAAGGTACTCCAGCATTGGGTTTAAGTCGTAAGTTTCATTCACTAGATATCGTCTGAAAGGAGGTTAATTAAGTTATTTAAGGAACACTTATTGTTTACGCGGTCAAGGTTATTATTCAAAGAGGTATAGAAAAGGATAATATGCCTAAATATTGTTTTTCATTTACTGATCTAAGTTTTAGTTATTAAGTTTGTTGATGTTTAGTTGTTTTAGTTTTTTTTAGGTTCAATTTCTGCTTAAAGTATTAAATCATCTATTTTTGTTGATTGGTTAGATATTAATTTCATATTTATCGGTAGCTTATCTTTTGCAAAACCCTTCCTTTGGATTGACAACTTGGTTCTAACCCTAGCTAGACTAATGCTACAGTAAGAACCTTTGCCTTATCATTGTGTTGATAATAGATTATTAGCTAAGTTTTAGTTTTTGTAGTTTTAAGACTTAGTTTTGAGTCAAAACAACATGAATGTCAAGTTCTTTACATCATTTTTAAGGAACACTTTGTTAAAGAAAACTCTTAAGAAAGATCTATGTTAGTACTTACTCTTTTTATTTTCTTCTTTTTGTTCATCAAAAATCTGAAAAACAAAACAAACAAAAAAAAGTTTCTGAAAGTCAAAAAAATCACTCTTCTTTGACGTGTTATTATCCAGGCCCAATAGAGGATTTAACCCAAAGACATCTTCTTCCAAGTATTCATCTAGAGTATTTTTGGGCTTCTTGCCCAACTTTTGACTCTCATTGCTACTGATATAATTAAAACTAGTCCGGCCCATGTCATCTTTTTTACATTTCTTACGTTTAATAACATTTGAATATAGAGGGCTATTTTGGACATTTTCAATTGGGTGATCAAAGTCAAACTCTGTAGCTGGAATGAAACAAACTGCCGAAAAATCCTCCACAACATTCGAATTCTTAAAAAGCAATGATTGCTCATTATTAATCTCATTTAAAGGGCATTCAACACATTCCTTTTGAACCTGGTCAACAACCGGTTCAACCGGATCAACAGGGTCCATCGATTGATCAACATCCGGGTCTACTTCCGAACCGCTATCATCTTCGCTGTCAGACTCTTCCGACAAATGTTCCGACTGATTTTCCGACGTGTCATCCTCAGTCGACTCCTCACTAACCATGTTTACGTCAGCTTGATTTTTAGGAACCGTAATGAAAACGGGCACCCAGTCTCCTGCTTCTTCCACAATCCAGACACGAAACTTCCGCTTCCTCCAAACAAGCATAATCTCCTCTGATATTCTCTTACCGTCTCCGACCAAGACACCCACGTATTCGAAGGATAGATCATGGTCGGACTCAGACCTGTTAGCTTTATGCACCACCTTACCAATCATTCCTCCAACGGCATTGATAACTTCATTCGAGACCAAATGTAGAGGGATGCCCTGTACCTTCAACCACGCCACTCGTTCGAAGCCGAAGGATTGGCCTTCCCACAAGCAGACTAAAGAAAAGGTCTCCTTCATTGTTTCCGCAGCGAAACGAAACGTTTGGGCCGACTCCGTATCTTCAAAAGAAACCAAGAGATCCAAACCTCCTAAGTATTGCACCTTACCTAGGCCTGGACATATTTCATTGAGATACACGTAAATGTTCTTCAAACTCGTGACATCAACCATCCTTGTCACAACGGCTACTCCATGCAGAGAAGAAAAAGCATTAACCTTGTCGTCTACGTTGATTGTTTTTCCTACTAACATGTCTTTAAAAGACCATTCCCCTGTCACATTGTGTCCACCATTTGTAGTCGAACCTTCCCCAACATTACCTATAGAGTCCGGTATCTCACTATAATAAATTACCAACAAACGAATAAATTATCACGTCTTTTTGGATTTCAAATTATCAATACTAGAATCAGTCTTTATTTTAAATAGCAAACAGGTTTGCAATTTGTAGAAAACGAGAACATAAGATCACGATGAAGGTGATCGGGGTTGGCAAAATCCCATCAAAACCGCATGAAACTTATGTAAGATGGCCTGTCTGTCCCATACTGTCCATATGACGAGGCGGATGCAGAAACCATAATTTTGCTTATTTGATGTGTTGTTGCCAACTTGTTGAGAATTATAGCTTTAAATATTTGATATTTAAAATAAAGACTGATTCTAGTATTGATAATTTGAAATCCAAAAAGACGTGATAATTTATTCGTTTGTTGGTAATTTATTATAGTGAGATACCGGACTCTATAGGTAATGTTGGGGAAGGTTCGACTACAAATGGTGGACACAATGTGACAGGGGAATGGTCTTTTAAAGACATGTTAGTAGGAAAAACAATCAACGTAGACGACAAGGTTAATGCTTTTTCTTCTCTGCATGGAGTAGCCGTTGTGACAAGGATGGTTGATGTCACGAGTTTGAAGAACATTTACGTGTATCTCAATGAAATATGTCCAGGCCTAGGTAAGGTGCAATACTTAGGAGGTTTGGATCTCTTGGTTTCTTTTGAAGATACGGAGTCGGCCCAAACGTTTCGTTTCGCTGCGGAAACAATGAAGGAGACCTTTTCTTTAGTCTGCTTGTGGGAAGGCCAATCCTTCGGCTTCGAACGAGTGGCGTGGTTGAAGGTACAGGGCATCCCTCTACATTTGGTCTCGAATGAAGTTATCAATGCCGTCGGAGGAATGATTGGTAAGGTGGTGCATAAAGCTAACAGGTCTGAATCCGACCATGATCTATCCTTCGAATACGTGGGTGTCTTGGTCGGAGACGGTAAGAGAATATCAGAGGAGATTATGCTTGTTTGGAGGAAGCGGAAGTTTCGTGTCTGGATTGTGGAAGAAGCAGGAGACTGGGTGCCCGTTTTCATTACGGTTCCTAAAAATCAAGCTGACGTAAACATGGTTAGTGAGGAGTCGACTGAGGATGACACGTCGGAAAATCAGTCGGAACATTTGTCGGAAGAGTCTGACAGCGAAGATGATAGCGGTTCGGAAGTAGACCCGGATGTTGATCAATCGATGGACCCTGTTGATCCGGTTGAACCGGTTGTTGACCAGGTTCAAAAGGAATGTGTTGAATGCCCTTTAAATGAGATTAATAATGAGCAATCATTGCTTTTTAAGAATTCGAATGTTGTGGAGGATTTTTCGGCAGTTTGTTTCATTCCAGCTACAGAGTTTGACTTTGATCACCCAATTGAAAATGTCCAAAATAGCCCTCTATATTCAAATGTTATTAAACGTAAGAAATGTAAAAAAGATGACATGGGCCGGACTAGTTTTAATTATATCAGTAGCAATGAGAGTCAAAAGTTGGGCAAGAAGCCCAAAAATACTCTAGATGAATACTTGGAAGAAGATGTCTTTGGGTTAAATCCTCTATTGGGCCTGGATAATAACACGTCAAATGCCCTGGATAATAATACTTGGAAGAAGATGTCTTTGGGTTACCCAACGAAGCTCCTGTCCTAATTGAGGAGATTGAAGCGACCAAGTTGTTGGGGGAGAAATTGGGAGTATCGTTGGGAGAGTATGAATAGTTAGTTCAAAAGTCAATCATCCAAGAAGGGTTACAAAGTGGTAAGCAATGAATTGTCTTTCGGTCAATATTCGGGGGATTGGGTCTAAGGGTAAATCGGGTTGGATAAACCGCTTAAAGAATGATCATGGTGTGGCGTTTATTGGTTTACAAGAGACTATGTCGAGTACCATTTCGTCGGGGTTGGTTTCCAATTATTGGGGTGGTCTGGGACACGAATTTGATAGCGTTGATGCTAACGGTAATTCAGGAGGGATCCTTAGCATATGGGACCCAAAATTCTTCTTTAAAGATTCGGTTGTTAAAGACCCCAATTTTTTACTTGTTTCCGGTTTTCTATCTGATGGCAAAAGTCGGTTTAATTTTCTGAATGTTTATGCCCCGCAAAATAATACTTTGAAGAGAAATCTTTGGGATAGACTGCTTCGGGTTATTCAAATGGGTTCTGGCTGGTGGATTATTTTCGGAGATTTTAACGCGGTTAGAGATCAAGGTGAGAGAAAAAATTCGGTTTTCGACCCTGTCTGTGCCCGGGATTTTAATTATTTTGTGGATGAAGCTGGTCTCAGGGAATATGAATTGAAAGGCATGAATTATACTTATATGGTCAATCGACACGGCGTTTGTAAACTGAGCCGTATTGATAGAGTTTTCGTTTGTGAAAATATCTTTAATAAGTGGTCGAATGGGTATGTTCGGGCTCTTAAAAGAGAAAAGTCGGACCACTCTCCGTTACTTCTTTCTCTCGTTGACACAAATTTCGGTCCGAAACCTTTTAGGTGGTATGATTCTTGGATTGATAGATCGGGTTGCTTGGAGTTGATAAACTCGGTGTTAGGCGACTGGATTAATACAGGCCCGGCCGATGTGAATTTGACCAACAAATTGAAAGCTTTAAAGGAAAAACTAAAGATTTGGATTAAAGACAGTAGACTAAAAGAAAGGCAAGATGAAAGCAATTTGAGACAAGAGAAAGAAAGCCTAGAACTCCTAATGGAGCACCAAGATTTGGAAGAATCGGATGTTTGGGTATGGACTGAGTGTGTAAAGTGCTTAGAAGATATTGAGCTCACGAAATCTCGCGACATCAGACAAAAGTCGCGGATTAAATGGGCTACTCTTGGCGACGAGAACTCGAGTTTTTTTCACAATATTGTTAAGGGTAGATATGCGAGAAACTCAATTCCGGGTCTTCAAATCAAAGACGAGTGGATTTCGAAACCGGCTTTGATCAAGTGTGAAGTCCTCAGATTTTATAGAGATCACTTCAGGGAAGACACTCCTTTTCGGCCTACAATTAATTGCACCGGTTTGAAGCGCTTAACTGATATGGATGGTTTATTTTTGACGGATCCTTTTTCCAAGCAAGAAATTAGAGACGCGGCTTTCGACTGTGGTTCAAATAAGGCGCCCGGACCAGATGGCTTTAATTTTCGCTTTGTCAAACGCTTCTGGAATTTGCTGGAAGATGATTTTTATAAAATTTTGGAGGAATTCCATGGCACAGGTACCATAAATTCGGGCTGCGGCTCGGCTTTCATAACCTTGATTCCTAAGGTTAAATCGCCGGTGGGCCTCAAAGACTATCGTCCTATTACTCTTATTGGGATGATAAGTAAGGTTATTTCTAAAATCCTTACAAATCGCCTCAAAAAGGTTTTAGGTAAAGTGATCTCGGAATCCCAATCGGCGTTTTTATCTGATCGTTTTATTTTAGACGGTCCACTTGTGGTGAATGAAATAATGGATTGGTTGAAAAAACGAAAGCAAAAGGCTTTCCTTTTAAAGATAGATTTCGAAAAAGCTTATGACAATGTCAATTGGCATTTTTTGATCTCTATGATGTCTCAAATGGGTTTTCCGGTTAGATGGTGCATGTGGATCAAAGGCATTCTCGTCTCAAGTCGGGCTTCTATCCTAGTCAATGGTTCTCCCACTTTCCAGTTTACTAGCGGAAAGGGTCTTCGCCAAGGCGATCCTTTATCGCCATTCTTATTCTTGATTGTAATGGAGTGCCTTTCTTGGATGTTGGATAGAGCAAAACTTATTGGTGTTCATGAAGGCATTACTCTTCCGGCAAATGGAGTGAATATCAACCATCTTTTCTACGCGGACGACGCCCTCATTATGGGTGTTTGGTCTCGGAATAATATCCAATGCACGGCTCGAATACTTAGAGTCTTTTATCTATGTTCGGGTCTTCGCATAAACATCCACAAATCTAACTTATTCGGGGTTGGTACGGAAGATTTTGAGGTTGATAACATGATGGAGGTCTTGGGATGTAAGCGTGGAGATTTTCCGTTCCCTTATTTGGGAATTAAAGTGGGAGCCAAGATGTCAAAAATTAGGAATTGGAACTCGGTGATTGAAGTCGTGAGGAACCGGTTAATCTCTTGGAAAGCTAGACATCTTTCTATAGGGGGCCGCTTAATTCTTATTAAGGCGGTTCTTTAGAACTTGCCTATATACTATCTTTCTTTGTACAAAGCCCCTAAGAAGGTTATTGACACTATTGAGGCGATTATGCGACGTTTTCTTTGGGCCGGTTCTAGTGACGATAAAAAGATAAATTGGGTTGCGTGGGATGTTGTTACTACTCCTAGAAAGTCCGGGGGTTTGGGTCTTTCTAAATTGCTTCACGTAAATGATGCTCTTTTACTCAAATGGTCTTGGCGTTTCAAGAAAGAAGGAGCAAGCCTTTGGAAAAAAAATAGTGTTGGGCTGCCATGGTTCGAGCAGGTCCTGGTCTTTTCTTCCTTATTCGCCATCCTCAAGTGGTTGTTGGAAGTTCATTGCTAGAGCCGGGGAAAAACTTTGGAATGGCAAACCGTTAAATAGTTATTTTAGCGGTACAATGGGCGATGGCAAGAGATTAAACTTCTGGATTGATGCTTGGATTTTTGATGAACCACTTCGCACCATATACCCGCAGCTGTTTAGAATCGAAAAGAACAAGTGGGCAACCATTTCGGACAGATTGCGGGTGGTTAACGGCTGCAAAATTCTGTCGTGGGACTGGTCTGCAGCCCCAGAATCGCCTCACCAGGTGTCCGAACTGTTCAGTTTATTATCGGACATACATGATTTTGAGTGGAAAGGAGGTGTAGACAAATGGATTTGGAACGCTAATTCCAGTGGAGTTTTTTCGGTTAACAAAGCTAAGAAGCTGTTGTCAAACAGGTCGACTGATACTAACAGTTGGAAGATGAATTGGTCCGGGTGGGTTCCGCTTAAATGTAAAGTTATGGTGTGGAGAGCCACCCTTAATCGCTTGCCAACGAAAACGGAGGTGTTCAAACGGGGTGTCCCTCTACAAAATAAATCTTGCGCCTTATGTAATACGGATGATGAGACGACGATCCACCTATTTACTGGATGTATTTACTCGGCGGAGATATGGACCAGAGTTCAGACCTGGTGTAAAATAGCTCCTTTGCTGTTGTTCGAGGTCTCGGACATTCTGAAAACAGTAGAAACACCGCAGTTCTCGAGGCAGGACTCTTACATTCTAAAAGGGATCCTTATTACAACTATGTGGGCGATTTGGAACGAAAGGAACAAGAGGAACTTCGAAGGAAAAAGCCGGAGACCGATTGAAATCATAGAGATTATTAAAACTACTTCGTATTTCTGGATCCGTAATAGGTCCAAGATGAAAGACATAGAATGGAACGTTTGGTGTATTTCTCCTTTAAACTCTCGTTTGTAATGTCGGTTTTTTGGTGCCCTTGGGCCCTCGCTTTGAGGGCTCCTTGCGGCATTTTTTTTAGTGAAATTTAACTTTCAAAAAAAAAAAGGTACTCCAGCATTGGGTTTAAGTCGTAAGTTTCATTCACTAGATATCGTCTGAAAGGAGGTTAATTAAGTTACTTAAGGAACAATTATTGATTACACGGTCAAGGTTATTATTCAAAGAGGTATAGAAAAGGATAATATGCCTAAATATTGTTTTTCATTTACTGATCTAAGTTTTAGTTATTAAGTTTGTTGATGTTTAGTTGTTTTAGTTTTTTTTAGGTTCAATTTCTGCTTAAAGTATTAAATCATCTATTTTTGTTGATTGGTTAGATATTAATTTCATATTTATCATCGGTAGCTTATCTTTTGCAAAACCCTCCCTTTAGGATTGACAACTTGGTTCTAACCCTAGCTAGACTAATGCTACAGTAAGAACCTTTGCCTTATCATTGTGTTGATAGTAGGTTATTAGCTAAGTTTTAGTTTTTGTAGTTTTAAGACTTAGTTTTGAGTCAAAACGACACGAATGTCAAGTTTTTTACATCATTTTTAAGGAACACTTTGTTAAAGAAAACTCTCAAGAAAGATCTGTGTTAGTACTTACTCGTTTTATTTTCTTCTTTTTGTTCATCCAAAATCTGAAAAGCAAAACAAACAAAAAAAGGTTTCTGAAAGTCAAAAAAATCACTCTTCTTTGCTCACTTGGACATTCTGGTGGAAAACGGTTTAAACATTTTTCCTATCCCGAATGTGAGTTTCACCAAAGACTCCATCAAGCAAGAAAGATAGCTGGCAACACACCATCGAGGAAGATAGATTATTATGCAAATACGTAGTTGAACCACACTGAGCATTAATCTGACCGAACATCCAAGTAAACATTTTTTAGCTAAAGCCGAGTGTGTTCCAGATGAAGCATCAAGGAATTCACCAGGTCGATGTTGTCATTGCTCTAACAATGCAAGTCAAGGCGGTGTCAATCAAAATTAACTATATGAATTCAAACAAACCTTGTGATATTTTTGGGGATCACCACTAAGCAACATTATCCCGTAAGTAGGTAGACTTCATTGTAAATTCAAATTGTCTAAAGAACAATCCTTACAACAACTCTCACAATCAAACTTGGTGTGACCATCCTAACTTTGGCTGGAAGAACAATGTTAACAACAACATGCCTCCACCAAGTTATAATCAAAATCATTTCAGATCTTAGTGGCAATAACAATAAAAGCCAAAGAGCTGGAAATGGTAGTAGCACTGTTGATCACAAGATGGAAAAGCTAGATCGTATAGTAGCACAACTTGTTAGCATTGGAGAAAGATATGAAGGTGAACTAGAGAATCACCAAGCTTCCTTCGGAAAGATAATGAGATATCTAGTACATATCTCAAGTTTTTTTTAACTAGAAGGCAAAACAGTAAACTATCAGCAAACGTCAAAGGCAGTCTAAAAGGCCAAGTCAATGCACTCATCAAAGCAGTGGAAAAGTTACCAAAGGTCTAATCCTAGGATTTCATCACCCAAGCGCAAAAAATCTAATCACTAAGAAGCCAATGATAGGCGACATCATTAGAGAAAAAAGTTGAAACACCAAACCAAGTAGATAATACTCCAATTAAAAAAGCTAACAACAATGAAATCAAGAATTATTTCAAAAAAGAGAAGAAGGAACTAGTTCATGAATACAAGCCTAGGATTTTGTTTCCTATAAGGGTTATCTAAAACCAAATTGAAACACAATATTCCATGTTTATGGAGTTAGTCAAACAACTCCATGAAAACCTACCCACCATTGATGCATTGAAGCGAATCCCTAAAATTACAAAGTTCCTTAAAGACATCTTGTCCAACAAAAAGAATTTCCTTTAAAATGTTGGATCTAGGTATTTTTAAAAGTTCCATGTCTAATAAGAAACTTAATAATCCAAGATGCATTGAAAAGCTATCATAAACTTAATACACAATTCAATGATCCAAACCTAGGTCCAGGAGAAATTTTACCTACCATGGCATACCTTTAGTTAGCAGATAGATTGATAGCATACCCCTAGGTATCATTGAGAATCAGCTTGTAGAAGTAGACAAGTTTGTTTTTTCTATGGATTTTATGGTTCTTAACTTGGATGAAAAACTAAACAAGTGTGAGACATGCCACCAGAATTCAAAGCCAAACCACTAGACATTCACATAGAAAAATGAAAACATGATAGTAGTAGTAGTAGTATAAGCTAAACACACTAGCCAGAACACAAAAGCATGAAAAAGGATTAAGATCCTAGTTCACTGCTACAATTGAAAACTAAAACGCAAACACAAAGGATCCAAAAACCCTCTCCTCAAGGACAAATAACATTCCGGAATGAGTCAGGCAAACAATCATAAATAAGTCTAGCACTTTTTGAGAGGCAACCGAGGTTTAAATTCTTTTCTTTTGGAATCCATCAAATCAAATTCCTCCTTAATATCTAGTAAACCGACTTACAATGACGTTCAGCTTTGATACGTCACACATGAGCAAGACATGGTTTTCTGAGGATGTTGGGGAGCCTAGATTGTACGTAGTGAGGTTAGAAGGATTTTCCAATCGAATATAGAGGCAATACATGAGGGTTGATCAAGAGCAATTGAAGCTAATGCTTGAAGCAATATCATCAAAAGATTTATAGATTTGACATGCTTTTTGTGGGACACATGGATCCAACAATAACATTAATGTTCTTAACCAATCACATTTGTTTAATGACGTTATCAATGGAACCGTCCTTTTATGTTAAACGATAAAGATTCAAGAAAGCGCAAGAAGCGACACATGAGGATGTTGAACAAGCTTCTAGGACCCAAAAGGTAAGTGGTGGGTACTTCAACAACTAGCAAAGCAACTTTATCCTTGAAAAATTAGAGAAAACATTATCACATAATATGATTTTGAAGAAAAATAGTGCGACAATATGTCCCATAAACATAAAGGAGCCTCTAAGCGTTGAACCGGTGAAGCACGATATTCTTTCACATTAACGATGACACATAATCCATGCCAACATTCGATCGGATATTATCGAGTATTTGAAGCATTTATATCAATTTAATCAATTGAACTGGATGTAGTTTTATTGTTTATTAAAAATAAATTGTCTTTTACTTTGATTTTTAAGTTCTTTAAATTGTTTTCTTTTATAATATTATTTATATTCATTTTTAACTATCTAATATGAAAAGTAAATATAAATTTAAAAGTAATAAAGCAAGAAAAAAATGAAACGATACTCTACAATATAAAATTTTTTTACAGAATATTACGGAAAATAAAAGAAAGCTGACTTTGACATGCGAAAGAAATAGAGAAAAATGGGTATTCCCTCTCCCAAATAGATGCAATGCAACAGTAAGATTAGACTTTTAGTTTTGATTTTCCTACCTTAAAATCTACTCTGAAATTATTCTCTCTAGTAACATCTTTTAGCTTTAACCTACTTTTTTGTTAACCTTGAATTTTAGCCTTGTTATCCATATGTTAAAAAATTTCCTTATTTTTGCAAACTCCCGTGTTAATTTAGAATTTGTTCACTTGATTCTTACAGTGTCTATATTAATGATATGATCTATACTTCCTCATTTTGTGTGGACTGTGGATGGTTGGTTATTAGGTATTATTATCTTTGGACCCGTAGCCTGTAAAATTAGTAATTGCCCTCATAAACGTGCATTCAAATCATTACAAATACGTGGTTAAATGGTTTTAAGTTCTAGTAAAAAGTTATTATCCGTTTTTACAAATTTTTTACTTGGTTTTAGGTACACTATCACACAAATCTCACCCTCTACATCAAATTGTTCCGCTTCTCCCCTCCCACTTTTCACGATCTGCTCTCTCCTCTCTCTCGCTCACAAAACACCCCGTTCTCTTCTATGAGCACGCTCATCCGCACATCTTACTCTCCATTCCTTAGTTCCTCTCTCTTTCACGACGACACTCTCTCTCCTCATCATCCAACCGTACTCGCACATATCTTTCACCTTGTGTTACAAATCTTTCTTCGTGACAGGGTGTTTTATGTTGGATTTAGGACCAAAAATGTGGTCACAATAGAATGATGGAAGTAAAATTCAGAAGCCATGTGGAAGGTGGGACCAACAATTCTGGCGTTTAGTGACAGGACCCACCACAAAATAATGCTTAAATATAATAAAGTCTTAAAGTAAAAATAATAAAACGGGTCAAATAAAATTAGATTTAACGTTGTTTTGAATTTATCTTAAAGCAATAGGTAGTTTCATGTTTACTAGCGGATGAATTCACACATTGTGATTAAGGATTTGAAATTTGTACGGCTCGATTTCAACGACTTATATTCGTGATTCGATCACAATGCGGTTTTCATTCACGTTGAAACTTGAACAATAATTCAAGAGTAAATAATATGGATGGTCTATGTGATTTGGTTAAAATTTTGGATTTGTTCCTTAAAGTTTTAAAATTGCGAATATAATCCCTGATGTTATAGTTATCTTTTATTAATGGTCTCTACTCTGTTAGTTCAGTTAGTGATGTTAAATTTGTCAAAATAACAATTTTACTTGTAAAGATCATCAATATAGTTTCATTATATCATAATCTTTTTATTATAAATATGTTTACTATTTAATACACAAATAAAAAATATTAAAAATATCTTCTTTTAAATATGGTTTATAATTTTTTTTAAAACCAATATGCGGGTTTTTTTAAACCCTTATAAAAATGTCTTCTTTTATAAATACGTTTAAAACTGAATTGTTTTTTAAATGTTTAAAAAACTAAGAATTTGTTTAAGAAAAGATGTTTTAAAAAATAAATGGTTTTAAAAAAAAGAACTTTAGAAAACCAACCAGTTTAAAAAAGTTTAAAAAATCAAAAGGTTTTAGAATGACGTATAAAAAATGAACGGTTAATAACTAAACATTTTTAAAAAATTGTTTTTAAAAAAAAATTATTTGTGTATTTAAAACGTATTCTATTAAATAATAATCTTATTAATAATGAAATTATAAAAATTAGATAAAAATATAAAATTTTAAAAAATATAAAAAAAATTAAATAAAAATAATACTATAGTTTAAAAGGTAAATTAAATAGATGGCTAATGCGAGTAAAATGCTAATTTTTACAATATTTAACATCACTAATGGTTAACTAACAGACCTAGGGACCATATATGAAAGAGAAAGAAATGTTAGGGACTACATTCAAAAATTTTAAATTTTAAGGACCAAATTCAAAATTTCAATATAATCACAGGGACCATCCATGTAATTTACTCATAATTCAATTACGGCGTAGCAAAATATTAATTGATCGAAACCTTGTAACCATTTTGACAACTTATACGTACATTTGTGCTTAAATTACTTGTATATTATTATACATAAATTTATTCAAAAATAAATTAATACTGAAATAAAGATAAAAATAAAAAATCGTAACATTATTAGAATTTTAATAAAATATTGTATTTCATACTATATAAAAAAACGAAATACGATCCAAAACAATCATAATACTGAAGTTATAAAAAAAATTCAAAAACAGACAAAAGCCGTGAAAGCGTCAAATGTGGATGGAAATGGCTTGAATAAAAAGTTAATATTTCATCATCACTTATAACAAGATTAACAATAACTTGAAACAAGTTAGATGGTTAAAAGTTCTCTCTTTTAATGTTCTAAAACTTAAGTAAAGCCACAAAATTGGTTAAAAGTTGTGATCACTCTTATCTAAATGTTTGCGCCCTTTTATTAAGAACTAGAGTATTGAGTTGTGTGCCGATCGAAATCAGCTCGATAAAGTTTGGATCTAGCTAGTCTTAAATGAGTGCAGTCTCACGCTAAAGCATATATTTAAGCTCAATACCTAGTTCGGATGTGAACTTCACATGTCAAATATAACTAGACTTAAAAAATAAACATGTATTTGTATATATTGCCATTATACTTTTTAGATATGAAATTATGATAATAAACCGCGAAACTTGACGCCTACAAACACTAGAAAGTTTTAATATTGCATAGAAAAACTATATTTATATTATATTGATAAAAAAGTTAAATAACTGATAAATAATACATAATAAGCCAGCTGATCCCAAGCAATGCTCGAGATTTAAAATTTTAAATTTGAACTAGGTAAACTCAAGCTTTAAAAATAAATTTTTGTTAATGAAGTCGAGCTCAAACTCACTTAACTTAAGTCAACTGCGCACAAGCTTAGATATTCAAATGAGATCCCGCTAGCCATGATTTCAATTATACAATTGTACCCCTGTTTAAAACAATAAAACGAATTGAAAGTTGCATAGATCTCATATGAAAAAAATAAATAAATAAATAGTTCTATGTATAAGTACACTTTAATTCCTTTTTAGCGTGTTCAAGCCGTGTTAAAATTATGCATTTTAAAAAAATCATGGAATATAATGCAATAATCAAAACCACATATTCTATATTTCTATTCTAGAAGGTTCTAGACGGACACAGTGAAATTAACAAGTGCAGAGTCCCATGCGACTTAAATTCAAAAGAGCAACACTTGCAAAAAAATAAAAGAGTACTTTTGGAATGTTGCATAACGTATCACATATGCACTTAAACAAGCAGTAAACCGTGGGTTCCATTCGGTGCTCAACAAATTGAGGATGATGTATAAGAAATTGACCATATTCTTACGCACATGGTGTTCTTGCATCCACACCTTGATCGTGTTTGGTTTGACATATCGAATGTGTCTTGTTTAAGTTGTATCGAAATAAAATAGGTAGGCTTCTTTCAGAACAACAATTTTTATATTTTTCAATTTATTTTATCAGCTTCGATTAGCGAGTTAAAAAATAAATGTTTCATAACATGTAATCATGTTACATGCAAGTTTAGACTCTTAATCTTTTGATTGTGAGTCAAACCACTTAACTATCATGATCTCCATTGGGGACAATTTCATAGGTAGGTACATCAACCAATATCTATATGTGTGTATGAATACGATTCAAACTTAGTCCTATCTAAAATGTGAGAATAGATCCTAGACGTTGATTATAAGTGTATGAATACCAAAAAAAACTCGGTTTATAAGTGAATATACCCAAAAATTTCTATATTTCTATTCTTAATACCTGAATATTCAAAAAAAAAAATTAGATAACATAAGTTAAATAAGTAACTAATATGCTACTAATGTTTATAAGTGTATGAATACACCTCTAATGTGACACCCTAAATATATCCCACATCTGACGTGTACAGTAAAGATTCCTGGTTTATAAGTAATGTTTGGCCTCTAATATCACCAACGCGTTTTGAGCGTATTGCCTGTGTATGTGAAGAGAGCTCCACAGTTAAGTGTGCTAAGGTGACACCAATCAAAGGATGGTTGACATCCCTTGGAAGTTTTCACCCGAGCAACCAAAAGCAAATCCGTTAGCTTGGGCAAAGCGGACAATATTGGTGGTAGAGGAGCCGAGTGTTACAGAATGGTATCAGAGCCACTTTTGTGCCATTCGAGATGGTGGGACAAACCTTACCGAGGATGGTGAGTTCTGGGGCTCATCGAGGACGATGAGTCCAAAGGGGGGGGTGATTGTGACACCCTACATATATCTCATATCGGGCGTGGACAGGAGAGATTCCTGGTTCATAAGTAATGTATGGTCTCTAATATTACCAACGCGTTTTGGGCGTATTGGCTGTGGATAAAGGTGGCAATACTGACCCGTAGGCTAAATTATGGGTCTATTTGGGTTTTCAAAATTGAACTATGGGTCATTTTGGGTTAAATATAAATTTGAATGGGCTTAAATGGGTAAAAGCAAAATTGGGAAATGTTAATGACGGGTCAGGATGGATCCAAATAATAAGAACCCTGGGTCAATATGGATACCAACATGAAGAGAACGGTCATCGATTTCTCACTTCACCCTCTTCATGTGAGGCAACAACCACCACCAAGGCACCAAACTATCACCACCACTAACCACTGTCACCACCGCATCAACCACCAAACCATCTACACCACCGAAACGACCATCACTGTCAACCGACGCCACTGCAACAACCACCAACAACCGCAACAATTACAACCGATCAATGTCGCAACCACCAACAAACATCATTGTTCTTGTAAGTCGTAATCCCATTACTACAATACACAAACCACATCCATAGCGGTTGCCACCATAGTCTTCCGATGGGGTTCAAACCTTCGCCGGTAACCGGTGGTGTTTGTGTTATGTGCAGCATTGCATAGATACTACCAATTAAGCTGTGAGGTAAACTAAAGGAATTATTGTTGTAAAATAAGAGGATGTCACAGAACCGGTAACCTACCCAACCTAACCCGTCATTTGAAAAAGATATAAAATGACACTTTTTAGAATTAACATGTTCTGACCCGTGCTCAGTTTGGTTAGAACCCGTTCTGATCCGAACCAATATGACCCATTATTTGAAACAACCCGTATTGACCCGAACCCATCTTGACCCGAACCTATCTTGACCCATTATCCTGCCCAACCCAACCCACCTATTTTGCCAAGCATAGTTGTGGATGAGAGGAGAGCTCCACAATTAAGTGTGCTAAGGTAGCATCAATGCAAGGATGGATAACCTCACTGGAAAGTTTTCACCCAATCAACCAAAAGCAAATCCGTGAACTCTTTGTGCGCAAAGCTGACAATATTGGTGGTAGAGGAGCCGAGTGTTACATCTAAATTTACAAGTTCGATTTATATGGTTTCGGTTCGGTTTTTTTATTTTTGTTATAAGCAAAACCGAAAAAACCGAATGGTGATTGAACGTTCTTGAACGTTCTTCCCATATGGTTTAGAGATGTGATGGGATTAGAATTATTAGATATTCAAGGCGTACATTGAACGTTCTTCCCATATGGTTTAGAGATGTGATGGGATTAGAATTCTTAAAAATAGTAGATTTGGTTATCCACACCTTGTACTTGATCTCTTTGATGTTTTCTTACCGCAATTAAATGGTGATTGTTCATTCCACCTATCCTAATCATATCCCTAGTTATTGTTCTTATTGACATACCTATTGTCTCCACCAAATCCACCATCCCAATTACCATAGTTATTGTCATGAAGTTCATCTTCATTATCGTTCCATTCATCCTCATATCACTCATCCATCGTGTGAATACCATCCATGATGAGATGGTCATAATTGCGTTTGATTGTAGTTATTTTGGTTTTGATTAAGAGTGATCAGTTCTCTTCTGTTCTGATGATTGAAAAGTGGTAGGTTTGAGATTTGGTTTGGGCTATTATTGTTGCGATTATTGTTTAGCGGTGAAAAGGGTTTTTATTTTGGTTATTGGAGTTGGTTGAAGGGTTTTGGTTTGGGGCTTATATATTTTAAAGTTAATTACACGATTGGCCCCTGTGGTTTGCCCATATTGCAATATTGGTCCCAACTTTTGAAAAATTACAGGTTTGGTCCCAACTGTTTCACATATCGTAACATCATTGGTCCTTGAATTGGACGGTAGTTAGTTTTTCCGGTTAAGTCATTGTGAAATAACCAAAATACCCTTTATACTTAAAAAATAATAACTTTTACACTAATATATATATATATATATATATATATATAATATTAATGAGGGTCCCACTCTACCCCACCCCACCCCCTCCCCTTCCCCAGCATGTTTCGTATCACAGGTATCGACCACTGTTGGACCACCATACTACAACCGTTAATACCACCGGCCACCGAATCTCTCCCGATCTCAACCGGCCACCATCACACCTCCACCGGCACACCATTTGCCGTACTTACCGCAACAAATACGACAACACCACCACCACATCCGCCATCGACACAACCGTTATTAGCTCACCATCGCCATCACCGAATCCCACATCCATCATCAACGTAGCCATCATCGACCGTCGACCACTAGCGCCATACCTGAAGCACCATCCTTATCACCCTAACTTAGTTTGATCCGACGGAAGAGGTGCGGCGGGGGCAATGGAAGAGATGGTTGCAGGTGTCGTTGGATAATGGTGATGTTTGACGATGGCTGATACATTCATGATGTACATGTGTTTTAGGTAGTTAAATACATGTTTTACTCTATAATCACTAACGAATGCAGTTACGTTGTATGATTTAGGATTGCACGTACAGAGCATGAAAAATCAGAGAAAAAGAATGGAATTCCAAAAAAGGACGTAACTTACATCCCTAAGGACGTAGCTTACGTCGATGCCCCAAGAAAGAAATATGAGGAAGTAAGACAATAAGCAAGGTCGTACGAGTGAAGGTAGGATGTAGCTTACGTCCTCATGGACCTAGCTTACGTCGTCTTGCGAGGGTTGACTAATTTCCCTAGGTTTTGACCATATTTAAGGAGGGTTATTGATTCTTAAAACCCTAAATTGCATTGGGAGCAGAAAGGGACGAACTTTGGCCATTCTTGAGGTTTCTTCCACTTCTCCAACTCATTCCAATCTATCAAATCATGTTCCAATCCAATTTTGTGGCCGAATTCTTGAAGATGCAAGGCTAAACTTCTCGTGATCTACCTCGGGTAATAGGTTTCGTGTTATTAGGTTTTCGTATGTGTGCAATTTGCATTAGGATTAAACTTTAGAACCCGTTAAGTTCTTTATTGAGTTTAACTTGTGCTTGATTATTTAAACAATTGTTTTAGTAAATCTTAATTTGAATTTTATATAATTTTGCGTGAGTTGTATGATTGCAAGGTTTTGGTTGTTAATTTAATTGGTATGGTGTACTAAGACCTGTTAAGTCTTGGTTATCTCTATCACTTGATCATTACACGTATTGAATCCCTTTTAAGCATTTTCCACTAAGTTGAACTAAGAAATTACCGAAAATTCAACCTAATTCCCGCGATAGATTACTCTTTTTCATAATCGTCTTTTAATCAATTTTCAATACTTGCAATTTGCTTTCTTAGTTAATTTGTTAATCATTCTAAAATCCACTTTTTACAGCCAAGAGGCAATAGTTTAGTAATTCATTATTTTGATCCATTTTCTTACAAATCAAACTACGACACATCGACCACTAATTCCATGAGAAAAGACAACCCTACTTACCCTAACTAGTTTAAGGTGACTAGGAACACACATTTACATCTTATTCGATTGGTACTTCGACATCGATCAATGGCGGTGGTGGTGGAGAACTGTGGTGGCAGTGGCGGTGGAGAACTGTGGTGGTGGTGGTGGTGTAACACCCGACCCATCATACCATCAATATTGTCCGCTTTGCCCATGAGGAGCTCACGGATTTGATTTTGGTTGCCCGGGTGAAAACTTCCTAGGGAGGTCACCCATCCTTGGATTTCTCCCACCTGAGCACGCTTAACTATAGAGTTCTCCTCTCATCCACAACCAATACGCCCAAAACGCGTTGATGATATTAGAGACCGGACATTCCTTATGAACCAGGAATATCTCCTGTCCACGGCCGATGTGGGATATTATGTAGGGTGTCACAGGTGGCGGTAGAGAACTGTTGTGCTGGTGGTGGCGGCGGTGCGGCGACGAGAACTACGGTAAGAGATGTACGTCAACGTGTGTTTGTGTATATGTGTGTATATATGGGTATATTTTATATATATATATATGGGTCAGGACCATTACAGAACCACTTTTTATTTTCAGAACCAAAAGAATCATTGATTTTGTCTTGTAGTTAGGGTAAAAGAGTCTTTTCACAATCAATTAACTGAAAAACTTAACAAAAGTTAGTGTCAGAGACCAATAGTGATACGAGTTGTCAAACAGTTGGGACCAAACTTGTAATTTCTCAAAGTTGGAACCAATATTGTAATATGAGCAAACGGGAAGGGCTGATTTGCACATGAGGAATTAGCATACCAACTCGCTTTCATCCTTCCCGTTTGTGTTCGTAGGTCTTTTTTAAGTTTTTAAGAGGGGGTGCAACCAAGGAGGTAATTCATGATTTCTAAATTGAATAGATTTTTTATTCAATTTAGAAAGTAGGAAACTATAACTATATATATAAAGAGGACAAAGTAATACAAAAAGAACTTTGTTCGATTTTTTAGTCTATCTATACGAGGAGATCCACGGGGACCAATCGTGTAATTAACTCTATATTTTAGTTCTGATAAAAGGTTGTATTCTCTCCTAGTTGATTGTTTGGTTATAGCATCTATGTGGATTTAGATGAACTTGTAGATGCTTACTTAATTGCTCAAGAAATAAAAGGCACTAGTGCTCGTGTCCGGTGATGGACCCAATTTTCAACTGTTGATCTCTATATCTCTTGAAAGAATATGAGTAGTGATTTCATGCCCAAATATCAGGTATGCATGCAATCATGTCACAGACATAATGAAACACACCAAGTGTCACACAGGAAAGAAAGAAAAATCAAACAAAGCACGTAACAAGAAATTATGAAATCAAATAAAACAAAACAAAAGCAATCAATTTGTTGATCTCTAAATCTCTTGATCGAATACAAGTGATGATTTCATGCTCATGTATCGAGTATGCATGCAATCTTGCCACCTACGCACTGAAACACACCAAGCGTAACAAAGGAAAGAAATAAAAAACAAACAAAACACTTAACAAGAAATTACAAAATCAAATAAAATAAAACTAAAGAAATCAATTAACTAAACACCAAGCACACAGTCTCCCCAACAACGATGCCAAAATTTGATCGGTTCCTAAGACTCGATCAAATAAAAACGTAATTGTGTGTTTCAAAGTACATTAACTAATTAGTGTAAGTAGAATGCCGATACCACGAAGTGATCTAAAACGTAATGAATGTTTAAGACACGATAAGCTGATTAATACAAACAATGAATGTTTAAGACACGATAAGCTGGTGTCTTTAACACAATGACCAAAATGCACTCCTATTTAAAACAATTAAAGGACACGTGTCAAACTCATAATTATTTTTAACAATTTTAGATTAAACATACTTTTTACTAGGGGTGCAAACGAGCCGAGTCGAGCCCGAGATCGTATGGGCTCGTGATGACTTAGGAGGGCTCGATAAAACTCGAGTTTTTTATCTATTCGATCTCAAGTAGCTCACGAGCGGCTCAACTCGTGTCCGCCCCTACTTTTTACTATAATAATTAATTTTATTGAATTGTAATTAAAAAACCAAAAGCCTATAGTTAGTTACACAACATGTCTTTTAAATGACAGGACAAAAGAAGATGGTTTTACTTTTGAGTTTTGACTTGGTTAAACCTCTGTCACCACCTACTCCATTCTCATTCTCATTTCCCCAAGATCTCCACCACCACCACCACCTCCACCTGCAACACCCCAAAACCTAAATCTCCGATTCAGTCACCGGAATCCCAATCCTTCTCAAGATTCCGGTGATCAACCATGGCCGACATCGTCAAACAGATCCTCACACGCCCGATCCAACTCGCAGATCAAGTCATCAAATCCGCCGACGAAGCCTGCATCAACAAGCAAGACTGCGCCGAACTCAAATCCAAAACCGACAAACTCGCCGGACTCCTCCGTCAAGCCGCCCGCAACAGCAGCGATCTCTACGAACGACCCACCAAACGCATCATCGACGACACCGAACAAGTCCTCGACAAAGCCCTCTCCCTCGTCCTCAAATGCCGCAACAACGGCCTCGTCAAACGAGTCTTCACCATCATCCCCGCTGCCGCCTTCCGCAAGATGTCATCGCAGCTTGAAAACTCCATCGGAGACGTCTCATGGCTCCTCCGTGTCTCCGCCCCCAACAACTCCACCGATGAGTACCTGGGTCTCCCTCCGATTGCAGCCAATGAGCCCATTTTGTGCTTAATTTGGGAACAGATCGCGATTTTGTACACCGGAACCCTAGACGATCGGTCCGACGCCGCAGCGTCGCTGGTGTCGCTTGCTCGTGACAACGATCGCTACGGGAAGCTTATAATCGAAGAGGGTGGAGTCAACCCTTTGCTCAAATTGGCCAAAGAGGGGAAATTGGAAGGTCAAGAGAACGCTGTGACAGCGATTGGGTTGTTGGGTCGTGATCCCGAGAGTGTTGAGCACATGATTCATGCTGGTGTGTGTTCTGTCTTCGTCAAGATTCTTAAAGAGGGTCCGATGAAGGTTCAGGCTGTCGTCGCGTGGGCTGTAGCCGAGCTCGTGTCGCATTATCCGAAATGTCAAGATCTCTTCGCGCAGCATAATATCGTGAGGCTGCTTGTTGGTCATCTCGCGTTCGAAACAGTCGAAGAGCATAGTAAGTATGCGATTACTAGTAATAAGCCTACTTCAATTCATGCTGTTGTGTTAGCTAGTAACAATAATAATAATAATGCTGGTATTAACAATGCGAATGGGTTGAATGCGAATCAAACGAATAAGGCGGTAAGCGATGAGGATGAGGATAAGAGTCGTGTAGCCCATCCCACGGGGTCGAATGCCCAGCAGCCGTTTAGGATGCATAGTGTTGTAGCTAGTACTATGGCTATGAAGAACCAAACTAGACCCCCTTCTGGCCCGGGCAGTAACGGGCTTGTGGCAAACGCGAATCAAAAGGTCGAAAACGTTGCTGTGAAGAAGCAAAACCATCATCATTACACGAGTGTGTCGTTATCTGCTACTAGTTTGCATAAGGGGAGAGAGTTGGAAGATCCTGCAACAAAGGCTTACATGAAAGCTATGGCTGCAAGGGCTCTTTGGCATTTAGCTATAGGGAATTCAGCCATTTGTAGAAGCATTACTGAATCAAGAGCGTTGCTTTGTTTCGCGGTCTTGTTAGAAAAAGGTCCAGAAGAAGTGCAGTATAACTCGGCTATGGCGCTTATGGAGATCACAAGCGTCGCAGAGCAAGATTCTGAGCTAAGACGATCGGCTTTTAAACCAAACTCGCCCGCTTGCAAAGCTGTCATTGAACAGTTGCTCAAAGTTATTGAAAAAGCAGACTCGAAACTCCTGCTCCCATGTATTAAAGCTATTGGAAACCTGGCTAGAACTTTTCGGGCTACTGAGTCCCAAATGATCCGACCGTTGGTTCAACTTCTTGATGAACGAGAGGGCGAGATCACGAGAGCAGCAACCATCGCGCTGACCAAATTCGCGTGCTCAGAAAACTATCTCCACCTTGATCATTCAAAGGCTATTATCAATGCTGGTGGTGCAAAGCATTTGGTTCAGTTGGTGTACTTTGGGGAACAAATGGTTCAGACCCCTGCTTTAGTGCTGTTATGTTACATTGCTCTACATGTGCCAGATAGTGAAGAACTTGCACAAGCTGAAGTGCTTACTGTTCTTGAATGGGCATCTAAGCAATCACTTTTAATCCAAGATGAGACAGTTGAATCTCTGTTACAAAACTCGAAAAGTCGGTTGGAACTTTATCAATCGCGAGGGTCGCGGGGGTTTCATTAGATTATATCATAATTTCTTACTTTGTTATATCATAATTTATGTGACGTGGAGGTCACGGGTTGTAGGCGTGGATACGATCTTTTGAAGAAATGTAGTGTGAGGATGCGTAAATTATTGTCCAAGTTGGCCCAACTCCCCTGGATTTCGCGCATGCAGGAGCCTTGTGCATTGAGTCTGTCTTTTATTACTTTGAGATATGTGAAATACATTCAAATTGTTTGTTTCAATTTTGGGTTTTTGATCTATTTTCTATACATGTATGTTTGTTGTTCTTGTCTAGTGTACATGGGATGGATGTATTGTGACCTCAAGTTTTCATGAAAAGAAATACTAAAGTTGCTATTGTAATAAACTTTTCATTCTTGTATGGCGTTATTTTGGTATCTCATGATTGAAAAGTGTGTATCTGTGATATTTAGAGCTTTTTTTAAGTAATAATTGTATCAAAATGTATAGAAGTTGATACACTGTTGTGATTGGTCGTGTTGGTCTAATATTCTTTTTAACATATAAAACTAGAATTTTGCAATTTGTATAGCGGGTAACGGAACAAGATGTGTTGGTAAAGGTGTTTCTTCACAAGTGAGATGATGGATTGAGTTGGCTATTGTAAAAAAAATATATTTAATATTGCGTTATTTTCAAATATTATTAAATATAATTATTATATTACATATCATTATAATATGTTTATAAAACATTTTATCAAATTTATCATGAAGATCAACTATCGACTCCTACCTTTATCATTGCTACCATATCACTCATATCAACCCTCTTTTGCCACCACATCACCGTCGTTATCATCTACATCACAACACCACCATCTCCATCACTCGCGATCAACCATCTTTATTTTAATCAAATCCGTCCCCTAAACGACTCTTAACATTATTTGGTTACTAGTTTTACAATTTTGATTCTCTAATTTTGGTGGTGTCATTTATTATCTTTCGGTTTCAATTGTTTATAGCATTTCAATTCAAGAGATGTTAAATATACCTACTTTTATTTTCAGTGTACCTCATTTGAGGATGTCAATTTAAAAGAATTAACCATCTTTATAATTGAAAAAGAGAAAATTTTTATATTGGAAAACAAACTCTCGCTCTACTCTTGACCTAACATACTTTTAAAACTATTACACCTATGTTGGACTAAATCTGAATTCACAATCATTTAGTTAGGGATTACATCACTTTAATATTAGAATATCGTTTTGAGAACAAAGATAACTCTATTGATCAATGTTTCTCACGTATTGGATGATTTGGTTCTCTTGTACGCTTTGGAGCTACAGTCTCGCTACAACGAGACAAAATTTGTTTGCGTAAGATCTTTCGGATCCATAAATAGCATTGTTATACATATGATGTATTGAATATGATTATAGTTATGGTTTATAGAGGGGTAAAATGTGCTCACAAGTAAAAACAAAAACATTTACCCCAACCCTTAAATTCATATCCCTTGGAAGTACTCTCTTTTTAGCACCAACACATGTTGGTACTTGGGTGCTTGATAAGGTCACATAGAAGTAGTGTAGGTGTACTTATTGCAGTGGAAGTTGTACAAACAACAATATTGAAAAGGTCAAAACAAGAAGATTCTGTGTTACCTGGAAGAGAACTTCTTTATAGAAAGCACCAATTAAGAAAACATAGATTAATATTTAAACAAAATAAATATCGTGTTAGCAATTTTAAAACAGATTCCCTTTAATATATATCTTTTGTTTTCCATGCACATGGCATCAAATGATTCAAATGGTCCTTGTTTTCTTTATATTTATCTGTAATTCATTTATTTTTATTATTGATTGGCCTCTATGGTTCTATTATTATTATCTACTCTATAGCTTCACTTTCAAATAATCCATTCATTTTTGTGAAATATGAATTATTGACACCAATCATTTGGATAAACGTGAGTGTCCCTTGATTATCATGGCTATAAGTGATGAGAATAGTAAGCATCATTAGGTGGTAGAATTCATCATACTTAAATTCCCATAATTCATGTGGAAAGAGGACCAAGAGTTAGGTGAAAAGAAGTTGAGATTTCACCCATCTTTTTGAACCAAAAGTCAACCCAACTATGTTAAATAAAAAATGAAATGTGATATTTAAGTCTAAAAAGTATGATTATGAATGACATTGAGTGAAAATAATATAGCAAAAATATGTAACACCAAATAAATTAGATTAATTAGCTAGAAAAAAAATCAGTCATAAGTTTTTCACTGAAATTATTCAAACTTTTATAGTTTATTAAAGTTACTCGACTTTCATAATGTCTTTTATTGATGTGAACTTTTGTATTAAAGATATGACATCCAGTTTGTTTTAAAACACACGGCTTTCGCAATGTATTTCATATGATATAACATTTACATTGTTTTAAAAGAAATCTATAAATTTAAAAGATGATATGTAGCATAAAAATTAGAGGGTGCCGGCCTGATGCAGCATGAAATTCATGTAAACTTGTTTTAATATAAAAATACTATGCTAAAACTGAAAATATAAAATACTCGTTTTTATATTGTATTTTTTTTAAAAGAATATTAACATATAAAAAGGTTATAGTCATTTAAAATCATGAGGGAGGTTGGTTTAAAAGTTAGCAATTATAAACACATAATTTGATGTTAAAAATTATTAAGATAGTTAAAATCATTAAAACAAACAATTTTACTCCTATAAACTCTTAAAAATAAAATATTAAGTCAATCTCGTTCTTCTTAAATTTATTATATTATAATATAAATATAGAATAGATAAGTGACATGGAAATTTGTATATATAACATGAAAATTATAAATAAATAAAAAATTAGATTTTAATAATTCAAACTATTAATTATTGGTTAATATTAATGTCAACCATAAATTTGAACAGTGGCAATACTAACTTTCAGGTATCTTTCGTGTGTGGTCTTAGCCCTACTCTTAGATCAATTAACTTTTTGGTGACCCATAAGGGAAAGACCCTTATAAGCCACTCAAAGTTCTCTTCCCCCATCAATGTGGGACAAAAGTAAACATGCCAACCTTGCACATTACTAATTGTAAATTTCCAACGATAATTGCTTGAAATGACGTTTTGCCTAGGATAATTATACACGTATTGTAGCTTTCGATGTATAAGTTTCGAATTGATAATGAACCAAAAACTATTGTTAGTATTGTTTGTTTTGTGGAATCAAACAAATAAATGAAGTGATACATACATCAAAAGACGGCATTTTTCGTTACAAATAACAATGAGCAGCGCGTTAATAATCTCAGTTTCATATTTAATTGTAAAATCTTGTCCCATATTTATACAAATCAAGTATGTTGGGTAACTACTGGCGAATATTAGATATGCGTATTAGTTTATTATAAAATACTTCTTAGTATTTCAATTTCATTTTTTTACCATTTTAATTATTATATAATCTCGTATATATAACGAGTATAAATCTGATAAGTTATATGCATGTCAACATCAACATATAAATTTGTTAGAAATATTAAAATATGTACATTTCATTACGATTATTTTAAAGATAAATTTTAATTTTACTTATTAATGTTTGATAAAAGTAATCATTTTAAAAAAAATAAAACTATCAATTTTCCTTCAAAAATTTTATAAGTTGTTTCAATTTCAATTCAAAAGTTTTATTATTTTGGGTTTAAGATAAAATAATTTATGAAACTTTTGAACTGAAATTAAAACAACTTATGAAATTTTTGGAGGTAAAGTGATTTTTTAAATTTTGTAGAAATAAATGTTTATTTTTATCAAAACTTAAAGAGCAAAATCAAATTAACTCTATTTTAAAAGATAAAATACAAAATGTAAATAATTTCACTAAAACAATAAAAACAAAATATACCAAAGAGGAAAATTAATTTTCCATTTAACAAAGCAACTGTATAAAATCATTACTTGACAATCATTACGAAAATAAAAATAAAAATCTTCGAGTATATAATTCAGGGTTTGATTTCGGGTGATCGGACTATGGGGTGTTTGATTACACTTACTCAGTAAGACCTGACTGAATTAGAAGCTGACCCAGTTAGAAGTTATGACTGGGTATGCGTCTGACTGAAACTTGACTGTTACATTCAGTATCTGACTAGAACAAAAACGATTCACACCACCGGAGTCACACCACCGGTCGGAACCACCACACCACCACTGTCACCGTACACATTCCGACCACCACCGCAATCCACCGCCCTTCGCCACCGTCGTCCGCCGAACCACCACCAAATCGATTCACCCCACCAAATCGATTCACACCACCGGAGTCACACAACCAAATCGATTCACATTCCGACCACCACCGCAATCCACCGCCCTTCGCCACTGTCGTCCGCCGAACCACCACCAAATCGATTCACACCACCAAATCGTATCACCAAATCGATTCACACCACCGGAGTCACACCACCACAGGCGAAGGCCGAAGGTGCAGGCGAAGGCCGAAGGCCGAAGGTGCAGGCGAAGGCCGAAGGCCGAAGGTGCAGGCGAAAGCGGTGCCTGCGAGCGGGTCAGCCGGTCAGCTTATTTTGTTTCTAGGTCTGGGTCAGCTAGCCTCGAAGCCAAAATCAAACGGGCTGACCCGCTAACCGAGTCAGCCGGTCAGCCCGGTCAGCCGAAAACAAACAGCCCCTATGTATCACCCAATCTCATACCCATAAAAATAGTAAAATGAATCTCATGCCGTTTCATACTCGAATACCTGTCCTAAATGTTTTGGATATCCCCGTCGGGTTTGAGTTTTTTTTTAATCGCTACTATACTAAGATTGCAATCTCGAACAGACGAAGTCCCGGAGCCTCCTATTTCAAAATAATACGCTCTCCTAGTATTAAATTGAGTATAATGATCATGGTGTTTGACATGGTTATTAATGGGAGTTTCCAGCAATTTACTACAAATTACAAAAGATCGTCGTTAAGATATATGAAAGAAGAAATAGATGATAAGAAGGTAGGCATGGGAAAGTAATTCCATTTTTACAATCTAAACAATATTATTGTATTTAGACAATTATCTAACAACAAAATTAAATTAAAATGATTATAAATTAAATAAATTATTTTGACTAATAATTAAAAGCAATATATATAATAATTAAAGAAGTATTAACCACTGCTAAAAATAAAATAAAACCACTAAAATAAGATATATATATATATATATGTATATATATATATATATGTATATATATATATATGTATATATACATATATATATGTATATATATATATATATATATACATATATATATACATATATATACATACATATATACATACATATATATATATATATATATATATATATATATATATATATATATATATATACACACACATATACATATAGGGGAGGGTTCATGTCACACCCCAACCTTGACGGCGGAAACGTCGAGGAGTGAGAGTTAAGATCGTTCACAGCCACATAACGCTATTGATAATCCAAATATAATTTAAACATAAGTTTCAATTGTAACATTACAACATAAGTCTCAAAGAAATTAAAAGCATAGGTAATCTTTTATTGCTTTTATATTATACATTTTAATCATCCTACCATCCAATTATTTTCATGACTTTATGTTCTTACTATTATTCTTTCTTCTACTAAATCTCTATTTATTTTAATCATTAACATTTTAATAATCACTAACCTTATAACGATCACTAACATCCCTAAATTAAGCTAACAACATACTAACATAAACAAAGAATCCCGTTTGCATATGGACGGCTATGCCGCCGCATTCGGTTATTCAACAAGATTATTGTTCTAAATGATGGGTAAGCCAAAGTATTAGAATATTTTTATAACTCAAATAAAGACTAATATACCATATATTGACATAATAAAATGTCTAACCCGTTTCATGCTTTAACGATTTTAAAAGTGCACATAAGTGCCTTACTACAATTCTGGCAGAATATAATGTTACTTCAACCGACCATAACTTGATGATAAAAAACTAAATTTGAGTAAAATCAGACTCCAATATTAAGTTCATTGAATTAACTTTTCAACTACAGTTTATACGTCTTCAAACTCAATCGGACGACTCAACAATAGCCTTTACAAGATAAGTGCGCATTTCAGCACCTTCTGTCTTGTGCTGCTTGTTTGACCTATTTAAAGATCTTTTCATAAAATTGTTTCTGAATGAAAGTTGTCCGGGAGACTTTGAACTAGACAAGTATAAATTTTTATAATTTTATGAAACCGTTTGCTATTTTAAAAACCTGTTCAAACACGTATCAAACATTCTGTCCAGAATCTAAAATTGGTACAATAATCGTTTATCAATCTACCTTTCGCTTATTGGTATTCCTAAGCGTCCTAACTTCTCGTAATGAATCCCAAACTCAAGTTATTGTTTCTTTTTATCATTTAGGACATCACCTTTTACTCTTAAACATCCAAGCTTTCTTATGTACTCTACAACCATCACTATTATTGTGAGTTTTCCATGCCCCTTTTTACTTTATTTCACACCTTTTGGGGTGAAACATGTTAACCTTATAAACTTACACTTGTAAACATCTTGATACTTGTAAATGCACATGCAATTCATCTTTACCTTTTTGTCATGGTTATTTGTGTTATTGTAAGTCTTATATGAGATACATATTTTGTTTACAATCATTAACTATTGCTAGCCTGGCGACGTCTTAGATCTTTGGGCCTGACAAGCCTATTTGGTGCTAAAGTTAGTGTATTGCCGGGACCTCATGTTAGAGATGCTTGTGCTTAACAAGTGAGGGGTATGAAAATACTCACATAGATATAGGCATTACAAGATGATATAAAAGATTAAAGTAAGATCCAAAAGATAATCCAAAGTATCCATTACAAGCACCTAAATATATAATTTACAAGATAAAGATTAAGGTTAACAATACGATTAACGTTCACAAGAATTAGGGTGTTAATATTTTTAAGGTTTTTGCTAAGCAATAAGTTTATAATGTAGGTATTTACATTTTGGTTCCATTAGAAGGAATTATATAGGTTTATATGATTAAGTATTTTAGAAATGAAATTAGATAATAATGATGTAATTAAATCTTAATAATTTTCTAAGAATAGCATATAATTTCCCAAATTTTAGAGATTAATAAAGATAATATTATGTCCATTATTATTTTAAATGATTTTTTAAATTATTGTATCAAGTCCATAAGCATATAAATAATTATTTAATTATTTTTAAAAGAAAACATTTGTAATCAAGGTTTAAATTTAAATAAACATTTTAAGATAACCATGATTTTAAAGGAATAACGTTTGAACCGAAACTAATTTATTAGTTGAGACCTACTTTTAATAGAATTTAACCAAAAATAATGTTTGTTAAAATGTTTTTAAAACAAGTTATTTAATTTTTAAAATTACTAGAAAAATCCAGAATATTCATGGAAATTTTTAAGGTTTGCAAAAACTATTTTTATATTTTTTTAAAAATTTTCTACAATTAATTTGAGGGCTAAAAAAGCCCAAAAAATATGTTTGAGGGTGCCCGGGTTCGAACCCGGGACCTCAAGGTTTGCTAGTGAGTGTGTAACCAGTTAGACCAGGGCCACAGCCGTGGTATATCCTGGTTCTAAATCCTTTTAAACCAAATTAATAAGGTACCCCCAAATCCAAGAACCCTAGATGGTTCCCGAATCAAATTGAACATCAATTCGATGTTGTTAACCAAATTAAAGATAGGGCTTTTATTCCCCATGCCTAGACGAACATAATCATGTGTTTTACTTACTTGATTACAATCGAATTGAAGTTCTTGTGCTCGGATTGTGTCTCGGTTCGCTCATGTAGAACAGGGAGCTTTAAATCGATGTTGGTGATAGATTTATGAGAAATTGAGGGTTCCGAGAGTTGAAAAGGATCGAAAGCACTATTTCCCCTCTGTTATATAGTTTCAATTTGGTCTGTTACGTCTCGAACAGATCTAGGATTTGAATCGGGGCTTTGAGATGTGTTTTGAATGATTTGAACGTTGCAGGTTCAAATTGATGTGGTAATTATGTTAGACATGATTACAGAAACGTTTCTAGACCAAAGTTTTAATGAATTCGCGTTGTAACACTCGGATTTTCATTGATAGCTTCGGTTTCAATTTGATCAACGTTTAACAATGATTTGAATCGAATCAGAAAGTACATTGCGTTCGATCAGGTTCGCGACAGTTATGGGACCGTTTCATTTCAGGTTTTTATCGATGACTTTTGGTGTTTTGGTGGTCACCGAGACGGCCGGAGACTGGCCGGAGACAGATGGAATCGACGGCAAAGGGGGGGGCGGTTTGGGTAAATTTGAGGTTTTAAAATAAATTAATACTTTAATCCCTGATGTTTAAGTTGTTTGTTATTTTATGTAAAAAACTTTCTTTTGAAGTTTCAATATGGACATTATAACCCCCTAGACTTTTAAATCCAAGTTGTATACATGTTTATTTTTTTATAATTCTTACAAATTATTAATAACAATATTATTGTTATTATTCTTAGTTATAATTATTATTAATGATATTATTAATAATGTTATTATTATTATTAACAATATTTATTTATTAAGTAATAATTAACATTAATAACTTTCAAACTAAAGGATTAAGAATAATAATAAAATAAGCCCATAAATTTCACATATGGCAACAATGGTCCTCATAAGAATAAACGCGGTTAACTTTTGGTTAACAAAAATACAAGATGTTACAGTCTCCCCAACTTTTAAGAATTTCGTCCCGAAATTAAGAATGAAACTTAAACGAACAAAAGACTTATGATGAAAGATAAGTGTACAACGGCCAGTGATAGACGTTTGATTACGGATGAGATGTTTCACTTTATGGAACCTTACAAGTCTCTTGACATAATAAATGCGGGACGTTTTGCGATGAAACGTTGAAAAACGATGACAAGTTACCGTGGTACCTTAGATTCATAAGTCACAACTTCTAGAATATAATTTCGTAGTAAATTGATGTCTAGAAATCAATAAAGGACCAACAATGATAGGAAAGGTTAACCGTCAGGATTTAAGAATCCCAAGCGTCACTATATGAAACGGTCTTAACGCATATCTTGTGAATATGTATCTCTCCTTTGACCAATCATCGGTCTAAGAATAATACGATATGCGAAGATCTTGAAATAAGTTCACGACGATGGTTGGGAACATTATTAAAAGCAGAAAATGAATCAGTCATCCAAAATAACGATCGATGTTTAACGACATACCACGGTATACGACTATTTGAGATAGATACGAGCCAATTTCTCGACCCGTTAACCCACATGAGTCAATATGAAATTAGTTAATCGGTCTATAATGCACCATTTGTCATCATGGCATCTAAGATAAGAGGCACTTAGTGATGAAAAGTTAAACAGGGGATTCATAGGAACACGAATGTTAGGCTTTGTCATATATGAAGGTAAGACACTTGGACACATACCAAGTTATGTCTTTTCTTTCATGCCAAACCCATGAGTACAAATTACGTAAATTTATGATTCTCCATATCCGCGTCGCAACAACGAGTCTCGTAGATCGAATTCAAGATAGAGTTTTAAAGATTTCCAAGGTTAAGGGTTCAAAAGTGATTCAAGAAGTAACGCAAACAATATGACATGCATTTGTAACCATGTTTTGCAAGATAACAAACTTCCAAATATAGATTGCATACGTAATTTATTAAACCCATAAGTACAGTCGAGAACATTCGTATGACTAGAAAGACATAACCACAAGTTGATAATGTCTTTACTTAGTAGAAAGATTGTTTAAGAAGACTACCATCACACAATCATGTGTTGATGATATCTCAAAATGAAAGTGGATAAGTAGAGAATAAATGGTTCCATATAGCTAGATCAAATCAAAACATAAGGATAAAGGGAAAGAAATCAATTTAAGAATTTAAATGCTCCAAGCTCGGAATCAAAATCAACCTAGAGTGATCGGGTCTCCTTTCAAGTTCAGAAATCATGCTTTGGCTTGATAGGTCCAAACACTAACATTGGTTCACCCTTCAAGTTACTACATGTTCCTTGTCACTTGATTAAAACCTTGGTAAGTTGAAGATCAAGAAATGAGAATAGTCATCAAGGTGTGGTTTTCACTCCTAACTTGATGGTGTATTCCCAAGGTATGACCACTAACTTACCAATCAAAAAGTTCGATCCCAACTCCTTGTTGAGGATCCACAGGAATAAGACGAGGTAACTCACCATTAAGGTAAGGGAAATCACTCCTATCTTAACGGTGAAGTTTTACAAAAACAAAATATAACAAGATGAACTTCTTCATCAAAATCCAGAATTCACTCCTACTTTGATGAAGTCGTCTCATTTGAACAAATACAATTCATAAAGATGATATTATCATCAAGGTATGGAATTCACGCCTATCTTGATGATTGAATTTCATAATAGCAAGAAAACAATCGAAGATTGACATTTGTCACCAAAGTACGGGTTTCAATCCTATTTTGGTGAGATCATGTCATTTGTGAAATGCCATTCCAAAGAAAATAATTGAAGTCAATCCTCGGGATAAGGAAATCACCCCAATCCAGAGGATGAAATTTCATAAAACACGCAATTGGAAACCATTTATAGAAACGAATAGAGAATCATCAAAGTAAGGGAATCACCCCTGTTTTGATGAGTTAGAATCATTTAGGAGATACGAATGTTCTTAGTTATAGGTTGACTTGCAAACACTTGCATCTCTCACGGTGCAGACGGTACGGAGTTTGACTTAACGACGACAGGAAAATAATATCAATTAGAAACTCGGAAAATTTCAAGTTACATCAATGTAACAAGAGGAAAAATCATGCTTACAAGTTTAAGATCAAAGTTCAATATAACAGAAGTAGTTGTGGTATTCAAATCTTGGATGGTTTCAATCGAGAGGACGAAATCAAGGGCAAGAAATTATTCGACACCACAATGAGATGTGAACATTCGATTCACAATCGAAAGGAATACATGGACTTCTCAAGATATGAGGTCAGCCATAACCTTATTGAAGACACGCGTACTTATAAGTGATCACTCATCTCAAGGGTTTCGAGTCAAGTAAATGGATTCAATGATCGAGTCAAATCACCATTTACACTTTGCCTAGACAAAGTATCCCGAGATGTAAGAATTCCACCTATAGCATTGCATGTTCTTAGTTATGGGGCACATCCTTAAGAAGACTTGAGAACCATAAGTAACGGTTTAAAGTTTTTGATGACCATTCGGTTTAGATTCCCAATATCTTTGGGTATATTAAGATCCATGTTCACGTTGGTCAAGGTATAGAAATAGTTACATGAAACGCTCAACGTGTAACGGTGTTTAAACGTAAGAGTTGAAATGTAGGTTAGATTCAATATTAACAGGAACACTATGTATGATAAGAATGAAAAGATACTAGTTCAAGGAATCAAAGATTTTTAAGATACGAAGAGGATGGTTCCATTTGGTAACGCATTACCATTTGGAATCGTTGACACGTCAAGGTAAATTGACCCATTTGCCTTAGAGATTTGTGTATATTGACCATAGTTTATCACTCATCCCAGAAATCCCCAGGTAAGCATAACTGGTCTCACAATGAGATTTATACGATATGCTTGCCTTAGCCCGAAGGCCTTTTGCCAGGAAATCCAGAATACAGGTGTCTATGTGTCATACAAATTTCTTTAGTTTATGAAATCAAAACCTTGATGAGATTTTCATAGATTAGACATAGAGTCTAAGGAATTGAACCCACGACGATAAATGTAGATTCCACATGTCGTTGAGAATGAGTTTAGGAAGTTCATTTGTCGGGGAGGGTCAAAGAGTCAAAGTTAAGTTTAGGGAGACAAGTAACTAAGTTAAGCATACATAAGGCAATCCTATGCTAAGGCATCAAGTTGCACAAAAGGCATAGCATTATGTAGCATGCAAACAACATGTAAGCACAAAGGTATAAAGATCTTTCTATGAGGTTCATGCAACTATAGTCTAGGTCACTATTTCTAATAACCTAAATCCCTATAGTTATGGGCTCTGATACCAATCTGTCACACCCCAACCTTGACGGCGGAAACGTCGAGGAGTGAGAGTTAAGATCGTTCATAGCCACATAACGCTATTAATAATCCAAATATAATTTAAACATAAGTTTTAATTGTCACATTACAATCATAAGTCTCAAAGAAAATAAAAGCATAACATAGAATGTAACAAATCATTCTATTTTATTTATTAATCTAGGTCCATTCCTAGATGTGCAAGCTTCAAAGTGTAGATATCAAACTTGAGATATTCCTGAAACATGTTAAAAATAAAAGGTCAACATAAAAATGTTGGTGAGCATTCCATAGTTTTCAATACGTAAGTATATAAAAGATGGCAATTCAAGTCATAAGTTAGTGAATAAAGTGATTAGGGATGTTATGAACAATGCAACAATCAAACCTCGACAAAGTTTTACAAGTCTCAAACGTTTAAAAGTATATACGATCAGCTAAGTGTACTTGGATCAACCAAAGCAGGCTTGTCTTACCCATAGATCTATGACTTCGCTGGGCTAGCAATAGTTAATGATTGTACATATAACGCCATAACATGGTAACCACAAAAGTTCAACTAACCACAACTTTACAAGATGAATTGCCATAGGTTTACAAGTCTCAAATAAGTTTACGAGTGCAATAGTATAGTTAACATGTTTCACCCCAAAGTGTGAAAATAAGCAAAGAGGGGTATGGAAATACTCACATAGATATAGGCATTACAAGATGATATAAAAAATTAAAGTAAGATCCAAAAGATAATCCAAAGTATCCATTACAAGCACCTAAATATATAATTTACAAGATAAAGATTAAGGTTAACAATACGATTAACGTTCACAAGAATTAGGGTGTTAATATTTTAAGGTTTTTGCTAAGCAATAAGTTTATAACGTAGGTATTTACATTTTGGTTCCATTAGAAGGAATTATATAGGTTTATATGATTAAGTATTTTAGAAATGAAATTAGATAATAATGATGTAATTAAATCTTAATAATTTTCTAAGAATAGCATATAATTTCCCAAATTGTAGAGATTAATAAAGATAATATTATGTCCATTATTATTTTAAATGATTTTTTAAATTATTGTATCAATTCCATAAGCATATAAATAATTATTTAATTATTTTTAAAAGAAAACATTTGTAATCAAGGTTTAAATTTAAATAAACATTTTAAGATAACCATGATTTTAAAAGAATAACGTTTGAACCGAAACTAATTTATTAGTTGAGACCTACTTTTAATAGAAATTAACCAAAAATAATGTTAAGAGTTCTTGAAATCTCTTGTAAAATAAAATTCTTCAAATTATTCATAACCAATAGATGAAAGAAAGATATGAGAGTGAGATTTTTAGAGAATGAGCAAATGAAAAGTGAGGCCTAAGCCTTGCTTTTATACTTGAGGTTAGGAGGAGGTTATGAATGGTGTTAATGGTGATTTATAAGTCTTTTAAAAGGGGGTTATGATTGGAATTTAAAATAAATATAAAGTTAAATATTTTAAATAAATAAAAGAATAATTATAATTTAAAATTTAAATTCTTGAAGACTCTAATTTTAACAACTTTTTTTTATAAAATATTTATAGACTTTATAAAACCAATTTGAATAATCAATCAAATTATTTATTTGTTAATCTTTATAACTTTTACAAAACTTATAAACTTTATAATTTGATTATTTATTTTCAGTATTTAAAATTCATAATTACTAATAAAACTTTATATAAGTTTATTAAAATTCATTTTATAACTTTATAAGTTTTAATAAGTCTTTTCCATTTAGTTATTTTTTGTCATATGATTAATAAACTTTATAATTTTATGAAAAATAATTATTTATCAATCAATAAGTTGATTACATATTTAATGTATTTGATCCATTTAGTAAGTAAATTAATAATGGAAGCTCAAAATGAGTTCGGGTTTGGGTTTTAACTTGGAAAAATGGCGGATGTTACAGTTCAAATGAGAACCACCTTTTTTTGTGAGAACTCTAGGAACCAATCTCAGCCAATCATTTTCTATCACATGCAAATCATATGTCATTTCCCCGTTTTTTTTTAAAACGTTCATAACTTTTTTCACGATATCATTTTTTCAAAAAAAATTCACTATAAAATTCAGTATTTTTTTTATCTTTCCAACGCCTACCATATTGATATACTTTTCTAAAAAAAATCGTACATCCGTTGTTTACATATGTGTAAATCTAGTTATACACATGTGTAATACTGGATTTACACATGTGTAAATCCGATATTACACATGTGTAAAACGAATTTCGTTAAAAAACCGGATTTTTTTTATTTTTTATAAATTTTTTTATAAAAGAGGGAAAGTAGGGGAACATTTTTATGTTTTTATTTTATTTTATTTTATGTTATTTTTTTATTAATAAAATTTTTAAATATGATTTTGTTAATTACAATTTTGCCATTGAGAACTAGTGGTTGAGATTGGTTCCTAGAGTTCTCACAAAAAAGCTAGTTCTCATTTGATTCATTATATATATATATATATATATATATATATATATATATATATATATATATATATATATATATATATATATATATATATATATATATATATATATATGTATATATATATATATCTATATATATATATATATATGTGTATCTATATCTATATATATATATATATATATATATATATATATATATATATATACAGTGGCGTATCCAGAAAATTTTTTCATGGGGGGCGGAAACTTATTAAAGGTCGGTTGACTAACGCGGTAACGCTATATACTAAATTTTTTTGAACCATTTCGGGTCCATGACAGGTTGGATCGGGTCGGCTCATTTAAAAAAAAGACAATCAAACTAAATTTCATAAAACAATAAAATCACGTCAAATGTCATTACAAAAACAGAATAAAGGTACAATATCCTAAAGTTGTTCTCTACGAGGTTTCATTTTTTGAAATCTTTCCATAACAACATCTATGGAGACATTCCTAAGTAAATCTTTCTCCATAAAACAAATACAATTATCGCTTAAATTTTCATCACCCATCCGATTACGCAAATCGGACTTCACGTACTTCATTGCCGAAAAACATCTTTCAACCGTTGCGGCTGCAACGGGTAATACGAGAGCTAGCTTCAACAAACGATATACCAATGTAAATGAAAGGTGTTTCTTTGTTTGAACCACTAAGTGTACAAGACTTGATAAACCATCCAAGTTGGCAACTTAATAAACCATCCAAGTTGGCAAATCGACTACCCGCTTTTAAATTGTCAATAAGATCTCTAGTTCAATCGGAAGTCTTCTTTTATCATTTTTATTGAAATCATTCGGGTACAACTCGGATACTCTTAGTATTTTTGAAACGTCAAACCCACCAAAATTATCACAAGGACTCAAACTACTCAAAAAAACAAGTAAGTTGGATGTTACCTCGTTAAAACAACTCCCAAACTCTTGTATTTACATATTTAAAACCGCATTGAAGCAATCATACTCAAAATAGTGGCGATATGTGATATTTGTCTTTTGTCTTAATATACAGTTGACAGCAAGAAGCACACGATATACAGTTGACAGCAAGAAGCACACAATATACAATAGAAAAAAAACAATACATATACAATGAGCCACGATATATATGGATTAGTAGCCAATTAATATACAGTTGACAGCAAGAAGCACACAATAATTCACAGTATGTAATGCTCAAGAAGGATCCAACAATAACTACAAAAAATCAGATATGAAAGACAACTCCCTTAGACACAATATAATCCAGGATAAGATGCCATATAATATGCTATTGTTTGAAATTGGGCTACAGGAACAAATAAATCTAAGATAAGATGCCATATAACTTTAGACATGAAACACGTTAATATGTTTTTAATTGCTTTAAGAGTAAAATTGGGCTACAGGCACCAAAGAAATCCAAGATAAGCTGCCATATAATTTTACACATGAAACACGTTAATACGTTTTTTAATTGCTTTAAGAGTAAAATTACGCAAATGGTCCCCGTGATTTATTCAAAATAACAGATTTGTGTACTAAGGGGGCGTTTGGTATGTAGGAATTCAATGGAATTGGAATCGGAATTCCATTGGTCATTTGTTTGTTTGGTAGAATTCGTTGGAATTGGAATTTGAATTCACCACCTTGCTTTGGCCAGGATTTTTGGGTCTAAACCGGGTTCAATGAAACCGGTTCATAATAGTTCATTTCACCACCTTGCTTTTTTGTGAACCTCTATTGGACAATGTGAAAGTGTGAAGAATTAAACGACTTACAGGTAGGGGTGTCATTTTTACCCGAACCCGAATACCTAACCCGATTATACTCTACCCGAACCCGATTAAGGCATAACCCGAAAAAACGGAACCCGAATACAATCAAACCCGAGCATGAAATTCTTATTTAAGTCGGTCTTTGGGTTGTGTTTTGGTAATTCGGGTTGACCCGAATAACCCGAATACCATATTGTCATAATTGACAATCCATATTTCATATTTTAAGATTTCAATCTACGTCATCTGTTTTAACTTTTTATAAACTCGATCAATCCTTCCATCACTGTATTTTCAATCAATGAAACAAATTTTAAACTCGATCATTCCATCAGTCCATCTTTCATACTAAACCATTTAAACCTATTACAAACAATGTATATTGATTTCATATTCGAGCATTATCATATATTTGTTTTAAATACATGTTTGTTACTCCTTGTACGTCCGAGCTTAATATTATAAAGGAAACACGTTGTATAGGCCTAGTAACGTGTAAATGTTTTACCTTTGTTCGAGCAATAACAGTTATGATGATTGGTTGTGTTAAGTGTATGTTCATGCAATATGTGGATTTAGAGGTTGATTTTGTTTTTTTTTCCAACTATGACTACCAAACTTGTGTTGTGAAGAGATATCAAATTCAATTACCATACCAAAACACTTTAAAGTATGTTGTCTTTGATATTTAAATTTACAAGTGGACTAACCCGATTACCGATTAACCCGACCCGAATAAACCCGAAAACCAAAAACCGAATACCGATTAAATATAGTTTATTTGGTTTGGTCTTCGGGTTGATTTTCTACATCTAAAACCCGAGGAACCCGACCCGAGGAACCCGAAACCCGATTAAAAAACCCGAATGACACCCCTACTTACAGGATTCGATTTATTATGATCCAAGCCCAAAAGATGTGGCCCAAGCCACAAGTGAAAAGAAATAAAACAAACAAATTTAATAAATCTCAAAGGTAAAACAGTTAAAAGTTAACGAGAGTCAAGATATAGGATTAAACTATTTAAAAGTGAATACTGAATTCTTATGCTCAAACTCTTAATGATCAACACATGAGAAACTTACGTGTCATTTTAATGAACTTGAATCCCCTGACTTGCAAACATTTAAAAGAGGACGTTTGGTTCGTGAAATTTGTTGGAAATGCAATTTTGATTGTAATTTGAATTGGAATTACAAGTAATTGTATTTGGAATTCAATAGTTTTCAAAGGATTTTAAATTCAATTGAATTAGAATCTATACAGGAATTTAATTTCAAGTGCATTTTTATTGACAATACACTTATAAAGAAATTGAAATTTATCACCCATCACAAACTGCCACCACCTCCATGACCATTTATTACCTCCGCCACATACCACCGACCGCCGCCGCCATCACGCCCCTTGCCAAAAACCGACCATACCCCACCGCCGCCACCAACCAATCACGCCCTTCATCGATAACCGGCACTCTTTGTCGAGCGTGTCTAATCTGACGCGGTTCGGCGGCGGCGGTCGGCGACAGTCAAAGGTTAGCTGTGACAGCGGTCGGCGTTTGGGGGCAGTCGTGGTCGGCGGCCATGGGCGTCAGCGTCGTGCGGCGTCACCGGTGGGCAGGATCGACGACTGGCGGTGGCGGTCGGGGGTGGCGGTAATCGGCAATCGTGTGCGTCGGGGTCGGGCCGTGTTGATGGCGGTCGGCAGTCGTGTGCGGTGGGTCGGACCGTGACGATGGCGGTCGGCGGTCGTGTGCCTCGGGGTCGGGCCGCATCGGCGGTAGACAGGGTCGGGCGGCGGTTGGTGGCGGAGGCGGGGGTCGGTGGAATTTGAAAATTTGAAAGGATTTTGAAATCTTTTAGTTAATTCCAATTACAATTCCAATTCCTTTCACAACTAAACACGTTAAAAATGGAATTCAAATTCCAATTTTAACGAATTCATACCAACCAAATACAATGGTCATGGAATTTATATTCCACATCCATTGAATTCCTGCATATCAAACGCCCCCTTAAGGTAGCCAAACAATGTGTGTTTCATGGAGTAAACTTAGAAGAAGAGCCAGACATTTAGAAAATTGAACTGACTATAAGGATGAATTTCGGTTAGCGCTGACAATACAGGTATTATCATGTTTAACAGGTTCAAGATGACACGAGTAATACAAGTATCAAATGTGAAAAACGATTTGTTTAACTACATATATCATATGCCTGTAACTTTTCTAAATGTTTTTACGCACCAACAATGAGAAATAACGAAGTGCAGCCTTCAAATTTTAGTTAAATTTAAAAGGAAAAATATCACAGACTAGTAACCAAATTTTAAAAATGTTCTAATTTAGTCACCCATGTATATTTTTCTCAAATTGGACCATTTAACGATCAAATCGAGTCATCATTAAATTTTCTTATGTTAAGAAAGTAACGGTGAAGAAGACGGGAGGGTCAAAATTTTTAATATATAAAATTATATTAAAAATATAAAAAAACATGTTAATTATGAAAATAATAAAAAATACTTAAATTTTACGTCAACGTTTCATTTCAGCATCAAAAGATAGAAAAAAATAATTTCTAATTGAAACAAAAAGTATAACATGCTAAAAACATGTTAAGACTTTTAATATATATAAAATATAAAAATTGAGTGATCTAATTGGAACACTTTTAAAACTTGAGTTAGCTAATTGGAACACTTTTAAAAGTTTATTACTATTTAACAAAGTTACCCTTTTTAAATTATAAATAATTACATAATATATTTTTATTAAACAGTTTTAATCGTATCGTAAACAGATCAGGAATTATCAGCCCTAATTTCGATGTAGAGATCATGTCAAAGGAACAATGGCCCGGTGTTGTGATAATGATAGGTTACAACCAAAAGTTCGGGACAATGAATCATTTAATACCCAGAACCAATATATCAATATGTAATGCTAAAATGGCTTAAAGAAACTCAATATTCGTTTTAGCCGTCTTGACCACACCAAATATTGAGAATCTGTAAATCATAGAGCTAAAAAATCGGCAAAAATTGTATATCCTTGGGCTGGTTTTGGGCCGCTTAGATTTTGGACTGGTGAGCAATTAGTTTCATAGGACTCATATATGTAAAATGTTTATGAACATATATATCAAAAGAATGCATATGAGGCATAGTAAGATATTAATGAGGGATTTTGAGATGTCTATAGATAACCGTTTCTAATGATTGTTGGTTGAATATATTTCTAGATTCATTTTTTAAATGTATCGAACAAGGAAGATGTTTGAACTAATATTAATAAGAAAAATAAGATTTTAAGATGGTTTAGTGACATAGTACCGCTTGAATTAATCTAGTACATGACTTATTGTCTAGATCATTATGATTGTTAGATATTGTTTTCATCACACACAAGCATGTGATATAATGTTAAGTGGGAGCTTTTTCCAACTATAGGAGATGGTGACATGCCAAAAATATATCATCACTTTTTATACATGATTAGAGAAAAAGGTCGAATATGTGGTTGTATTGACGAGATAGAGTTTAAATTGAGGAAGAGAATGAGAGATACTTAGTGAGATGTATGAGATGGAAGGTTTCTTAGGCGAGGTGGAGGGTTTCATGAGGGAGAAAGGAGAGATTGCATCGGTAAAACTAAGAAAATATGATTGAGGATAAAGTTGAGTAAGAATGCGAGTTTAGCGAAGGTATGGCTGGATGACTCCTTTTTTCACCCTTATGAAGGGGTGCTAACTAACCATGCTAACTTTAGGTTGTTGATTATTTCAAAATTAGTTTATATAATTTTTATTAAACATGGTAAAAGTGAATGGTGAAGACATTATTCATCTCGATGTGTCTTAGAAAACAAATTATTAATTCTAATAAAAGTAAAATATAAAACACATTATACTGTAAACATATATACTTTTCTACAGAATCTATTTTGTTTTTATTGCTTAATAAAATGATGCTATATATCAAAATTCAAACAAAAATTATGAACCATGATCATGGCCACATAAATTCACAAACATCTAAAAGTTTAAAAACACAACACAAATTTCTTATCCTCACATCTTCACCTTCAAATTTCCTCCATCCAATTCACAAATATCCACACAATTCTCAATCATACTTCTTCTTCACTGATCGTATATCTTCCATTTCTCTTCACTTTCCATTTTATTCAATCACCATGGCTGCTGCAGTAAGCGTTGTTGTCTCCCTTCCATCTTCCAAATCTTCTGCAATTTCATCAAGAACATCACTTTTCTCTCAGGATCGCTTCTCATTCACCAAGGTAAATCATTTGATCATTTTCCCCTTTCAATTCACTCTGTTCTTCTACATTTGATGTGGGTTTCGCATATACAGAACTTATGATCATGGGTTTTGCGTAATTTGTGCTTATTTTGTGTTTACTGTAATGGGTTTGCTTAATTTTATGATTATTGAAATGGGTTTGCTGAATCTTTGATTATTGAGCATGTTTAGGCATAGTTTTGGTTTTTCAAGATCTATACACTGTTAAAGAAGTGTGGGTTTGTTGATATCTAGGTTCCATATAACAAAAGTGTATCAACAAATGGTAAATTGCTATCAATTAGAGCCCAAATCACAACAGAGGCTGAAGCAGAAGCACCTGCTAAAGTAGAGAAAGTTTCAAAGAAACAAGAGGAGGGTGTTGTTGTTAATAAATACCGCCCAAAGGAGCCGTATATCGGTAGATGTCTTCTCAACACCAAGATCACTGGTGATGATGCCCCTGGTGAAACTTGGCACATGGTTTTCAGCACAGAGGGTATGTTGTAAATTCATCAACTTGGATTGATATATCGCGATTCTTATAAGTCGAATTAGTTAGTTTATAGTCTTAAGATTGGTATATGTTGCATTATGGTTTCCTAAAGTGTTTGGACTTTGATTAGGTGAGATCCCATATAAAGAAGGACAATCCATTGGTGTGATTCCTGATGGGATTGACCCCAAGAATGGAAAACCACACAAACTGAGATTGTATTCAATTGCTAGCAGTGCTATTGGTGATTTCGGAGACTCCAAAACTGTAAGCATTTCTACACACTACCATTGTGTTTATGAAGTCTTGAAAAGGAAATTTGTAGTATTTGATATTGATATTTTGTTTAGGTGTCTTTATGTGTGAAAAGACTTGTCTACACGAATGACAAAGGCGAAGAAGTTAAAGGAGTTTGTTCTAACTTCTTGTGTAAGAATAATATATTAGAATTCTTTGATCACTTGTTCCTCATATTTTTGGCTTTTGGTAGATATATATTGTTAATTTCTAACATGGGTATTGCATTAAACGTTTGCTTGTAACTCAGGTGACTTAAAGCCTGGAGCTGAGGTGCAAATAACTGGTCCAGTAGGAAAAGAAATGCTCATGCCAAAGGATCCTAATGCTACTATCATAATGGTAAGTTTTGATGTTAATAATAATTCATACTATTTTGTTTTGTTATTTATTTTGTGGTTTTCGTGGAACAAAAGGAGGATAATTTGTGATCCCAAAACGTGATTTCATTGCTAATAAACTTTTGTAACTGCAGCTTGCAACAGGAACTGGGATTGCTCCCTTCCGCTCATTCATGTGGAAAATGTTCTTCGAGAAGCATGAAGACTATCAGGTACCAATCTCTTGAATAAATCATGCTGACTATTAATCAATTGCTCAAGATATTGTTCTAATATGATTGCTATTTGCAGTTCAATGGGTTGGCATGGCTATTTTTGGGTGTTCCCACAAGTAGTTCCTTGTTATATAAAGAGGTAAAGAACTTATCACCCCTCCCTTTGGTAAATCAAAACTGATTGAAGATCACTATACATTTAAGTTTGACTTTTTGTGAAAAATTTTGCAGGAATTTGAGAAAATGAAGGAGATGAAACCGGATAACCTAAGAGTCGACTTCGCAGTGAGCAGAGAACAAACCAATGAGAAGGGTGAAAAGATGTACATTCAAACCAGAATGGCTCAATATGACAGAGAATTATGGGAGTTACTCAAGAAAGACAACACCTTTGTGTATATGTGTGGGCTTAAGGGTATGGAGAAGGGTATTGATGACATTATGACCACATTGGCTGCTGAAGAGGGTAAGAAACTCTGAAAAAGCTTACAAATTTAATTGCAAATCTCTTTTCTGAGAGGTGTAATTACAGAAATACCCCCATGGACTCCCATCTTTTTGTTTCTTGATATGCATATTTCTTTTGTTTTTGGTAGGCATTGATTGGGTACAATACAAGAAACAGTTGAAGAAAGAAGGTCAATGGAATGTGGAGGTTTACTAAATGGCTTTGTTTCATCTTGTACAAATGCAGCCTGCTCTTTGTAGATAGGTAACCTTCATAAACCAACTTTATTGTTATGGGATTTCCCCCAAATTTTAGTTTTATTTTTTTATATATTTTTTGAGGGTATGGAATATGAAAGTATACTACAATTACGAATATAAGATGCTTCTTGAATTGTGTTGCGCTTTTTGTTGTTTGTCATGTATGGTTATGTCTAATTTATGATCTATGACTCCATTTGCTCTATCCTTGATGACAAAAGGATAAAAGACAAATGTTCCGAGTGCATATTCAAAGGGATATGGAATCGAGAATGACACTATGTGAGCGAACTTCACCGACTAGATGAATGTAATAAGGTAAGTTGGTAGCATATTGTTTCTTGTTTCTCACTTGCTATAACATATGGCTTTTTGTTTCATGTGTCGAGCTTTTGTGTGGGTTCTTGTACAAAGAATTTTATGACATTAGTATGCATTCGGTTTTGGTAGTTATGATGGATCTTTATATTTCTAAAGCCAATTAAAGAGGCCATTAGCGATTGGTAGTTAATTACCATAGACTATTAGAGCAAGGTATTGAAACAAGTAGTAAACTTAGTCTTTTATGACCAAGAGCTCATACAATCAATCTAAATTAATTCATCTTTGGGAGTATACAAACTAAAGATTATGTATGTTTAAACTACGTATAATTGTGCATCTAATTTCACATTACCCGGCGTATGAATGAGCTATATAATTATATGGTACATGCCAATTAACGGTTTCTATGGACGCAACTATCCCACCCTTAAATTCCCATCTTGAATCCTTCATACGCTTTGATTGTACCAAGTAGGTCTAGGTCATTGTTCAAGGTTTTTCGATGGTTAGGTCATAAATAATAACGGGTTAAAATGGCTGAAAGTGCAAAAACAGGAGAAACCTCCATTGTTGAGTTTTTTGGTTAATTTAGAATAAAATAACTTTTATACAATTTATTTTATATCATATCATAAAATCAAGAACTTTATTATCTTTGAGAAAAGTCTGGTCTTGCTATATTTTTATTGAACAACGACATTTCTAATATTTTTCAATAACAAGGTGATAAATGTCAGAATATGATGTTTAGTTATATACATATATTGTGTAATTATGGTGAGCAATAATACGGACACATGTCTCGTTTAAAATACATGTGTCACATCTATAGTGACTTCATATGCTTTGCATAGAAAGACGGCTTCTCATATGAAATATACACACCCGACACACACATAGAAGTAGGATCACATACAAAATGAATTTTTTGTTAAAAGTGCAAGAAACAATATGGATTATTGATCAAAATAATTTAATGGTTGAGATGATGCAAGTTTGTTTTGAAATCAATTAAAAGCTAATTATGGTTATGATTGGTGGAAGGTAATCTATAATCTATAATAACTTATAGTAAAATAAGGTTTTTAAGATGTCACATGTCAACATATTAAGTATTTTCATTTTTATTTTTCCGTCTATCTCTTCTAATAAATGATAGTAGTATATATAGTAATATATTATTTTAAACAAATTTAAATTAAAAAAAATTGATATTGTAAAAATTTAAAAACTTGATATTATAATGAAAAATACACTTTAAAATATATGACACAAATTTATTTTTTAAATACGCAGTATTTTAATACCAATTTTTCTAAGTTTCATAAGATAATTATATTTTCAAAATAAAATTAAAAAAAAGACCAGAATGTTTAAGAAAATAATTAAAAAAACACAATCTTATAAAGTAAATTTTAAAATGATATTATTGTTGTTTTTACTTGTATTACTTATCTATTTCTAACTCAATCGTATCATATTTACAAATATCATTTATAATTTTTAAAATTTCATTACAAATTATTTCATATATTATTTAATCAACCCGTGTATTACACGGGATACTATACTAGTTGATCATATTTTGTTGACTTTTTTTTATTAATTAGTGTATCTATCGTTTTATTAAAACTCAAAATACTTTTATATACTTTATTATCTTTTTGAAAACAATATATTATATAATCAAGCATTTTTTTTAATATGTGTATAATATTATTATACTTTTTTGTTAATTAACAACGTTTTTTTTATAAAGTATATACTATTACGAGAAGAATGGTTTTATGTTAATATATTAACACGGTATTATCAATTTCTGAACGTGTTTGTTATGATGATAGTGAATTTACATGGTGTTATTAATCGCATAGATCTGAAAAATAGTCTTTTTTATTATTATAAAAAGTATGTCTTGTTTTTAGTGTGTTGGTATGCGTCTAGCCATCTAGGACTTAATATGTGTGTTGATATGGGATGTCTAGAATATACTTTTATAAAAAAACACAAATACCATCACTTGTAAAGCACATGCATGTAACGTGTCACACTCTATATCTTGTTAGTTTTTTGTTATTATAAAATAACACTTTACATAGAAACCACACTCTATGTATGTTTGCATGCATGTCATGTATATGGGCTCAAATGGACTTTGAATTTGGTGAACATTTTTTGATTGAAAATCCCAAAATTTAATAGATATGAATCCGTATAGTTATGGCTTCAACTTTCACATATTTATAATGTGTTTCATTGACAAGATACAAGTGATGTGCACTCTAGAGTTAGTAAAATTAATCACGTAAAATTAATCATGTCCTTCAAATTTGTTTAAAATTTAGTAAACAAAATATTTTGATTGTAGCATAAAGCTTGTATCACTTAATAATTTGTATAGAGGTTCAAATGTAAACTATGTCAACTTTCACATACTATAAGTCATCATCACAATACGTCAATACCTACTTTCGCATGGACTTTTGCACGAAATTGTACACTCGAACGAAACAGACTTTTGTCTAACAACTTTCGTTAACACTTTTATGCTAGAGTTTTGGGCGAAATTCTACTCTCGGATGAAACCACACTTCCGTACTAACTTTGTTTGGAAGTCTATGGACTTTCGACTAGAACACTTTTGCCCAAACCTTCGTCTGAAAGTAGAGGAAATTTGTCTAGGACTTTCGTTTATGGACTTTCAGCCCAAACACTCAGCCGAAAGAATGGAGACTTGCGTTCGAAACTGAACTTTCATAAATAGAAAGCTAACCTGAAACCCTAACAATCGATACTTTTTTTTCCTTTCGATCAAACCACATCAAGTTCCTAACTTTTTACGTTAAAACTCATTCGATACATCGTTATACATTGTATAATGCAAGGTCTAACGTTTGCATGAAAGGTTTGAACATAACTCATACCCCTTTTTGCTCAAACAGATCATGATAAAGCCGGCCCTTCTTGTGCTTTCAATAAGTTGAAAGCGTTGCACAACATCACCCGCATGATTGTCCTTACGTACCAATAAAAACAGTGATTGATTTTGTGATTTGAAGGAACTCCGACACACATGGATCACCATCGTTTAATAAACACTACCAATTCATAATAATCCATTAATCTCTACGCATGGATGTATTTAAATGAGTTATTAAATTAGTTTATAGATGTGTCTATACTTCACGAATTAAGTATATATGAATATTAGTAGCCAATACACAAATAAACAACAATTGTGCTAGTCTAGTTCACTTATCTTTAGTGCATGTAAGAAAGGTGATGTACCGGAGGGTTTTGTGTATGATATGATTTTTCTCATCGTTCGATGGAAACAGAGTGCCATACACAACATGGGTGTCGTGTAACTGTTAGCTAATGTAATGAAGGATTAGTGTAATTATTAGAAATATTAATATGAAAACTACAACTTTTTCATATATTTAGATGATGAAAATATAATTTTGCGTAGTTACTAAAATGATTAGTAAGGCATATTGTGCTCAACAAATGATCTTTTAACCATTTTATATATATATATATATATATATATATATATATATATATATATATATATATATATATATATACGTATATATAGTATATATATATATACGTATATATATATATACGTATATATATATATATATACGTATATATATATATACGTATATATATATATATACGTATATATATATATATATATATATATATATATATATATATATATATATATATATATATATATATATATATATATATATATATATATATACGTATATATATATATACGTATATATATATATATATATATATATACGTATATATATATATATACGTATATATATATATATATATATATATATATATATATATATATATATATATATATATATATATATATATATAGATATATATATCTCTATATATATATATATATATATAGATATATATATATATATATAATATATATATATATATATATATATATATATATAGGGGAGGGATCAAATGAGAACTCTCTTTTTTGTGAGAACTCTAGGAACCAATGTGAACCACTAGTTTTCAATGGCAAAATTGTAATTAACAACAACATAATCAAAAAAATCATAAAATAAAAAATAATAAAAAAATAAAAAAAGTAAAAACACAGAATTGTTTCTCTCGTTTCCCTCTACCATTAAAAAAATAAAAAAAAATTATAAAAAATAAAAAAAAATCTCGTTTTTTTACGAACGTCATTTTACACATATGTAATTCTTGGAAGTACACATGTGTAAAACAGAATTTACACATATGTAATGACTAATTTACACATGTGTAAATAACGGGTGGACGAATTTTTTTAAAAAACTATATCAATATGGTAGGCGTTGGAAAGATAAAAAAATAATAAAATTAATGGTGAAATTTTTATGAAAAAATAATGTCATGAAAAAAAGTTATGAACGTTTTAAAAAAAAGGTGAAAGTGGCATGTGACTTGCATGTGACTAAAATGTGTGGTTGATATTGGTTCCTAGAGTTCTCACTAAAAATGGTGGTTCTCAAGATAACCCTACCCTATATATATATATATATATATATATATATATATATATATATATATATATATATATATATATATATATATATATATATATATATATAAAATATATTCTATCTTATATAATAAAAGGATAACTTTATCATTCACGTGTAAACTTTTAATAAAATCAACTTGTGGTTTTCTCATGTTACTCTCCTATTGTACTAAAGAAAAATATGTTTTAATAAAGCGATTAACTGTTTTAATATTGTCTTCTTAAAATAATTGATGTTAATTTATTTTACCAGTTAATTTGTTCTAAACAATAAAAATACAAATTAATGACGACTAATTTGATTTTAAAATCCAGACGTATTATTTCAAATAATCAATATAAATTAAATAACATAATCTTTTTGTGCTTATTGATAAGATTAATTTAATTTTTAAAAATAAATTGGAAGCTTTTTAGTTAACTCTTTATAAAGAAAAAAAATACATATAAGCTAAAGTTAAAATTAAAAAAATCATATAGAAAGCTACAATTTAAATTTAAAAATTAAAAAAAGGTAAATAAAATAAAATACTGAAATAAAAAAAAACTTAAATAAAATAGTGAGTTTCTAACATAATCTTTTAATAAATGGTGCTATAGATTACATTTATTAACACATTTAATATGTGAGCTTTTTATCTAATCCTTTATAATATAACTAATTGTACTCAAAATCACATCGTGTCGGTAAGTGATGTGTTATCCAACAAAAATTTTGTGGTTTTCATTCCTACTGTATGTAGGATATGTCGATTTTATCTTAGAAAATTATAAATATTATTATAAATAAGTTAGCCAATTATTATAATTTACCAAAAAAATATTATAATAAAAAAGTAGAAGATCATTATTTGTTCTCAAGAGAATATTATTATGTTAATAAAATAATATACTTCTGAAATAAAAACTAATGTTTCAATTCCTGTAGATTACAAATTTAATGAGTTTTAAGAGATATCAAAGAGAAAAGAAAAAATGTATATACCCCTCTCTTAAAAAAAGAATATTATTGGGTCTTATTACTCTAACACCATCTTAGATGTATTTACGCCCAGTATATGACTACTATGTTAGACGTATAGTTTTTTCTTCTAATTTCCAACATAATCTTTTAGGTTGTCAAATCAATCATTTGTTCAATGTAACAACCGACCACTAGGTATTAATTCTAAACTTTAACCTAATTATTTGTTATTATTATTATTATTACTATTAATTTTTTTTGTCTCAGATTGCATGTTTTATTGCCTTAGTCTAGAACTGTTAAGCGATCTTAGAAATGCATAATGGTTAATCTACCCTGACATGTATTGTGACATCCGTCACCAAAAGATCCGTTAATTAACGTGGATTTCGTTAACTTTTCTTCGCTCGATCATTCCTTATCTTTATAAACTATTCGTGTGGATATTATACTTGCTTTATCATCGTTATGCTTGTGTTCTTATCATTAACGTATGCTATCCTTAAATTTTTTTTTTAAACTTTCGTCATCGTTACCGCTAAATATACCATTTTATTATAATATTATCATCATTAATAAAACCATTTTTAAGTTACTAATATCATTAAATACATTTTTATCATTAATATAACTAACCTAATAAAGTCGTTTTTCAACCGAAACAAATTTGGAAAACTCGGGGGTTAAGTGCAGGGACTAAATGTGACATTTTGTAAACTTGGCTGGGCATATATACCCATATTTCAGCCCTAGCCTCATTCACTTCACCTCCTTCTTCATCTTCTTCTTCTTCACCTTTCATCTTCATCCTTGCACCAAAACCGCCCCGTTTGGTTTCGTTTTCACCATCTAGACTTCATCTACAACCGGGTCTACTCCATTCTAGCAGGTAGACGACTTTGGTTGTCCCTTTTCTTGCTTATTCATGGCTGTCCAAACTAGGGTTTCGGGTGTTCGGGTTCAACCCGAACACATGAGGTCGTGTGGGTGCGTGTGATGTCTCTGCGTGTGTTTCTTGTTTGTGTATGTTTGTAGTGTGTTTCTGGAAGTCCTTGTTGTGTAAAACTCGTGCTCGGAGCAGCCGAAGGCTGCTCAACACCTTCAACAGTCGCGATTCTGCTGTTCAGGCGACTGGGTCTGTCATGCGATTGAGCCGTGCGACTGGGTGAGTCGTGCGACTGAATCATGCGTCTGAGTCAATCGTGCGACTGAGTTGTGCGACTGGGTGTGTCGTGCGACTAAGTCGTGCGATTGTGTGTATGTGTGCGATTGAGTCATGTGAGCGAATGAATGTGTGCGATTGAGTCATGCAAGCGAATGAATATGTGCGATTGTGCGTGTATCGCACGACCGGAGTCCAATCGCACGAATGAAGGTTCAGTCGTACGAATGAAGCTGATTCATACGAATGAAGGTTGATTCGTGCGTATGGAGGTTGAGTCGTGCGATTGATAGTTGTGTGGTACGACTGAATGCCAGTCATACGAATGAAGGTTCAATCGTACGAATGAAGCTGATTCGTACGATTGAGGGTTGATTCGTGCGAATGGAGTGTTGAGTCGTGCGTCTGGTCCTGTCGTGCGACTGAAGTTGCTGTGTGTGATTTCCTTCTTGTGTGTAGTGTGTGTATGACGTGTGATGTTAAGGTGACATCGACACGGTTGCCATTACTAATGATAATGTTAAAGTCAACGCTATCAAACTTACTAATGTCATTCCAAACCAAATCAACTTAACATTTTACAATTATCAACAGATTTATAACTACTAATATTTACTAAATACTTCTTTAATAACAATAGAACTTTTACACAAATATCATCAGCAATGGCGACGATGTCTAGTACTTGGATCTACATAAGATCTAATACGTGTGTCTGTTTGTGTGTGCTACACGCGACCCAACCGATACAACCCGAACCGACCGAACATTATTATACACTTTATACATATCATTAATGCTTAACAATAACTGTCAAGAGGTGCTTGACCGTTCATTTCATACTACATTTGGATACATTGATCATACATACTTACCACTTAACAAGTGAGTTTCGTGACCCCTTTTACGCTTACAATATTGCAGGACCGTTTAAGGGCTTAAGCACAATTACAACACAACAACACAATGAGGAGAATAACTAAGCTCTAATCAAACAGTGAACTGGGTAACCAAAGTGATACAAAGAACACAAGTAAAGCAAGAGACAGAACAAGAGAGTATGGGTTTCAAGGAGGCAGTATATTGCTTTCTCAAGTTCTTTTACAAGTGTTACAAAGCATAAAGAAAAGATACAAGAACTTGAAATACTTATACTACAACCTACAGCCGGCTATACTTTGAAAGCCAGCTGGATACAATTGACTAGACACTAACAAAAGCAATTGTAGGATCAAAAGGCATATCTGCCTTTTGACCTTGTGACTATGACATGCCATAGCTCACATCCTTATACAATACAAAAAGGATAAAGTACATAAAGTGGAAAGTTGAATACTCAAGACCTCAATGTACAGTTACCAAAAGCAAGGCCCTTTTCACCAACTCATGTAAGTTGGTGACTTTACAGAGATGCAGCGGAAAAGGTGCTTTATGGAACAGTACATCAGATAAAGCATGTGTACTAAAAGTCTTCGGAAGAAATCTGTCTTCATGGGATGAGGCTTCGGAAGACTTTGTCTCTGAAGCTTCGGAAGACTTCATGTTTGGCTTCGGAAGATATTGGTCTTGGCTTCGGAAGATTTTACACTTAGAGTATTTTCTAATGCTTTGTGTAAAACTTCCGAAGCATTCTTCACTTCAGTACTTAGTGCATGTTGCTGAGACACTTAAGCTGTTTTGGGTTGCATCAGACTTCAGGAATCCTTACAAACTCCCCCTAGGCTGATGCTACCAAAACACTTGGAAGATCTTCAAATGTTGGTAGTCTTCAGTACAATCAGGACCATTCCTTTCTTCATGAGATGGTCAGGATCATCAAGACTTTCATAGTATCTTCTCATCTCAAAGAGATCATGCAGAGGTAAGTTGATTATGTCTTGCCATGAGTAGACATTCTCAACACCTTGATCTCTGATAACAGTCCATCTCTCTGGATTGGTAGAGTATGTCCAGGACAAGATGGGTGTCTCACTAGTTAGAGGAGCCACTTGAATAGGAGTTGATTGGGCTGCCTCATCATGCACTTCCTCAGGTTGATCTGATTCAGCCTGAGGTGCAGAGGTAGATGACTTTGGCTTCTTCTTCTTTGTCTTTGGTTTAGAAGCCATCCTCTTCTTCCTCTTGGTTGTCTTTAACTGAGAAGACTGGCCTGCAGCACCATGTTGATCATCAGTGTCTTTCTCAGTTGGGTGTTCCTCCCTCAAAGGTTCAGAAGGAGAGGGAGTTTGACCCTGCCTAGGATCAGAAGGTGAAGCTTGCTGGGGCTCAGCTGGAGGTGTGGTTGAGGTGTCTCTGGTTGTTCAAACTTGACCTCCACTTCAGGTGGGACTTGACTTGGAAGAGAGTGCAAGTCAATAAGTTCTCCACTCTTAATCTTCTGCTTGATCACCCTAATATGCTCATCCATAGTGGATAGAGACATGGGGCCAAGTCTCCTTCCGGAGAATCCATACAGCTTCAAGAAGCTCACCATTCTTTGTCTGTCAGCAGACTTCTTTGCATTCTTTTGAATGATGGCCCTTGACTTTGTAGCTTCTTCCCTTAGTTTCCTTTTGGTTGTCTTTCTTTCATTGACTAACTCAAGCTCAAGTTGCTTTAAATACTCGAACTCAATGAAGTCATAGGACAAAGGGAGAAGTGCATCTGCCTGATAGAAGCCTGTGGCACTCAGGTAGTTGATCATCTTGATCCTATCTTCCTCTTTATCTACCTGAGGTTCTTGTGGAGCCACATCTTCCTGTGCAGGACTTTCTTGAACTGGTGAGAGAGTAGGAGCATGCTTGTAAAGTCTTTTCTGTCTCTTCTCCTCTTTGAGTTGGAGAAGTATCATTGCATCCTCTTTCTCCTTCAACTCTCTTGACACTTCTCTGTCAGCCAGTTCATTTAGTTCTTCTAAGGGGAGGGAGATGATCTCATCAATGTCATAGTTCCTGGTCTGTAAGTAGGTAATCCTGACTGCCCTTAACTCATCATCCTGAGTATTTGGTCTGGGGGCAGCCCTGATTGCAGCTTGCATGAAGCTAGATGACCCAGTGGAACTTTCTCCCCTTAGTCTCCTTTTCCTCTCTCTCTCTTCCTCCTCAATTTCCTCAGGAGTCATTATCCTTTTCCCTTTGTCACCAACAGACCTTTGTGACTCAGGGTGGATTGAAGCTTGGCCTTCATTGCTTGGAGTAGCTTCCATGCTCTGGCCAGAGAGAGGCTGAGAAACACCTTCACCAGCAGGTGTCTCAGATGGAGTTTGGACCTCAGCAGCAGTTGTTGATGATGAGACAGGGGTCTCAGGTTCTGTCACTGGGCCGTCAGTCAAGGTTTCCCCTATGAAACTAATCTTAGGGTCCACCTCAACATCCAGTTGACCGATGACATTGCCTGATTCCCTAAGTCTCCTTCTTAGAGAGAACTCTGCAAGGATCCTGTCTTGGATTCTTTGAGCCAGCCTGTCAGCTTGTCTTGAATTGCTTGGATTGACAAGTGGCAAGTTGACTAGATCCAGTCTTTCATAAAAGCTCAGGCTTTGGAATTGAAAAACTTCTTGTTGGCCTTGAACTCTTGAAGTATGAGGGCTCTTCTGTCATCATCATACCTCCACCTTATGATTTGATTGCCAGTTCCCAGTGGTGGAGATGAGACAGCCCTTGGTATGCCTTCCTCAAAGAGACTCCTGATGAGAGAGTCTATAGAGTCCACATTAATGTGAACTTGAGGAAGTTGCTGAGAATGCACAACAGCAAGTGAGGATGGTGAGTCCTCTATGTCCATTCTCTCTGAAGAACTCCCAGGTTCTGTGGTTGTAACAACTTTCTCCCCCTTTTTGGTAGCATCACCCACTTGCATAGGTGAGCTGGAGGATAAGTCAATCACTTCCACAGGTTCTTGTGTTCCTGGTTGAGCTCTCCTTAAAGGTCTCCCAGCTAGTTTTTCCTGCAGATATGAAATCTGGAGTTGCTGATCATTGACCCTGTTTTGCAGGGTAGTCACCTGAGATTCCAAGTGACTAACCTTAGAGACTAAGTAGGTGCATGTTTTTGACAGTTTTTGCACCTTTAGTCTCAAATTCCCCTCATCTTCATCAGAAGATTCATTGGGGGATGAGATGATTGGACCAAAGTCCTCTCTCTTACCACCAGCTTGAGTTTCTTGGCTGCTGGTTTTCCTCTGCTCACTGGCAGCTCAGTTGAGATGCCAATGGGCTGAGTTGCCATGGTTGAGGTCTTAATGATGTAATCACTTTCAAAAGTGAGAGCCTCTTCCATATGGACATCCTGAACAGGTTCAGAAGTGTCCACCTCAGTAACAGGTGACTGATGGGGGATAGACTGAGGAGAGTCAGAGGTACTCATCTCTCTTTGAGTAGGGGAGGAGAAGAGAGACTCATGGTACTCACTGAATCCTAAGTCTTCATCAGTGTAAAAGGATAGGTTGGGAATTGGTTGGTTGAGATCCAAAGGCTAGGGATGGTAGCTGTCCCCTGAAGGTTGTCCACTTGAGTGTTGAGACTCAGAGTGAAGGCTTAAGGTTGTTGGGCTATTGAGCTCATCAGGGTGAGCTTGAGGAACCTCAGCCCTGATAGGTGAAACAATGGGAGTGGTTTGCTCCTCAGGAGAAGTGGGAGCTCTAGTGTCCACTTCTTCCTGTAAGGTTGAGTATTTGGGGGCCTGCACAGACTCAATAGTCTGAGCAGGGGTTCGTTTGGATTTTCTTTGGTAGGTGAGGGTGATTTCTGGTCTTTTTAATGGTAGGGACAAAAGAGGTGTGGGTTCAACACTAGCTTGTGTTGCTAGGTTGTCACCTTGAGCAATGAGCTCTAACATTTTTGGGACTAGGGCTGTTTCTACCCCAGAGAAGCCTACAGTTGGCTTCTTCATTATTTTAAAGATGCCGGGCTTCATCTGTCCCAATTTAAGAATATTACCTGTTTCCCTCAACTGTGAGCCCAGTTCACAGTTGAGAATGTGTTGAACATATCTAGGAAACATGTAATACTCTAAGGAGTCTAAGTTTGCAAGTAAATTAGTATAAACAAATTGTGAATACCTGAACTTGACCCCCTGAACCATTCCATGAACTATAAAGGAGAGATCCTCAGGAATCTGGTCCCATCCACCATGCTTGTTTGACAAGCTGTGGATAACCACATGGAGCAGGAATTTCCATTGGGATGAGACCTTCCCTTTCCTAAAGGTCTTTACAGAGAAATCTCCCTCATAGCCCATCTGCTCAAAGAATGATTAACAGCTTCTTTTGGGAAGGACACCTCACCTTCTTCATCATCCAGCTGTAGATGTTGGTTAATGATGGCCGGAGTGATGAAGACTGTCCTCCCTTGCACTGTGGCAGACAGTGCCTTCTCCCCATCCATAATGACCTCTTGGCAGGTCTTCCAGAATTCAAGCAAATGATCCTCATATAGAGGAGGATCAATGGTCAGGGAGGTGAAGTAGTTTGACAGAGTCAAGAATTGGCAAATCTCTGAGAAACTTGCATCTTTCTCAGAGCTTAACAGAGCAACTTGATTATGTTGCCTGTGAGTTGCATGGAGAAATCAGGGTTGTTTTCTGCGGTTAAGGTTGGCCATTTCAGAAGCTTAAGGGTGAAGAAAGGTAGAAAGCAAAGGCGGTTTAGAGAATTAGGTTAGAAGAACAGTAGAATTGAGGAAGATAGTGGGGAAAGAGGGGGAACCGTTGGGTATTTATATGAAAAGGGATTTGAACCAAAGTTAATGAAAGAGGATAAACTTTTGAAATCCGAAAGTCGGTCCCACCTCTGAAAAGGTAGTTTATTACTTTTGCTCAAAAAGTAGTTTTCTGGAATTCGAAAAGCTTCCGAAGTTTATTTGTCTTCGGAAGTTTTGATTTAAAAAAGCTTCCGAAGCTAAAATGGCTTCGGAGATTTCCTGAGAGTCTGAGAATTTATGCTTCGGAGAGAGAAATAAACCCTTGAATGTTGTATGAAAATAAAAAAGCTTTCGAAGGTTAAATTTTGCTTCGGAAGGAAAAGGTTCTTGAAAAATAGATAAGTGTCTAGATAAGAATTTTAAGCTTCGGAAGATGAACTTTACTTCTTCCGAAGGAAAATCTCTTAGACAGTTATTTATTTTAAAGACATGTTTTTCTTCCGAAGATAAAATCTTTATCTTCCGAAGTATCAGAAATTTTCAAGAATCTAAGGAAAGTCTTCAAAAAGAATTTTACATCCAAAGAAAACATGAGCTTATGAAAGTGATGAACTAGACAACTTAGGACACACATATTTAAGAAGAAATAATTAGAATTAGTTTTAATAAAAAGTCTACTCAAAGTTAATCATCCCAATAGCTATATCAGATACTTAAATCTCTGTTCATCAAAAGCTTTGGTGAACAGATCAGCATATTGTTCATCTGTATGAACTTTGACTAGTTTAATTAATCCTTTTTCATAGTTATCTCTTATTAAATGATACCTGATGTTGATGTGTTTGGTCCTTGAGTGCTGCACAGGGTTCTCAGTGATAGAGATAGCACTATTGTTGTCTATGTGGATAGGAGTCTCTTTGAAGTTAAATCCATAGTCCAGCATCTGATTTTGAATCCAAAGCACTTGAGCACAGCAGCTTGCAGCAGCAATGTATTCAGCCTCAGCAGTTGATGCAGACACACAGGATTGTTTCTTGCATTGCCATGAGACCACCCTTCCACCAAGGAATTGACATCCCCCAGATGTAGACTTTGCAGTCATATTGCAACCACCATAATCACTATCTGTATAGGCATACAGATTGAAATTTGGATTCTTTGGATACCATAGACCAAGTGTTGAAGCACCTTTGAGGTATCTTAAAATCCTTTTCACAGTGATTAAGTGAGACATCTTAGGGTTGGCTTGATATCTTGCACAAATACATGTAGCAAACATGATATCAGGCCTGCTAGCTGTAAGATACATAAGAGAACCCATCATAGCCCTGTATAAGTGCTCATCTACACACTCCCCCTCAAGATCTGGACAAAGAGGAGTGGTTTTCTGGCTATGGGTGTCTTTGCAATCTTACAATCAGTCATATATTGAACCTCTTGAGTATGTCTTGAACATACTTTGACTGACTTATGAAGATGCCATCTTCAACCTGCTTCACTTGAATTCCCAGAAAGAAGTGAGTTCTCCCATTGAACTCATCTCAAATCTGTCCTTTCATCAGCTTCTCAAAGTCTTTGCAGAGCTTTGGATTAGTTGAACCAAAGATGATGTCATCAACATATACTTGAACCAGCAATAAGTCATTTCCCTGTCCTTTGATGAAGAGGGTTCCATCTATAGTACCTCTTCTGTATCCATGCTTGCAGAGATACTTAGATAGTGTCTCATACCACTTCTGGGTGCCTGATGCAGCCCATAAAGAGCTTTGTCAAGCTTGCAGACATAATCAGGATGATCAGGGTTACAAAACCAGGTGGCTGTTTGACATAAACCTCCTCATCAATCACTCCATATAAGAAAGCACACTTTACATCAAGTTGGTAGACCTTGAAGTTCTTGGATGCAGCAAATGCCAGGAATATCCTAACAGCTTCTAGTCTTGCTACAGGAGCAAAGACATCAGTGTAGTCAATCCCTTCTTGTGTGTATCCTTGAACAACTAGTCTTGCCTTGTTCTTGATGATGATTCCCCTATCATCCTTCTTGTTTCTAAAACCCATTTGGTTCCAATGGTAGTCTTCCCATGAGGAAGAGGACAAAGGTTCCAAACTTTCTGCCTTTTGAATTGAAGCAGCTCTTGTTGCATAGCTTCAACCCAACTTCATCCTTTAGAGCTTCATCAACTTTCTTGGGCTCTATCTGGATAAGAAACAAGAGTGAAGACAAACATTTGCTTCATGGGTTTGTCCTCTTGTTCTTACCCCTGTGACAACATCTCCAATGATGTTTGTGGTGGGGTGAGACTTGTGGATCCTTAGCTGAGGGATCACAGCAAGTTGCTGGGAAAGATCTAAATTTGAGAAATTTAAATCTGGTCCTGAAGATTCACCCTCCACATTATCACACTTATCAAGATTAACTTGATCCAATGAGTGTGAGACATCATTGATGTTGTCATCTATGGTGTGGTTATTAGCATCAAGAAATTCTTGATCACTATCACCATCACCATTGTTGTCTTCTACAAGTGAGGTTTCTTTATCTGGTTGAGAGGCCTCTGAGCTGGAATTTGAAGGCATGCCAGATGTATCAGCTGAATTTGTCATTGTTGTGCTGATAGAAACCTCATTTGCTGAAGTAGTTCCAACTGGAGCTGAAGATGTATGAGTTGAAGATCTTCCTAGCTCAAATCTTGGATCAGGATCACCTGTATTTAGATTTTCTGCAGATCCTGAAACATGCTCACAAGATTTGTTAAAACAGTTGGTAACTAAATCAAGATCAAACAGCCAATCCGGACCAGAACCAGCCACACAGGGAGTGTGCTCATTGAAAGTCACATTGGCTGACTCCTCAACAATTCTAGTTCTGAGATTGTATACTCTATAAGCTTTAGCTTGAGAAGAGTATCCAATGAAATGTCCATCATCTGATTTCTCAGCAAACTTGGCAATTTGATCTTTGGTATTCAAGATGGTGCAGGGACATCCAAATGACCTGAGAAAACCAATGAAAGGTTTCCTCTTGTGCCAAAGTTCATAAGGAGTCTTACCATGTGTCTTAACTACTAAAACTCTGTTTTGCACATAGCAAGCAGTATTGACTGCCTCTGCCCAGAAGGTGATAGGCAGTTTAGAGTCAGACAACATAGTTCTTGCAGCTTCAATAAGTGTCCTGTTTCTCCTTTCAGCAACTCCATTTTGCTGAGGAGTCCTGGGAGCACTATATTGTCTTGTAATACCTTTTTCATCACAAAATGCATCAAGGATTTGGTTCTTGAATTCAGTTCCTTGATCACATCTTATGGTTTTGACCTTGTGATCACATTGATTCTCAACTTTTAAGATGAAATTCTTCAGAATCTCAGGGGTTTCATCCTTAGTTCTAAGGAAGAAGACCCAAGTGAATCTTGTAAAATCATCTGTGATCACCAGACAGTAAGAGGTCCTTCCTAAACTCATTACACTGGTGGGGCCAAAGAGATCCATATGTAACAAGTGTAGGGGAGTAGTGATGGAGTTCTTTTCCTTAGGCTTGTGAGATACTTTGTGTTGCTTCCCTTTCAGGCATGCCACACAATGATCATCACTAGTAAACTCTTTCTTTGGCATTCCAGTTACCAAGTCATGTTTAATTAATTTATTCATGTTCTTAAAGTTTACATGGCACATTCTTTTATGCCATAGGAAAGACTCATCACTATTTGCTTTAGATAGAAAGCATGAAACTTCTCCTGAGGGAGATGTTTCTTGCAAATCCATCTTGTACATGTTCCCTTTCCTGGGGGCTCTGAGCAGGATATGCTCATGAGGAATGACCACACCAGGTTTGAGAACAATGCACTCATGCTCAGTAAAGAGCATGTTATGACTCTGATCACAATTGGATACACTCAGAAGATTGTACCCAAGCTCCTTGACAAAGTTTACCTTCTCAATGCTGAGCTTACCATTTGTGACCTTGCCCCTTCCAGAAATGTAACCACCTTCATCTCCTCCAAAAGCAACTGGTCCTCCATCAATCCTCTCAAAATTGTGGAGTAGAGACCTATTGCCAGTCATGTGCCTGGAACAGCCACTGTCAATTATCCAACATTCCTGTTGGTCTTGAGCTGTTCCTGCACAGAGAAGATGATTAGTTACATTTTGAAACCCAAGCCTTACTTGTCTTGGGCTCATTAACAGTAAAGAAGGTAATGCAACAGTAATAGATCCTATGGTTGTACTATGGGATCTTCAGCTGTTGTTGATGGAGAAACCTCAGTCATTTGGTCTTTCTTAGACTTCCACACCACCTTTGGAGTCTTGGACTTGACCTTCAAAACCTTAGAAGCTTTTAGAACTTCATAAGTTTTGATGACTGATCCTTCGGAAGAGTCTACAGTCACTGCAGCAGACTTTAGTGCTTCGGAAGAATTCCTTTCTTCCGAGACCAACTTTGCTTCCGAAGGTAATTTTCCACTTACCTCCTTCTTTGATTTGGAGCTTCCGAAGGAAACAGACTTTCCTTCCGAAGCTTGAGATTTCTTGAGACTCTTTGAAGTCTTTGTTTTAGTCATGTGGACAGTACTTTTAGGATTGTATGGGCAATCCTTAGCAATGTGAGAAGTACTTTCACACATGACACATAACATTATCTTCTTCAAAGAAGTCTCCTTTGAGAACAAGACTGACTTTGGTCACATCCCCTCTCCATCTTCATCTTGGTAGATGCTGAGACAGTTCCCTTGGGCTGTGAACTGTTCTTGGAGTTTGATGGTCCAGGCTGTGCAGCAGTGGTACACAGCAAATCAGTCTTCTTCTTGGTACTGAGATGATTTGGACAAGAACCATGACTCTTAGCTAAGGAGTCTTGGTTGATGTCTTCAGTCCTTACTACTTTGAAACCTGCAGAGATAAAAACTTGTTTCTGCTTAGCATCAAAAGTAGCCTTGATTTCTTGAGCTTTCTTTGCTTTTCTTTTGCTCTTTCTGATCAAGTTCTTTCTTTTGGACTTGGTCATCCCAGTTGATTTCTTCTCCTCAGAAGGATAGTGGCCCTTGGGAGAATCCTCTTCTTCACTCTTCTCAGAGGAATTCTTCACTATCACTTCTTCATCATCCTCACTTACAGGATCTATGAGAGGAAGCTCATCTTCACAAGTTCCACACCTAGGAGATCTTACAGACAAGATTGTGTGTGGAGGAGCTATCTCATTTGATCCTAGTCCCTGTCTGTTTTGATAACAAACCTTGTTGTGCAGGGATGAGGATATCATGTTCTTGAAGGTCTCTTCTTCAAGAACACTCTTTTCTGCCTTGGCTTTGCTGATCACAAGCTCAGCCTGGCACTCAGTTAACTTAGTGATGAGATCTTGGATCTGAGTTCTGAAATCTGTATGTTCATGTTTTAGTACTGAAATGGTTTTCTCCAAGTCTTCTATCTTTAACTTGTAATCATTTTCAGACTTTCTAAAATCAGATTTTAATATGTTTAATGACTCAAGATCAGATCTCATCTCTAGGTTATAGGACCTGTATCTATTTACTTTAGCAATGCATTCAGGGGAGCAAAGATGTTCCAATACCTTGGCTTCATCATGGTCAGCCATCAGTGCTTGGTTTGGAGAAGCATCCTCCACCTGAAAACTCCAGTCAAAGCCTCCTTCTTCAACAGCAACAGCAGCATGTTGCTTTGTCTTCTCAGCTTGAGGAGCTTTGTCAGCAAAGTTTGGTCTGGGTTGTGTTTGGCCCCCATTTGTTTTAGGTGCCTTACACTCCCTGGCAAAGTGACCCATAAGGTTACAGTTGTAACACTTAACTTTGCTTTTATCCAGCCCAAACTTGCTGCTGGTAGCATTGCTTGGAAATCTTCTTCCTGTCCTCTTGTAGAACTTCTTGGCTCTGTGAGTGAGGAGAGCCATCTGCTGAACTATCTCCATGTATTCCAGGTCATCTGGATGGATACAGTCCAGGTCTTCAAGAGTGAAGAGATAATTCCCACAGCTTTCATCTGCAGACACAAAGGCTTGAGAAGAACTTGTCTCTTGGAATGGGCTTCCTTGAGTAAAGTTCTCCCTTGGTGTCTCCGGGAAGGTGATGAAAGGACCCTTTTGTGAGTTGTCAGGGTAGCATAAGAGATGATGCTGAGGTTCTATGCTGTCCCTTTCAACCACATGAAGGGCTGAACCCATTTGATTGTTGGAGTTGCCAGATGAACCTTGCATGTTCATCTCCATCTGGTATCCACTGAGAATCCCATACAACTCTGTAAGAGTAAGAGTCTTAAGGTTCTCAGTCCTCTTGATCACCACACAATAGTGTGTCCATTGCCTAGGAAGTGATGACATGAACTTCCTTACAATGTCCCTGTTCTCAAGAGGAACTCCTCCATCCACTAGGGTATCCACAATCTCAACATACCTGAAGTATTGTTGAGTCATGGTCTCACCTGCTTTGAAGGTGAAATTTTCAAACTGCTGCTTCAGAAGATCTTTCTTGTTCTCCTTGGCTTCAGAGGAGCCTTCATACATCAGCTTCAGTGCATCCCACAGCTGTTTGGCTGTCTTGCACTTCTTGAAGCCTCTGTATACAGAGTTTGGGAGAGCAGTCTGAAGAGCAGTCATGGCCTTCCTATCAATTCTACTCTTTTTCTATCTTCATCTGAGTAGTTGGCCACATCTTTAGGAATCATACCAGCACCAGTAGCAGAGGGGGTGCTGGGTATGAAAGGTCCATTCTAAACAGATTCCCACATTCTTGAATCAAGAGACCTGATGAAGCCTTCCATCCTCATGCACCAGGTGTCAAAATCATCAAGAGTGATCAGTGGGGATTTGTTCATGGTTCCAGTCTCCATATCAGTCTTAGAGATGGCAGCCATTTGAAGAGTTTAGTTTTTGTGTGTTGTGAGGGATCTTAAGATGGTTAGATCTTATATCAAGAGCCTGGAATGCTCTAATACCAATTGCAGGACCGTTTAAGGGCTTAACTACAATTACAACACAACACACAATGAGGAGAATAACTAATCTCTAATCAAACAGTGAACTGGGTAACCAAGGTGAAGCTAAGAACACAAGTAAGTAAAGAGACAGAACAAGAGAGTTGGGTTTCAAGGAGGCAGTATATTGCTTTCTCAAGTTCTCTTACAAGTGTTACAAAGCATTAAGAAAAGATACAAGAACTTGAAATACTTATACTACAACCTACAGCCGGCCATACTTTGAAGGCCAGCTGGATACAATTGACTAGACACTAACAAAATCAATTGTAGGATCAAAAGGCATGTCTGCCTTTTGACCTTGTGACTATGACATGCCATAGCTCACATCCTTTTACAATACAAAAAGGATAAAGTACATAAAGTGGAAAGTTACAGACTCAAGACCTCAATGTACAGTTACCAAAAGCATGACCCTTTTCACCAACTCATGTAAGTTGGTGACTTTACAGAGATGCAGCGGAAAAGGTGCTTTATGGAACAGTACATCAGATAAAGCATGTGTACTAAAAGTCTTCGGAAGAAATCTGTCTTCATAGGATGAGGCTTCGGAAGACTTTGTCTCTGAAGCTTCGGAAGACTTCATGTTTGGCTTCGGAAGATATTGGTCTTGGCTTCGGAAGATTTTACACTTAGAGTATTTTCTAATGCTTTGTGTAAAACTTCCGAAGCATTCTTCACTTCAGTACTTAGTGCATGTTTGCTGAGACACTTAAGCTGTTTTGGGTTGCATCAGACTTCAGGAATCCTTACAAGGTTGGCCATTTCAGAAGCTTAAGGGTGAAGAAAGGTAGAAAGCAAAGGCGGTTTAGAGAATTAGGTTTGAGGAATAGTGGAATTGAGGAAGATAGTGAGAAAGAGGGGAACCGTTGGGTATTTATGTGAAAAGGGATTTGAACCAAAGTTAATGAAAGAGGATAAACTTTGAAATCCGAAAGTCGGTCCCACCTCTGAAAAAGTAGTTTACTTTTGCTCAAAAAGTAGTTTTCTTGGAATTCGAAAAGCTTCCGAAGGTAAATTGTCTTCGGAAGTTTTGATGAAAAAGCTTCCAAAGCTAAAATGGCTTCGGAAGATTTTCCTGAGAGTCTTGAAAATTTATGCTTCGGAAGAGAAATAAACACTTGGATGCTTTGTATAAGAAACAACAAAGCTTCCGAGAGTTAATTTTCTTCGGAAGGAAAAACGTCCTTAAAAACAAATAAGTGTCTGAGATAAGAATTTAAGCTTCGGAAGATAGATTAAGACTTCTTCCGAAGGGAAAATTTCTTAGACAGTTATTTATTTTGAAGACATGATTTTCTTCCGAAGATAAAATTTTATCTTCCGAAGTATCGGAAAATTTTTCAAGAATCTAAGGAAAGTCTTCAAAAAGAATTTTATATCCAAAGAAAACATGAGCTTATGAAAGTGATAAACTAGACAACTTAGGACACACATATTTTAAGAAGAAATAATTAGAATTAGTTTTAAGAAAAAGTCTACTCAAAGTTAATCATCCCAATAGCTGATATTAGATATTTAAATCTCTGTTCATCAAAAGCTTTTGTAAACAGATCAGCATATTGTTCATCTGTATGAACTTTGACTAGTTTAATTAATCCCTTTTCATAGTTATCTCTTATTAAATGATACCTGATATTGATGTGTTTGGTCCTAGAGTGCTGCACAGGGTTCTCAGTGATAGAGATAGCACTATTGTTGTCTATGTGGATAGGAGTCTCCTTGAAGTTAAATCCATAGTCCAGCATCTGATTTTGAATCCAAAGCACTTGAGCACAAAAGCTTGCAGCAGCAGTGTATTCAGCCTCAGCAGTTGATGCAGACACACAAGATTGTTTCTTGCATTGCCATGAGACAACCCTTCCACCAAGGAATTGACATCCCCCAGATGTAGACTTTGCAGTCATGTCGCAACCACCATAATCACTATCTGTATAGGCATACAGATTGAAGTTAGGATTCTTTGGATACCATAGACCAAGTGTTGAAGCACCTTTAAGGTATCTTAAAATCCTTTTCACAGTGATTAAGTGAGACATCTTAGGGTTGGCTTGATATCTTGCACAAATACATGTAGCAAACATGATATCAGGCATGCTAGATGTAAGATACATAAGAGACCCTGTCATAGCCCTGTATAAATGTTCATCTACACACTCCCCCTCAAGATCAGGTCCAAGGGAGTGGTTTCTGGCTATGGGTGTCTTAGCAATCTTGCAGTCAGTCATGTTAAACCTCTTGAGTATGTCCTGAACATACTTTGACTGACTTATGAAGATGCCATCTTCAACCTGCTTCACTTGAATTCCCAGAAAGAAATTGAGTTCTCCCATTGCACTCATTTCAAATCTGTCTTTCATCAGCTTCTCAAAGTCTTTGTAGAGCTTTGGATTAGTTGAACCAAAGATGATGTCATCAACATATACTTGAACTAGCACTAAGTCATTTCCCTGTCCTTTGATGAAGAGAGTTCCATCTATAGTACCTCTCCTGTATCCATATTTACAAAGATACTCAGATAGTGTCTCATACCACTTCCTGGGTGCCTGATGCAGCCCATAAAGAGCTTTGTCAAGCTTGCAGACATAATCAGGATGATCAGGGTCTACAAAACCAGGTGGCTGTTTGACATAAACCTCTTCATCAATCACTCCATATAAGAAAGCACACTTTACATCAAGTTGAAAGACCTTGAAGTTCTTGGATGCAGCAAATGCCAGGAATATCCTAACAACTTCTAATCTTGCCACAGGAGCAAAGACATCAGTGTAGTCAATCCCTTCTTCTTGTGTGTATCCTTGAACAACTAGTCTTGCCTTGTTCTTGATGATGATTCCTCTATCATCCTTCTTATTCCTAAAAACCCATTTGGTTCCAATGGTAGTCTTCCCATGAGGAAGAGGACAAAGGTTCCAAACTTTCTGCCTTTTGAATTGAAGCAGCTCTTGTTGCATAGCTTCAACCCAACTTCCATCCTTTAGAGCTTCATCAACTTTCTTTGGCTCTATCTGAGATAAGAAACAAGAGTGAAGACAAACATTTGCTTCATGGGTTTGTCCTCTTGTTCTTACCCCTGTGACAACATCTCCAATGATGTTTGTGGTGGGGTGAGACTTGTGGATCCTTAGCTGAGGGATCACAGCAAGTTGCTGAGAAAGATCCAAATTTGAGAAATTTAGATCTGGCATAGATGATTCACCCTCCACATTACCACACTTATCAAGATTAACTTGATCCAATGAGTGTGTGACATCATTGATGTTGTCATCTATGGTGTGGTTATTAGCATCAAGGAATTCCTGATCACTATCACCATCACCATTGTTGTCTTCTACAATTGAGGTATCTTTATCTGGTTGAGGAGCCTCTGAGCTGGAATTTGAAGGCATACCAGATGTATCAGCTGAATTTGTCATTGTTGTGCTGATAGAGACCTCATTTGCTGAAGTAGTCCCAACTTGAGCTGAAGATGTATGAGTTGAGGGTCTTCCTAGCTCAAATCTTGTATTAGGATCACCTGTATTTTGATTTTCTGCAGATCCTGAAACATTCTCACAAGATTTGTTAAAACAGTTGGTAACTAAGTCAAGATCAAATAGCCAATCAGGACCAGAACTAGCCACACAGGGTGTGTGTTCATTGAAAGTCACATTGGCTGACTCCTCAACAATTCTAGTTCTGAGATTGTACTCTATAAGCCTTGGCTTGGGAAGAGTATCCAATCAAGTGTCCATCATCTGATTTCTCAGCAAACTTGGCAATTTGATCTTTGGTATTCAAGATGGTGCAGGGACATCCAATTTGATCTTTTGACCTTGTGATCACTTTGATTCTCAACTTTTAAGATGAAATTCTTCAGAATCTCAGGGGTTTCATCCTTAGTTCTAAGAAAGAAAACCCAAGTGAATCTTGTAAAATCATCTGTGATCACTAAACAATAAGAGGTCCTTCCTAGACTCATTACACTGGTGGGGCCAAAGAGATCCATATGTAACAAGTGTAGGGGAGTAGTGATGGAGTTCCTTTCCTTAGGCTTGTGAGATACCTTGTGTTGCTTCCCTTTCAGGCATGCAACACAATGATCATCACTTGTAAACTCTTTCTTTGGCATTCCAGTTACCAGATCATGTTTAATTAGCTTATTCATGTTCTTAAAGTTTACATGGCACATTCTTTTATGCCATAGGAAAGACTCATCACTATTTGCTTTAGATATAAAGCATGAAACTTCTCCAGAGGGAGATGTTTCTTGCAAATCCATCTTGTACATGTTCCCTTTCCTGGGGGCTCTGAGCAGGATATGCTCATGAGGAATGACCACTCCAGGCTTGAGAACAATGCACTCATGCTCAGTAAAGAGCATGTTATGACTCTGATCACAAAATTGGGATACACTCAGAAGATTGTACCCAAGCTCCTTAACAAAGTTTACCTTCTCAATGCTGAGCTTACCATTTGTGACCTTGCCCCTTCCTGAAATGTAACCACCTTCATCTCCTCCAAAAGCAACTGGTCCTCCATAAATTCTCTCAAAATTATGGAGTAGAGACCTATTGCCTGTCATGTGCCTGGAACAGCCACTGTCAATTATCCAGACATTCCTGCTTGTCTTGAGCTGTTCCCGCACAAAGAAAATGATTAGTTACATCTGGAAACCCATGCCTTGCTTGTCTTGGGCTCACTAAGTGTAAAGGAAGGTAATGCAACAGTGATAGATCCTATGGTTGTACTAGGGGGATCTTCAGCTGTTGTTGATGGAGAAACTTCAGTCATTTGGTCTTTCTTAGACTTCCACACCACCTTTGGAGTCTTGGACTTGACCTTCAAAACCTTAGAAGCTTTTGGGACTTCACAAGTTTTGATGACTGAACCTTCGGAAGATTCTACAGTCACTGCAGCAGACTTCAGTGCTTCGGAAGAACTCCTTTCTTCCGAGACCAATTTTACTTCCGAAGGTAATTTTCCAATTACCTTCTTCTTTGATTTGGAGCTTCCGAAGGAAACAGACTTTCCTTTTGAAGCTTGAATCTTCTTGAGGCTCTTTGAAATCTTTGTATTGGTCATGTGGATAGTACTTTTAGGATTGTAGGGGCAATCCTTAGCAATTTGAGAGGTACTTTCACACATGACACATAACATTTTCTTCTTCAAAGGAGTCTCCTTTTGAGAGCAAGACTGGCTTTGGTCACATCCCTTCTCCACCTTCATCTTGGTAGATGCTGAGACAGTTCTTTTGAGCTGTGAACTGTTCTTGGAGTTTGATGGTCCAGGCTGTGCAGCAGTGGTACACAGCAGCTCAGTCTTCTTCCTTGCACTGAGATGATTTGAACAAGAACCAGGACTCTTAGCTGAGGAGTCTTGGTTGATGTCTTCAGTCCTAACTACTTTGAAACCTGCAGAGATAAAAACTTGTTTCTGCTTAGCATCAAAAGTAGCCTTGATCTCTTGAGCCTTCTTTGCTTTCCTCTTGCTCTTCCTGATCAAGTTCTTTCTCTTGGACTTGGTCATCACAATAGATTTCTTCTCCTCAGAAGGATAGTGGCCCTTGGAAGAATCCTCTTCTTCACTCTTCTCAGAGGAATTCTTCACTATCACTTCTTCATCATCCTCACTTATGGGGTCTATGAGAGGAAGCTCATCTTCACAAGTTCCACACCTAGGAGATCTTACAGACAAGATTATGTGTGGAGGAGCTATCTCATTTGATCCCAGTCCCTGTCTATTTTGATAGCACACTTTGTTGTGTAAGGATGAGGATATCATGTTCTTGAAGGTCTCTTCTTCAAGAACACTCTTCTCTGCCTTGGCTTTGCTGATCACAAGCTCAGCCTGGCACTCAGTCAACTTAGTTATGAGATCCTGGATCTGAGTTCTAAAATCTGTATGTTCATGTTTTAGTACTGAAATGGTTTTCTCCAAGTCCTCTATCTTTAACTTGTAATCATTTTCAGACTTTCTAAAATCAGATTTTAATATGTTTAATGACTCCAGATCAGATCTCATCTCTAAGTTGTAGGATCTGTATCTATTTACTTTAGCAATGCATTCAGGAGTACAGAGATGTTCCAATACCTTGGCTTCATCATATTCAGCCATCAGTGCTTGGTTTGGAGAAGCATCTTCCACCTGAAAGCTCCAGTCAAAGCCACCCTCTTCAACAGCAACAGCAGCATGTTGCTTTGGCTTCTCATTCTGAGGGGCTTTGTCAGTGTAGTTTGGTCTGGCTTGTGTTTGGCCCCCATTTGTTTTAGGTGCCTTACACTCCCTAGCAAAGTGGCCCATAAGGTTACAGTTGTAACACTTAACTTTGCTTTTATCCAGCCCAAACTTTCCACTGGTAGCATTGCTTGGAAACCTTCTTCCTATTCTCTTGTAGAACTTCTTGGCTCTGTGAGTGAGGAGAGCTATCTGCTGAACTATTTCCATATACACCAGGTCATCTGGATGGATACAGTCCAGGTCTTCAAGAGTGAAGAGAGAGTTCCCACAGCTTTCATCAGTAGACACAAAGGCTTGAGAAGAGCTTATCTCTTGGAATGGGCTTCCTTGAGTGAAGTTCTCCCTGGGTGTCTCCGAGAAGGTGATGAAAGGACCCTTTGGTGAATTGTCAGGGTAGCATATGAGATGATGTTGGGGTTCTATGTTATCCCTTTCAACCACATGAAGGGCTGAACCCATTTGATTGTTGGAGTTTCCAGATGAACCTTGCATGTTCATCTCCATCTGGTATCCACTGAGAATCCCATATAACTCTGTCAGAGTAAGATTTTTGAGGTTCTCAGTCCTCTTGATCACCACACAGTAGTGTGTCCATTGCCTAGGAAGTGAGGACATAAACTTCCTTACAATGTCCCTGTTCTCAAGAGGAACTCCTCCATCCACTAGGGTATCCACTATCTCAACATACCTGAAGTATTGTTGAGTCATGGTTTCACCTGCTTTAAAGGTGAAGTTTTCAAACTGCTACTTCAGGAGATCCTTCTTGTTCTCCTTGGCTTCAGAGGAGCCTTCATACATCAGCTTTAGTGCATCCCACAGCTGTTTAGCTGTTTTGCACTTCTTAAAGCCTCTGTATACAGAGTTTGGGAGAGCAGTCTAAAGAGCAGTCATGGCCTTCCTATCAATCTCTACTCTTTTTCTATCTTCATCAGAGTAGTTGGCCACATCTTTTGGAATTATACCAGCACCAGTAGCAGAAGGAGTGCTGGGTATGAAAGGTCCATTCTCAACAGATTCCCATATTCTTGAATCAAGAGACCTGATGAAACCTTCCATTCTCATACACCAGGTGTCAAAATCATCAAGAGTGATCAGTGGGGATTTGTTCATGGTTTCAGTCTCCATATCAGTCTTTGAGATGGATGCCATTTGGAGAGTTTAGTTTTTGTGTGTGTGAGGGATCTTAAGATGGTGAGATCTTATATCAAGAGCCTGGAAAGCTCTGATACCAATTGCAGGACCGTTTAAGGGCTTGAACAAATTACAACACAATGAGGAGAGCAACTAAACTTTGATCAAACAGTGAACTGGATTAACCAAGTTGATACAAAGAACACAAGTAAAGTAAAGAGACTGAACAAGAGAGTTGGGTTTCAAGGAGGCAGTATATTGTTTTCTCAAGTTCTTTTACAAGTGTTACAAAGCATAAAGAAAGATACAAGAACTTGGAATACTTATACTACAACCTACAGCCGGCTATACTTTGAAAGCCAGCTGGATACAATTGAATAGACACTAACAAAATCAATTGTAGGATCAAAAGGCATATCTGTCTTTTGACCTTGTGACTATGACATGCCATAGCTCACATCCTTATATATTACAAAAAGGATAAAGTACATAAAGTACAAAGTTACAGACTCAAGACCTCAATGTACAGTTACCAAAAGCATGGACCTTTTCACCAACTCATGTAAGTTGGTGACTTTACAGAGATGCAGCGGAAAAGTGCTTTATGGAACAGTACATCAGATAAAGCATGTATACTAAAAGTCTTCGGAAGAAATCTGTCTTCGTAGGTTGAAGCTTCGGAAGACTTTGTCTCTGAGGCTTCGGAAGACTTCATGTTTTGCTTTGGAAGATATTGGTCTTGGATTCGGAAGATTTTACACTTAGAGTATTTTCTAGTGTATTGTGTAAAACTTCCGAAACATTCTTTACTTCAGTACTTAGTGCATGTTGCAGAGACACATTGGATGTTTTGGGTTGCATCAGACTTAAGGAATCCTTACAGGGGGTTAAGCATATGACAGGATCTGGATAGAAGTGAAAGATAACGATGAATGTACGAAACGTGCGATGCATACGAAAACAAATGATGACAAAGATAATAATGTTATTATCTATGTGTATGTATGATGTATGATCACGTGCAAAAGTAAAGAAAATGTTTTAGCTAATGAAAGGTAAAGTATATTTTACAAAACTAGAACTCACTTCGTAACGCTGACTTTTATGCATTTTCTAGTTGGCAGGTAATGGTTGCTGAGGATGGCACGAGGTGAAGCTACTTGGCAAGTTTTGGATGGCATCCATTTTATATCATAATGATGTTTTTGCGTTGTAATGCAATCAAACTATATTTTGTAATGATTAACAATGTTGTATTATTTGGCAAAAGCAATTATTAATATATGAAATGGTTTTAGCTAAATGATTCTGTTGCGTTGCGTTGTTTAAATAAAGTTTTATGAAATTTTAAATATGTTGTGCAATGATTATCCAACTGTAAGCGTTCCGGGAACGGGGCCTTACAAAGGTGATCGGTGGTGTTGTGATGTCATCGCTACCAACAACCTTAGGGTATGGTGTGACAAACTTGATTTTTAGGTCTGGACATTTTTTCTAGAAACCCGTACGAGCCACACAATTTTAAACGGATTAGATTAAAATAAGAGCTCATGAATGGACCTAACTATAATAGGCTTAGGTCCGCATACATCATAATGGGCTTTGACCCATTAAACTCTAATGGCCCATTAGGTCACTGTGTTATAAATGGGCAATGACCTACCGACCTTAGTGGGTCTTGGGCCTAATACCTTAACAGGCCTAAAATTTACTAAGACCTTAACAAGGCTTGGCTCACAAACCAATATAGGTTTGGCCCATTTAGAAAAAAGCAAAATATAAAAGCCTAACATCAAAAATTTATCATCAAGACCCAATAAACAACAATTATAACTAAACAAACCCGTAAGCATATACGGTTACAATCAATCAATACACTAAAAATTACAAACGTGATTATGTGAAATATAAAATACTAAAATGTATATGAAATTATAAAAGCATTAATTTTATAATTCCCTGAAATCTTAAAACTTTAAATAATAAATTAATAAGGAATGGATCTAATGAGAACTCACCTTAAATGTAAGAACTCATTAACATCATTCTATTAGTCTTGAGCGCATTAAAAATGATCTAGTGGTAGTAATGAGTTTCTACTTTTTACTTGAATAAAGTATTCTGATTGTATATTTAAGGACAAATTTGACTTTATATTTTAATTGAAAAAAGTAGCTTGATTAACATCTAGTTTTATAAATTTCTACAAAAATTTGTTAAATAGTTGACCGTAGATATATAAATAAAAGGATGTTTTTAGTTATTAGATGTTTTGTTATTGACATATTCCCTTTACATTACACTTCCTTAGCATAGATTAATAGCAATTACGTTATGTACATTTCATTACAATAACATCAAATTTCATTTAAATTACGTTACATTATTTACGTTATCTTATGTTACTTGCAGTATATTATGTCACCCTAACTAAAAATTAAATAAAGTGGGGGCATTATATAAAAAATGTGTATGTTGTATTTTCATTAACATCGAAATATCATATTGTTAGTGACTCATAATGTAATTTGATATAAAAGTATAAGAGCACTTAGAATCTATTAAGATTAACTGAATCAACATTACATAATGTTACGTTGCTTACTTACATCAGATTAAGATGTAATGTAATTTAAAATGTAATTTAATTGAAATGCAATATGATAACATGTAATATAAGTAAATGTAATATAATGTGATGCAAAATATTGTAATGTAATGTTATAACTTAATGTATTCTAAGTCATGTTAGTAATGCAACTTTTATTTTTTGTTAATGTAATAAATACATTAGTGTAGTTAAGTTACATTACTTACAACATTCTCATGTTGTAGTAAGTAATCAATTCTTACATATGATTATAAAATAACAAATCTATATTTCTTAACATCAAGTTTTTTTGCAGTTAAATAACTTAAAGTACGTTATATTGCACATACTTATCATAAAATAACAACAATTACATTACATTAAAATAACATCAATTTTCATTAAACATTACCTTATTTACATTATCATATGTTACTTACACTATATATATATATATGTATATACATATGTATATATATGTATATATATGTATATGTATATATATATGTGTATATATATATATATATATATATATATATATATATATATATATATATATATATATATATATATATATATATATGTATATATATATTTTATAATGTTACAATTTAAAATATAATTAAAAAGGATATAATAGTAATCAATAAATTTTCTCCCTAATAAATTAAATAACTAATTATTTCTCTATCATATTTTTCTCTCTCATCTCTCCAAAATTACGAACTTATTACATGTGTTAAAAATTAACTTATATTCAGCTTAATAATCAATTTTTCTTAAGTGATTAATAAACAAATTTATTAATTATTTTTCTTTTACATATATTGACTTTTCTACGTATCGTGCATATCGTTCGGAGAAAATCATACAAATTCAAATTACTAACTATTAGGTATGTGTAAGTTTTATACTGATCATTTATTTTCTACATCGTATGTTATTTACATATACGTAAATTTGTTATTTACATTGTAACACCCGGTTATTTATTTATTTTGAAGCTGACGAATGAAGAAAAAGAAATAAAGTTCAAAGTCGAGGGACCAAACTCTCCAACGAAAGAAAGTTGGAAATGTGGTGATATTTGTAGGGAGAGGGCAGCCATACTCTCCCCACACACTCACATTTCAGCCAAGAAAAAGAGAGGAGAAGAGGGAAAGGAAGAAAAGAGGAAGAAGTGTTGGTTCGGGTTGGTTCGAGTGGCCAAAATCGTTGAGGAGCGAGTCAAATCGAAGCCCTTGTCGTTGTGCTCGTTTGTGTGAGTTCTAGGACCCCACTTTTACTTGTTTTCAAATGATTTTGGGGCTGGAAAGCATAGAAAACCCGTTCTTGTATGTGTGTGTTTATGACCCATTTGGGTGTGTTGCGTGTGATGCGTTTAGAGTTTGTTTCCGCGCTTGTGTGTGCTTGTATGGTGTTGCGGTATGCATTCCTAAGGTCTAAGATGGTTGATTTAGGCTTAGAATGGGTTTTGATGAGCTTGGAGGGCAAAAATGGCAGATTGGGTTCGGGATGAACTCCTTTCTGCATCAGCTAGGGCTAGGCGACCGACTGGAGGCCATACGGCCGACTGAGGGGCGATTGAGGTTCATTCGCACGATTGGGATTCATTCGCACGATTGAGGGTTCATTCGCACGACTAAGGTTTCATTCGTACGATTGAGGGTCCAGTCGCATGGGGAGTCATACGACTGGGGTCCAGTCGCATAGGTGCTTAGTCGCATGAGTCTATTCGCATAGGTGCTCATTCGCATTAGTTCCATCCACATGAGGTCCATACGCACGCCTGGGTGTTCATTCCCATAGATGTTCATTCGTATGAGTCCAATCGCATGATGTTCAGTCGCCTGGAGGCCATGCGACTGAAAGGTGTCCATACACCCGAATAGGGCTGTTGCACTCGAAGGAAAGTGTAGTTCGAGTTCTGACTTTCGGGGGAAAGTGCAGATGTAAGTTTTGACGTAAAGGTTCCCGTAAGAGCATGTAAGATGACTGTTATGACCTTAGAGAGCATGTTGGGCATGATGATGATGGTGTTGCATGTTAATGCATGTTATGTATGTATTATGTTGCCCTGTATGATGATGATGACTGTGTATGTTATGTTCCTTATTATGATGTATGTTTATCTTTCTTGTGGCTTTACGTGTCGTGTTAATGAATGAATGAAGTATTATGTAACGTAAAGTGAAAGATAATGAAAGAGGAACATGAAGTAAGAATGCATGCATTATTGAATGATGAATGAACGAAGGAAAGGCTTGCTAGCACATATATGAGGTGAGCAACCCTGTTGTTGCAAGAGACTCGGATAGCGTGCAATCGTTGAGATTGCCCATGAGGTGAGCAACCCCGTTGTTGCAAGAGACTCGGATAGTGTGCTATCGTTGATATTGCCATGAGGTGAGCAACCCTGTTGTTGCAAGAGACTCGGATATCGTGCTATCGTGCTATCGTTGAGATTGGCAATGAGGTGAGCAACCCTATGGTTGCAAAAGACTCGGATAGCGTGCAATCGTTGGGATTGCTAATGAGGTGGGCGACCCTGTTGTCGCAACAGACTCGGGAGAACGAACGTATAAAATGAACGAAAGTTAACGAATGTAATGAAAGATAATAACGATATTATCTGTGTATACGTATGATGTATGATCGCATAAGAAAATGAAAGGTTTTAATGAAAGTAAAGTATGTTTTATTATAAAACTAGAACTCACTCAGCAATGCTGACTTTTTATGTGTTTCCAGTTGGCAGGTAATGTTGCTGAGGATGGCGCTGCGAGGCTACTCAGCTCTTTTTGATGGCATCCATTTATATAGGGCTTTTCTGATATGCAACAATATATTTTGTAACTGATTAACGATGTATTATTTGGCAAAAGCTTTTATAGTATAATGAAATGTCTATTTTGATAATTCCGCTGCAATATTTTATGAAAAGTAAATGTAATTAATTGTTGTATGTGCAATGAATGACCAACTGTAGGCGTCCCGGGAACGGGGCCTTACATACATACATGGAAATATTAAACGAACTGTATTATAACATATGCATAAGAAAAAAAATACATGTCTTGAGTCGATTACCGTTACATATATGTAAAATTTATGTTTTACGTATGTGTAAATCTACTACTTTTATATGAGCAAAT